>VZTU01029211.1:0-112582 GCA_013400835.1 Zapornia atra
CCAGAGCTGGATGGAGTACTCCAAATGGGATCTCATGAGATTGCAGTAGAGGTGCAGAATCACCTCTCTCGACCTGCTTGTCATGGTGGTTTTTGATGCAGCCTAGGATATGGTTGGCTTTCTGGGCTGCAAATGCACATTGGATCATGTTGAGCTTCTCATCCACCAAGACTCCCAAGTCTTCCTCAGAGCTGCTCTCAATCCATTTTCCACCCAACCCGTACTTGTACTTGGGATTGCCCCAAACCACGTGCAGGATCTTGCACTTGGCCTTATTGAACTTCATGCAGTTTGCACAGCCCCACCTCTCAAGGTCCTTCTGGATGGCTTCCCATCTCTCCAGCATGTTGACGACACCACACAGCTTGGTGGTGTCAGTAAAGTTGCTGAGGGTGCACTCAATTCCACTGTCTATGTTACTAGCAAAGCTGTTAAACAATGTCAGTCCCAATACCCGCCCCTGAGGAATGCCACTTGTCACTGGGCTCCACTTGGACATCAAGCTGTTGACTGCAAGTTTTTGACTGCAACTACCCAGCCATTTCTTTATCCACTGGGTGGTCCATCCTCCAAATCCGTGTCTTTCCAATTTAGAGTCAAAGATGTCGTGCAAGACCGTATCAGATGCTTTATGTGAGTCCAGGTAGATGATGGCAGTTATTCTCCCCTTAGCCACTGTGTAGCCCCATCGTGGAAGACTACCACACTTGTCAGGCATGATTTGCCTTTAATGAAAACATTGGCTATCACCAATCACCTCCCTATTTTCCATGTGCCTGAGCATAGCTCCTAGGAGAATCTGATCCATAATCTTGTCAGTCTCAGCTCTGTTCCTGGCTAGCCTGTAGTTTCCCAGGCCTTTCTTTCTCCCTTTTTAAAAACAGGGCTTATGTTTCCCTATTTCCAGTCAGTGGGAACTTCACTGGACTGTCACAACTTTGCAAGTATTAAAAGACAGTGGCTTAGCTGCTTCACCCACGAGTTCCCTCAGGAGCAGTGGATTTAACTCATCAGGTTCCATGGCCTGAGCACTTTCAGGTTCCTTAGATGGTCTTGAACCTGATCATCTTCCTCAGTGGGTGGTTTTTCATTCTTCCAGTTACTGCTTTTGCCTTCTCTGACCTGGGAAGTGTGACTAGAGCCCTGGCTGGTAAAGACTGAGGCAAAAAAGTCATTGAGTACCTCTGGCTTCATCCGAATTCAAGAGAAAACTATGGATTTTGAAGGGAGGTTTTTTGTTTGTTTTGGGTTTTTTGGGGATTGCTTTTTATTGGTTTTGGGTGAGGGGTTTTTTTGGTTGTTTTTTTTTTTTTAAAGCAGCCTGTGGCGTCCGGCAGAGAGCAACACGCAATTCGATATGAATTTTAGGTGAAGCCATTTTATTAGGTGAAATCACACAGATTATATACCTTTACTACTGCAAACGTGGCAAGCTAAAAAACTGCTAATTGGTTACACACACTGTTCATACCGTATTGATTAGTTAATAATTATAACGAGTTCTGATAAACCTACCTTATAGCTAAATATTGTTAGTTTACCTTTAATGCCTAAAAGTATCCACACACCTGCTCTTTTGACCCTCTTGTTATGGCTGGTTCCTAACATGTTCCGTTACTCCCAAATACCTTCCCATAACTGCTTCTTGGTTTAGGGTAGCCTGTACCCCTATCAGCAAGGCCTCTGTGTTTTGAGAATGTGATTATTAGGATCCTCTCAGCATGAGTAACTTTTCCTCTTTGATGGGAACAGAAGAATATTGTCAGGGCCTAAATCTTGGGAGAAGAGAGCTAGGCTGCTAGCAGGCCTGCTGTCTTCCCCAACAGCAGCAGGGCAAGTTGGAGACAGAAACCTTTGGCCTGCTGTGGTATCAGCTAAACAGTTAAACATCAGACAGTCCATATGGGAGTGACATAAAATAAATACTTCATTTTCTGAATAATCTAGATTAGAGATCATAAAATGGCAATCTGCAAACAGGTGGTGTTATTTCTTTTGATCCACAGAGTTGCTTGGGTTTTGGTTTCTCTTTTAATGAGAAGGTTAAATACCATGATACACAATTACTGAAGAATTAATCCAATAAATCTGTAACTTTACTATTAAAACATTTCATACGCTTTCTGTCATTCACAGCTTCATAGGTAGAATACTAGGTTTAATATTTTCCTTGCTTCACAATTAAAAGTATTTAATTTGTGCTAGGCTTGGGATCCAAGATGGAAATTGTTATGAAAACGACTCCTAGCCTTGTTTAACTCTTCATCAGTAAAAGGTATATGACCAAATTCCTTGCACAACTTGGACTCTTACACCTAATTCACCTGGAAGTATTGTTTCCTTGCAATCTGATCTTTGACCTTCCCTCCCTGCCCTGCCACCACCTTTTAACTAATACCTACATGTCTGTGAAATGCAGTTTTATGACGATTTTTTTCTCTGCTCCCTCCTTGGTTGGAAAAGGGATGTGTCCAGAAGCAGCGATGAGGAGGAATAATGTGGGTACAGTGCTTCAGTTTCTTGTCCATTATACAGAAAGGGATTTAATTGAGAAACCCCAAGCTGAACCTGTCTGTGAATTTTTCTTAAAGTTGTGAAGACAGGTCTTAAAAGAACTGTATCTCTTGTATTTTGTATATCCTCAGCCTCCTGGCTTGAAGAGGAAAATGTTACAACCTGTACAGGCGCCACTTAATCTCAATATACTTTGTAAGGTCTGTGTGATTCCTGTCACATTTTGCTACAGAAATTGTAACATTTACCTAAAGAGGTTGGTTACTGCAACCCTCCGGGATAGTAGCAAAACCTTCCGGTTTCTAGGGAAAAACCAGCCTGTCATATCATTGGTATGTCATGATTTTAATGTGGAAATGGAAGGACAGGCTGAGCGTCCATCCCTTTATCCCCCATGGGTACAGAATCTCTGGGAGTTGCACTTGGGTTGCTTTGAGGAGGGTAGTGAGATGCGGTGAAGTCTGTGAGACAACAGCCTACTCAGCTGGGCTTGGTAGCTGAAGAGCCCTTTGTAAGGACAAACAAATACTTGTATCTCAAATTCCTTCTTGCGAGGTATTTGGCTAAGTGGGCTTTTTCCGCCTCCCATGGTGGAGAGCCAGGTGGGAGAGCTATCCCAAGGGCAGATGTCTCGGAGACCTCTCCTCAGTGGGTGGCATGGAGCAACCTGTGTGGAAGTGGGAAGAGAGCATCTAGTTTCCTTGATCCCTCGAGCACTGCAGTGCTTAATGCTTTACTGGACATTTTGTGTATGTGAGATGTACTGTAGTAGGTACTGTATGTTAGGTATGTGTGTGAGAAAGGCAGGGAGCAGAATAACCTCTATGTGTTGACTGGATGGATGGGATCTGGTTTGCCTCTGGTTAGATCACTCCTGAAGGATAGCGCTGCATGAATTGACAGTCTTTGAGTCTGGAACAGGCAACCCTGGGTATACATTGTGTATAAACTATTCAGCTGCTTAATATATTAACATATTACTAATAACTAAGTGGTTAGGGTGTCTCACCTGTGTTGTACATACCTGGTGGTGGGCCTTCTGCTGCGACTGCCTAGAACAGGACTATTCATTTGACTTTTACTGGGGCGTATGGCGTGTACCAGCTCTCCAGCCCTCCTGAAGCACAGTCCTCTGTGTTACCTTTGCAGCTGGAAAATAAAACAGACACCAGTAGCTGCTGCCTTGAAAGGCTGTTCTTGAACTCTCCCTGAGGAACGTGGAGCATCTGAGACTTCACCTTAGTTCTTGTAAAAATACCTTTTACTTGAGTTGTAGTCCACTGCTTGAGTAGCTCTGGTCTGGTGGGCCAGCTTAGGACCTTCCTGGCCATTGCTGTTTTGATATTGATTTTGTATTGGAAATTACATTCAGTGATGCAGAATGTGTAAAAGATGTTGGCTGTGTAGTCTTTGTGTCGCCAGAATGATACTGTCAGTTCTTGAAATTTGGTATACAATGCTGTAAAAATGGGCACGGAAAAAGGTTTTATCAATTTAAAACGAAGGTTGTCCTCTCCCCTAGCCTCCCAGCAATTGAAGAAGGAAAGTGGGGGGGGGAAGCAAGAGATGTTGCTGTTGTAAAAATCTTAAAAAAAAATTATTCTAAGCAAAGGAAAGGATTTTTAGAACTACTTTTCTCATTCAGGCAGTACAGAATTCCCTAGTGTCAAACTTACCTATTAAGTCACTGGTTCAGGACTTGCTAGATTGTCAGCAAATTCTTGTGTGAACTACGATAAAGACCTGAAAAGGTGTTTTTAATGGGGTGTGGGGGAAATATGTCCTCTTATATACACAACTACCGAGCTTCATTTTCATACACTTCCGCTGGCACGACTTCTTTTTGCTGCCAGTATATTTCTATTGTCACACGTCACAGGGCTTAGGCTTGGTTTATGGCTTCATTATTAGCAGTGCTGCACAATCTGTGTGCCAGAGCATCTGGGGCATCGTGTAAATGTAGAGCATTCGTCAGTGTGTAGCATTAGAAGAATCCTAGATATTTAAGTAGGATTTGAGCTGGTTATCCAGCAGTGGCAAGAAAAGCATTCAACCTTGCTGCTGCTGTTACAGGCTCTAGAGATGTGTGTGCTAACGTCTGTAACGAAATCGAGTAGTCAACAGTAATGGTGAAAGCTTCTTAATCCATCAAGAGACAGAAGGACTTCTTTATATATTTTAATATCCTCTGTTGCATTTCAGTTGATTATGTTAATGCTTCTGTTATGGACCATCAGCTTCTCTGCTATAATAATCACTCCAGGGTTTTTTTTTGTCATATGCTAAAATGCTCCTTGCTTTTTTTCTCCTAGTTCAGTTATTGAATACCCTGTTACAGTAGCCTTCACATGTAGTGATAAAGTATCTGCTAATGACTTGACGGTTGTCTTTTGCCTGAGAAATCCTTTTAAGATGCCTTGCAATTAGGAGTTTATATTTCAACCCTTTTGAACTTACCAAGTGTGTGATGGTCCTCAGTTCAAAGAGTCGTGCTGAATTTTTGTCCAATGTCCAGTTAGGTGGAGGAGAAAAGTCAATCAGATGCAGAAAAAAATATCCATGTAGGGAGGAAAATGCACTTCATGTGCAGGGGAAAGGAAAAAAAAAAAGCCAGCTTAGTGTAGAAATGACTTTTCCCTTCTTTTTCCTGTGCCTGTTATTGTTTCTTACTGAAGATTTTTGTTCATGTAGTGCCTTTGTAGTTTGGGCTAGGAAATCATATTTCATTTTCAGAATAGATTCTGTAATTTGCAATTGTGTCAATTATGTGCCTATACTATCTTATTTCAGGTACTATCTTATATTGGAGTAATTCTCACTTATTTCAGATATTTGTTGGCTTTTACAGATAAGTTTGGGGACTTTTTGTTATGACTCTTGAGTATTATTAAACAGTTTTGCTGAGAAGACATATTTTCTGATTTTCCTAGCCTGTCATACAGAAGTAGAAGAGAACCTATTTGCAGTGTGGCAATGAAGCTACACATTGGGGGAGGAAAAATTCCAGCATGATTAATTTCAGAAAAGGACTTTTGAGAGAAGGAAAGGAAGCTGAGGGGAGACCTTATCTCTGTCTACAACTACCTGAAAGGAGGGTGTAGAGAGGTGGGGGTCAGTCTCTCCTGTCAGGTAACAAGCAATAGGACTAGAGGAAATGGTTTCAAATTGCACCAGGGGAGATTTAGGTTAGCTATCAGGAAGGACTTCTTACTGAAAGGGTAGTCATGTATTGGAACAGGCTGCCCAGGGAAGCCATGGTGTCACCATCCCTGAGGTATTTTAAAGGCTTGTAGATGTTGTGCTTCAGGACATGCTCTAGAAGTGGACTAGGCAGGGCTAGCCTGTGGTTGGACTTGCTGATCTTGAAGGTCTTTTCCAACCCAAGTGATTCTATGATTATATGATTATAAGCATAGAAGCTGTAGATGCTGGCTTGTTTGCAAAGAAATGAGTTATTCTGAGTCCTCAGAAGCTTTGAAGTAGTCCCTTTCAGGACTTCTCCAGCTAGTTATCCAGGGAGGGATAGTATGAAGACTAGATGGTGGACATCTTAGCTCTGCTAACCAGTGGTAGGTACAGTATCAGTGTTTGTCATTGCAGTAATGTAAGGTAGAAGTAACAATGTGTATTGAGTGCATGTAGGACCTTTGTCTTTGGTAGTCCTGTGGTACAAACTGAGTCTTGTACAGGTGGCACTCAGTCATAGAGGACTGGAATGGGTAAAACCATTATCTTTGCAGTTTTTAAATACAGTTTTGATTTTTGTTTTGATTTTATGTATATTTCTATGTAGGGAAAGGGAAGGTTTCAAATTCTACCTGTTCCTGGTTCTTAAAACACCCTATCAAAAGTGAATGCTTCGTAATGTTTAATTTAAAAAAAAACCCCAAACCCACAACAGATAAAAGTACTAGTTTATTTGCCATCTGTTTTGCAAGACAGAATAATGTCCCTGCAATGACCTCAGTGCTTTTACTTTCTGGAGTGTTAGTGACAGGCAAATGCTTTTAAGTACTTAAAGCATTATGAGAATTTACCACTTTAAGGCCATCATTTAATGAGGCAATCTTAGAGGTACTTGTTTTTGTTGTTTTGTTTTGTTACCCAAATGCCACGATTCAGACCTGTTTGTCCCTACCATAGGAGAGGAATAAAATGTGAGGCTTTAACTTCTGAAGTGAGGTCAACAGAGAAACTTAGGAATGTGACACTTTGAAGTAGGCTGAATATCCCCAACATAAATTCAGGAGCCCTGTGACTCCTGCAGTAGCTTCATGGCTACTTCTGAGGTTCTGTGTGGAGGATCTGCTTGTTGTTTGCATCATTGGCATGTGTTGTGCTGGATTTGGGCTTATGAATGAGATGAAACCCATAAAGAAGTTTGAAGAACCTGACCATAACGCTTGGTTCCTCTCCAGCCTGACACCTTCTGCACAAGGTCCCTGCATCTCTCCAGCTTTTGCACCAGACGGCTGTCCTCCCACATTCTCTGGTCTTTCTGTGAGGCAACCTGCTACAGGGGAGAGAGCTCTCTTAATCCTGATTTGGGGACGGGGTATGAACTGTCCCTTCTGCCCAGGGAAGTGGTTGAGTCACTCTCCCTGGAGGTGTTCTGAAGACATGTAGATGTGATGCTTAGGGACATGGTTTAGTGACAGACTGGGCAGTGCTAAGTTAACGGTTGAAATCAGTTGTCTCAAAGGTCTTTTCCAACCAAAACGATTCTATGATTCCATGATTAGGGACTGTTTCTCCATCTGCCCCAGCTGTTTTCAAAGCTGTCCCTGGTGAGCGTTCTGCGAGCACTGGGTTTTGTAAGGCAAGAGTGATTTGATTCCATTCCAGGAAGAAGCACTTTTTGAGATGGAATGAAACCCATTTGGGGTGCCCATCACCCTCCTTCCCTCTAGCCCTTCCCACTCATGCAGGTGACGCAAAGTTCCCAGGAGATGCTCCTCTACCACCCTTCTGTTGATCGTTCACAGCCTATGGATTTGGAATATATTCTTGCTGGCTCCAGGTTTGGTTCTGATCTGGGAATCATTAAAAAATAAATGCATTTTCTCAGATTACTTGGCAGGAGATGAACCTTACAAGCAGGTACCTTCTTTCCTCCTCCCCTCCTCCCTCCATTGCATTGCTTTTGGGGAGAAGAGCTGAATGAAATATGTAAGTAGTCAGTTCTGAGTTACTCAGCTAGGTAGGAAGATACCTAATTTCCAAATATTTTTCAGTCGATGATACCACCTAATGAGGAAAATAAAGACATTTCCTGAGGTATTCTTTGAGATGAGAACAGCAGGAAGAGGAAATGGAGTAGATTTAAAGCTTTGTTGAAGAAGTGGTAATAGGAAGAGCCATGGAAACAGAAGTCAGATTTTTACTTTAAGATTTGCCTTTTTTTTTTTTTAATCTTTAAAAAATAAATTATAAAAATCTAAATTGTTCAGCAAGGAAACCAAACATGTTTGTGTCATATTTGCTGGAGCTTAGTAACGGTAAGCAAGGACTCTGTACACAGAGGACCCACAGCCTATTTGTGGAAATACAGCTTGATGCAAGAGGCCCAGAAGATGGGTTTATTTTTAAGATAGCATGCCTGACTTCCATAGGTAAATGGTTTTTTCCATGTATCTTCAATGTAACATCTCTCTTTCACATACAGATATCACTGATTGCTTTCTGGCAGCCTGAAACAGTGCACCAGCACTTATTTGGGACCTGTCAATCTGAATAATATTTTTCAAATTACCGGGCTTTAGTGTGCGGGCGGCTGGTTCTGCTCCCATGAGTGTATGTTACACTTGCACATTCTCTTCCTCCTTCCCTTGTTTTCCCTTCTCACATACTTTCTGCCTGCACAGATTGTGGGCGTGAGTTGACGAAATTACAGGAGGTTCAGATTTTAATTTGTTCTTCAGGGCACTCCTAGCACATGAAGGATCTGTTTATTTGATGGGCAAAGCCTGATAAAGATCAGTCCAAGGACAGGTGAGTAGTCTAGGATCAGGAGTGTGGAGCAGGAGGGGAAAATGGGATGTGAAAAAGCACAAAGTGGCTCTGCCCCAGTAGCTGTTTACTCGGATACGAAGCAGTCTTGCATGTTGAAATGTCTTGAAAGATACCAAGATAACTCCAGTAGCAAGTTACTGAATGTAATGAGGCAATAATTTCAGTGTAGATGCGGTAAAGTTGTTGACAAGTTTTTTTCCTTTTTTTTTCTTCTTTTTTTCTTCTGCAGATATTCCTGAAATACCAGAAAGCATCTCACACTGCAGAGCGCTACAGGTAGCAGATTTCAGTGGGAATCCACTGACTAGGTAACTTCCACCTTCTTAGTACTTGCCATACCAGAATTGCAATCTTGCTGTAACAATTACAATTTTAAATAAGCCTTTAAAAACTGTGATCTAGGATCTCTATGAAACCTTGCCAACAGTGTCTGTCTCTGGCAGGGACTGCAGCAAAAGTTCAGATTTAAAGAGTGATGTGCATCTTTTCTAGGAGGGGATGAAATTTGTTAGCCAACCAGGAAAAATGTAAATCTGATAGTCTCTTAAATAATTTTAACTCCTCCCCTTAAATACATAGGAAAGCCATGCTCGTACTTGAGAGAGATAAGGCAATGGTTAGCACGAATGCATTGGCACAAGCCCAGGTGCCTGATGATTTGGAATAGACTTTATATCAGCCGCTGCAGATAATGGCTTTTACTAATGATTAAAGCTTGGACTAGCGTTTCATCACCCTCCCATCAATTGGGACACAGTGACATGCAGTAACATGTGGCAGGAATGCACTCGGATGTCAGTGGCTGCTGTGGCTGCCGCCAGTCTCTGTTCTGCTGAGCTGGAGTTTGGGGATTAGGAGTTTTGTTTATATTTCTCTGTTCCATTTGCTGAAGAATTTGGAATTTATCTAGTGAGATGAGGCTGGAGATAGCAAGGAAGAGCTGATCTGCCAGTTAAGGCCTTTGAATACTATTTGGAGAACAGTTTCCTAAACCAGCCGGTGCCACAAAGCTTGTTTGTGGTGCTGAGCAAGTCACATAAGCCAAAGTATTCACAGTGGGCACTCGCTGGCCTGCTTTGCCTTGCACTGAGACGGGCTGGGAGTACTTGCAGGATTAGCTGGCTGGCTGGGGTGCAGGAGTGCGCACAAACAGGAGAGTGTCTGTGATATCTTAAGCCGCTCCGGTGGTTTTGCAAGACGGCTTCTCCCACGTGTGCCGCTGAGATTCTTCAGAAGTGCACTTTGAATATCGCCCGTAGTGTGTCCTGAGTTCTCTGGAAAGACACATCTCTGAGCATCAAAGGGACACTTGTGATCTTAATCCCTGTGCCTCTGTAGCCCATTTATACAGCAAGGACAATAATACCACAAAAATCCAGCAAAGCAAACTGTGGCTGAAGTGATGTTTAGGTACACAAGCGGTGAGGGTCACCAAACAGCTTCTTCCCAGGCATCAGTATGCAGTACTTAAAGCTCAAAGCTGCATCTTGTGGTATTGAAATCAAGTTGTCTGTAGTAGTGTGCTAGTTACCCTTCTCCATTTTGTGTGCTGATTAAAGCCTGAGGCCTGAGTTACGTGTTTCCTCAAACAGTAGTTGTACAGCACGCTACCGCTGAGGGGCATTAACAGAAGAGTTGAAAGGCTTTTTAACGGTGTTAAAGTAGATCTCTCAACTCTTTGCTGACAGTTTAAGAGAATTTTTAAAAATGCTTGGTATAGTGGCTGTAAAGTGTGTCCTGGAAAACATCACTCCAAGCAGGTTACTAAGTTAGAAAACACAGATATTAGCAGCTGTTTACACACGGGTGCCAGGTATTTTCTGTGATGAGATCCAGAATTTCAGTTTTACCTATATAAACCTTCCTTACACGTAGGTTTTGGCACTGATTTGCCCCGGTACAATGGGAAAATGTAGCAGTGCTTTCCTTTCCTGTGTGATATCCTGGAAATTTTTTTAGCCATTGATTCTTGTCCTTATTTCCTCTAAGCTTAAAAGCCAGTCAGAGATCTTCCCAATCAATGTCCTACCACTAATACACTATGTTGCCTCATTGTCAAACTTAATCATTGATGAACTTGAAGCATTAAAAGTGGCTGGCAGACTGTTTTTCCAGCTGCTCTCAGATAATTTCACATTTATAATAATAAAGAGTGGGTGCATTTATTGTAAATTAGACTGGAAGTCCCCTATATACTAAAGTAGCTCAACTATATAGAATAGCTCCAGTTGGAAGGGACCTACAACGATCAGCTAGTCCAACTACCTGTCTGCTTTAGGTAGCAGGACCAAAAGATAACCAGACCATGTTACTCCAGTATTAAGCCTGATAGAGCTTAAATGGCGCTCACATTTTGGAGACGTTGGCTAGTTGCCTACAGGTCATACCATGTGCCTTGGATGATGGGGAGAGCAGGAGCCAAACCAAATGCTACAGCTTGAATTCAGGTTGCATGCTTTGGGAGTTGAGTAGAAATTGGATGGCTGGGCCAGGGTCTTCTCATCCTCTACCTCATTGCCCCTTCTACCCCACTCTTGTCTCTGCAACTGCAAACCAAGCAGTGACTGGTACAGGAATGTGTATGTGGGAGGGGAAGCTGAGCCTTGGAGAAGACCAACCAAGTGATTGACCTAAAGGCTTTGGAAACTTCAGGAGTGTTTTGCTTATGGCTGCATTAGAGTGGAACGTTGTCTTCAGAGTGAGCAGACAAAATGGCCACGCTGTAAGCATGTGTGTAACTGAAGTCTGAATAAAAATAATTCAGTTGATTATATTACCATCTAGGTGATACAGGAAAATGATAGTAAAAAACACTTTTTAAAAAAAACCCTGTTTGACTTTTAAATTTGTTAAAAATGCTTAAAATGTTCTCAAAGTTTTTAAAGTTGCGAACTGGGGGCTGGGACAAGAGGGGCTGGGAGGCAGGGATGTTACCTGTTCTTTGACTGAGAAGAAACTTCAAAGTCTCTAAGTCATGGTTTTGGTTTTGTTTTTTTTCCTTACTATGTTCCTTAGAATTTTCTGAGAGTTGAGCTGGAGTCTGGGCCTGCCTCCCTCTGTGTATATTTGCTAAACAGACTCTTGTTTTCTGCTACGTGTTCTTTTTTCCAGTATGTATTACATGAATCTGAATGCTACTGCTGGAAATCCTTGATTTGAATTAATATCTCCACAGGTTGCCTGAAAGCTTTCCTGAATTACAGAATCTAACGTGTCTTTCAGTAAATGACATCTCTCTGCAAGCACTACCTGAAAACATTGGGAAGTAAGTTTTTTATTCTTTATTACTATTTTAATTATTTTTCTCTTTATTGTTATGCCTATTGTATAAATAACTTGCATAATGATATGTAATATACCTGTAAAGTTATTTACAGGTCTGTGCTTATTTTTTATGTTCTTTCCAGTCTGAAGGATCTGCTTAAGAAAAGTCCTTTTGCATTTTCATTTAATGTAAGCAAGCCAGTGCAGCATCTGAAGCATGTGTGTGTGTTGCGACTCCTGTTTTCTGGGATTTGCAGTAATTTGGAGTTTTAGGTGCAAAATTAAATAGGTGTTTTGTGGTGCAGATCTGACCTTTTGCTTTCCTTTGTTGTAGTATGCTATTGATTCATTATTGTGAATATGTCCAATGGCTTGCAGCTTAGCTCAAAACCAGACAGTGTTGCCGTGAGAACAGAAGGGTAAAACCTGGATCTGATCAGATTGGAAATTAGTTTCCCACTTAGGAGCAGTGTGGTTCTGAAAAAAAATGCCAGTGAGAGCTGTGGAGATGAAAACTCATGGAACGGCTCTTCAGATGAAATCTGATAAGCTTCCAAGATGTTTGTTAACTCTGGAAAGTAGGGCAGGGTTGCAAGGACAGACTTCCGAAGTGGAGACACATGGAAGGTAAAGTAAGTGAACATAGTTTATCTGTCTCATTTTGACTGAAACTATCATCCACACCTGCAGAAGGAGAAGGGAAATCTCTTTCCCCTTTGGAAAGAGAAGTGTATTGCTTCCAGATTGAAGGAAAAGAGGTAATTCCATGTCTCCTTACTTGAATGTGTGAGAATGGCTGTGCTGGTTTAGATCAAAGGTTCATCTAGCCCAACTTCCTTCTACAGTTGCACTAAGTAGATGCCTAGTGAGAATCAAGAAGAAAATGTGTGCTTGTTTACTCCACTTTCTGTCCCCTGACTGTTTCTGGCTCAAAGGATTTCCTGAGCTTTGTATTTCAGTTTGTCTAATTGGTAGCCTATAATGAATCTCTCTTGACATACTCATCCAGTTTCTCCTTCAGCTTATGTAGCCATGTTTAGTATTCTGCCCTGGCAAATAGCTGCACAGGTCTGTTACCTGTTGGTGGTTGGGTTTTTTTGAGCCTAACTTTACCTACCGTGCTTATGATTCCTGGTATTGGAAGAGGTAGCGAGTGGTTGATCCCTATGCACTTGATGTGCCATTGATGTCTATGTAGTTTTCTACCATATGCCCAGGTGCTTTTTTTCCAGGCTGAAGAGTCTAACTTGCTATTTCAGCTTCAGGAATAGCCTTTACAGAACTTACGATATTTGTGCTTTAACTTGGAAGAGTTACAGCTTGTTACTTTTTGCTGGGAAACAGCGTTTTAGAGACTGTGAAATTTCTTACAATGCTTGATTGTTATCTAGATTTTTTGTTTTCCTCTCTGGCTTCCCTCCTCCTCCTCCGCCTTTTTCTTTGTAATTTGCACCTGCCTTTATGGTTACCTTGCCCATATTGTTGTTCTAAGTTCTAAACTACTTCCATCTTTTTTTTCACAAAACTACAGTAACTCAGCTGTTGAGTCATGAGTATCAGTAGAGGGCTATTAATCTTGGACATCCTTTCATAAGGTGGAATATTTCTAACATGGATTCTCTGGGGAGTCAGCATAGTCACTACCAGTAAAACCCAACTGCATCTGAAGAGTTCTCCAGAAGGGATCTTATTATTAAGAGCTCGTGCGCTGTAGTCAAGTTCAGACTGGCATTGCTTTAGCCACTTCCCATGGGTATGAAAGCTGTCAGCTGGCACCACTCCAGCAGCAACAGAAGTGGAAAATGTCTTTTGAAACCTTCCGCAAGCACCGACAGGCACAGCTAACGCGTGGCCAGTGACTGTGGCAAAATCTTACCTACCAGTTGCATGGGCCGGGGCTTTTGTGACATTTTTCCTTCTCTCTAAAATCTCACAAAACTTCTCATGCAGCCTTTTGCAGCGCTGGCAGCTAAGAACAGGCTTGTTCAGACTTTGCGGTTACTGAAAACCAAGGATAAAGACTTGGGATGCTGCCTGATTCTGAAAATGAATACAAGAAACATGTCAAGCTGAAACGATTCCCAAAGCATGAGGTGGACTGCTGGTTGCAGACAGTAGCTAGAGGAAGGCTGCTGGCTTCCCTCTGAGGTTGCTGGCTGTGGTGGCTCTGGCTTCTTGTTCTGCCAGGCATTTGGTAGTATGGGTAGCGATAGCCTCTGTTCTGGAGCAAATGACTCAAAACAACTTTGGCTAAAACAGGGATACCAGACATTTCTAGAGATGTCAATATGTGGAGCTGTGCAAGAATAAAGGTAAAAATTGGTCTGTTCTTGATCCTAAGCAGTCCGGGGAAATGCCGTGATACTTTCTCAGCCCTACATGAGCTGGTGTAGAACAGAGCAGTGTAACCTGTCCTCCCTCAAAGCTGTATCTGTTTCTCAATACTGAAGCTATAAAACCAGGGACCCTCACTTGCTTTGTGAAGAGCCGTGTGTTTGTTCTGGTGGTCTTGGTGAGTTCTCCTGGAGGGCTGGACATCAAGTCTGACAGGCCTGCTTTGATGTGGGAAGTGCTTCCAGGTTAGCTATCTAGAATATCAATACTCTATTTTTACAGAAACACTTTAATCTCATTGGTAGAAATTTCCACAATCAGGTGTATGCTTAAAGAAGCAGAGACAAATATGTGGGGCTGTTGTCTTGGGCTCATCAGGTATGCATGGTAGGTGGGAATATGGCAGCTGGCTACTTGATGGTAAGCTTGGACTAAAGACATAGGCTTTCCAACTTGGAAGAGCATTAACATAAAGCAAGGGAAACTCATGTGGTGTCCACCCAAAATGTAACTGTTCCTTAGGTTTGTTGGGGGTATGTCTTGGTGACAGAAAGGGATCCTGTCTGGTTCCAATTGAAATTACTGTTTGTAGCTGAATAGATCTGCAGTCTGAAGTCCTTACAGGTCACCCTGGCAGTGAATTTTATCACATTTTTAGCATCAAATCTGTAAATAATAGAAATTTTTTTTGTTTGTTTGTGTTCAGGGTTTTTTTGGTGGGTTTTTTGGGTTTTTTTTTCTGTTTGGTTTGTTTTGTTTTATTGGTCTGGCTACCAGCAAGTGCTTTTCCTTTTTAGTTCACAAAATTTTCATCATTTATTGCAAGTGAATTTGATAGTGCAGCTGACTTCATTGTGTTTGGTTAAAACCAGTGAAATGCTCTGTGGCTTCTCCAAAGGTTCCCTACTGTGCTCTTCGTTTCCTTTTCTGTTTATTTCCCTCTGCACTTGCTGGGACCCAAAAAATGCTTGGAATTAGGGAAAAAGTGGTTGTGCCTTGCTGACTGAACAGACCCAGTAAGGCTCTTAGAGGTGTTTGGATAGCTTTGCAAATGCCTTGCTGGAGTTTGTGTGCTTTAGATAATAATCCATGGTGTTATTTGATGGAATGGGCTGGATTTTATATATGTTATATATGCGCTCTGTATATGGTATGTCAAATAGTGAGCAAACAAGCATATTCTGGTCATTTATTCTGGTACAGTTAGGCTTGTTTTGGGAAAAAACTTGAAGCCCCTATGCTTGCTGATGGTCTTCTGGCCACTAGAGTATGTGGGAACTTAGGGAAACGCATCCTAAATTCTTATGGTCTTTGTGAGACTGCCTACTACAGCGAGTAGAATCTCAAATTCATCTTCATGTAGCACAGTGATCAGTATGTATTTATTTTCTCTCTCTTGTTGCTATTTTTTCTTGATTTACTTACTTCAAATCTTGTGGCACTGCACATTTGCCCTACTGTCTTAAATGGGGAAGCAACGGCAAATACTTTTAGAAGCAGTACTCCGAAGGTTAGTTGAGAAGTTCTTCCTAATGGCAGAGAAGGAACTTGAACTACCTTGTGGTGAGCCATAGTGGAAGCGTGTCTTCCTCATGAATTTCATACAGCCTGATACATGAGGTGAATATCAGTGTTCAGCTTCACTGTCCCAGGACCGTGTCTGACCTCGTTCAAGCCACTGATATGTAGAGTTGCTGTAATGTTTTTCCTGTGCTGTTAAGAATTCTTCTGAATAAAGCTTTTATATTTTTCTTTGTGTTGCCAAAAGGGATGTTTTTAAGAGTCCCAACTGGACATTTGAAGAACATAGGCAAGGCCTCCCTTGAACCTTTTGTCTTTCTGCTTGCTTGTCCATAGCCACATTCGGTGTATGCCAACTTTTCTTCTTGTGTGACTGCTTCACTTTGCTTATCCAGTGCTGGTATGTGCTGGAAGTTTTCCCTTGCTAGTTGAAGCATTCCTCTTTCAAGCTCTTGCATTGTTTTAGGGCACGCTGGAAAGTTGTGTGACACTGCTTTGGGACTTGGTAACAGATTAGATGTTTTACTGTTCCTGTGATTTGTGTTCTTTTAATCTGTGTGGCTGCTGTCTGGAGTAAAACAGTGAATGCTGATGGGTGTGAGATATTTTAGCTAATAATTAGTTGGGTGCAGCTTGAAGCAGGAGTTGTCCTGTTGGCTAGTTGAACCATTTGGAGAAACAAGTTCCACAATTTAAGCTGCAAGCGGGAGTGTCTTTTACGGCATTTCTCAGTCTAATGAGCACGCGTCCAATTTCCTTGCTTATTCTGCAGGACTGTGTCTATCAGTAGAGCTGCCCAACAAGCAAGCATAACCTGTTCCTCCCAGAGTGGGTAGCATTTAGGAATTTCCACTTGCTTCCAGGGTTTTTCTGCAATACTTCCTTATTCGTTTCATTCCCAAATCACACTTTTAACTGAAATTCAAAAGTCAGAGAGTTTGTATGTAAGGCTATTTGGGTAAATCAGGGTGTTTGTCTTGACAGCTTCCTAGGCTGTACTTTACAGTAGTATGAATAATCTAATGTCTGTCTGTCCCCAGCACCGTCTCTGTCCATGTGGGTTCATTTTGAGCATTGGCTTTGAGGTTAGTTCCCCACCGCCACTGTGATCTTGGCTTTTCACCAGCAAATATTAGAGATCCATACGGTGCTCTCATGGCATAGGTCTAGAAAGAGAAGAGAGATTGTGTCAGCTTTGTGTGTTTGTTTGTTTATTTGTGGTTTTTAGGCTTGAGTGAAGTCCAGGTACCTTCTTTGGAAAGCCTTTTATGTGTGTCTGATGTTTAATCTAGCATTGGACTCTCAGATGAGTGCTTCGCAAGGAATCATCCCAAGCCAAAAAGCCAGTCCTTTCAGCATGAAATGTGTATTTGAAAATGACAGTTATCTGTCAAACCCTGCTGGGACAACAAAATCAACAAGTTTCTTTACTGGCTGAGGCAAGACGCAAAGCTTCACCTCTATGCCTAAAGGTGATTTAAGGCCTGCTGCCCATCAGGTCACCAAACATCAAACTCTTACCCAGTCTGTAGCTTTCAACATTTTTTCATCAGTCTTGCCTGTGCCTGGGAACGATAAACTCTTTTTTTTTTTTTTTTTTTTTTTTTTTTTCTTGGATGCTAAGGTGTTTTCAAGTGTAAAATTATTCCTGACTGGCAGGGAGTGTGTTATGGAAGTTCCCTGGCTGAACTCTAGCATGGCAAATAAATAAAGCTTTTCTGTACTATACAGAGTCATGATGTCCTCCTGCCCCCTCCCTGCTCTAAATGGCACAGATGGTCTTCTACTTGGGCATGATCTCCAAATCATGAGCATTCAACAAAAGATCATAGTAATATCATGATTGTGGTATCCCCATCATTCACAGTCTTCCTTCCCCCCATTTCTTTCTCAGAGAAGTGCACGGTCTGTGACATGAGAAAGGAGGGGAGAATTTCTGTAGATGGGAAGGATATTCTTCTGATGCCAATGACTGATGAGTCTGGTTTACCCCCAAGCTGCAAGCAGGCTGAATGCATCTGTGGACCTTAATACTGAAAGGGAATCACCAGGTAAGCAGAGACATTTTCCTCCTAAATGTCTGCAGCTAGCAGATAGAATGTTGAGGAAGGCATTTCATTATGACACCAAACATAATGAAAAGAGTAGAGCAAATGTGACTGCACTTAGGAGCATTTTTTTGGAAAGATTTGTTGTAGGCATCTTAAAATTCCTATTTTTTAATTTTTTAAGAGATTGTGGAATGACAAATACCAAGAGATTTTGTGTTAGGGAAATGAAATCACTGAGCATGGTGGTTGGTTTTTGAGGGTTGTTTGGTTGGGGTTTTTTTTTTGGTTTTTTTTAATGCTTATGTTTGCTTAATTCTAGATATTTTGAAGTTTTCAGCAACTTCTGAACTCAAAATATTTAATGTTGTTCAGAATAGAAATAACTGGAGAATAAAATGTCTTTAAGGGCAAAGATGATGCACTTGATGCAGCTGATCCAGAAGTGGATCAGAATCCATTTGTCAGAATTGATTCCTGTCAGTCCTTGACCATGTTTTTCCCAGGATGCTCCAAGTATAGATTATGCATGTGGTAGCATCACACAGAAAGGCGAATACTCTTTAAATTGTGTGGAACAAGACAATGTAATTCTGTTTTAAGGTTTAGCATAATAATGTCTGATTAAAATGTGGTCTTACATGATACAACAAAAGCAATGCGGAGGCTTATCTTGCGAATACATAGAAGGAGGAGTGTTTGTAGGTGGTCTGGCTAGGCTGATATAAATAGTATTAAAAGCTCTCACTCTGGCTTATCTGAATTTAGCATGCCAAGTAATATTTACAGAGTTTGAGTAGGTAGAGCATGCCAATGTGCTAATCACAGCTGTTTGCTAAATGGCAAAACTGAATGTTAAGGAACTTGAAAGTTTTTTTTCCAGAACAGTGTTTAACAGTGTAATAGTGAATGCAGCGCTATCTGGCCTTTAAATAAGAAATGTTGCATCTTGTATGTTGTGCAAGGGAGAAATATTTAACATATATTTAGCAGTATTTTCTTTGAAATAAAGTAATTCCATTTTTAAAGTTGTTGAAGATTGACATTGTGTGAGTGGAGGGGAAGATGTTTTGAAAACGCAATCTTCTTGTAATCGTGAATGGGCTTAGCCTCCCCGACCCGTTTCAGTAATCTTGATAAGCAAATTGGAGAATGTGCAGTTAAACCCTTCAAAAGTGAGCAGGCTGAGCCCTAATTACGAACCTGTCTCTTCTTAATGATGCCTTTTGAAGGTCGTAGGGAGTTCAGTGCTGCTGTCCGTTTTTTAAACCATGCTCATTGCTCTGTGTGTAGGAGATACAGAGTAGAACTGATCTCTGCAACTTAAAAACCAAGCTTATATAGAAAACTAGGCTTAATTATCAGCTTAGACTATCTCTGTTACGTATTTAGGGAATTCCTTTGCTGTAAACTGTAGAGCTTCCCTTTGCTTTTAAAATTTGGATGTGACTTTTGTACTACTGGCCATCTGTTTAGTCTTTCATCCAGTTAGTGGCTGATTAGATACTAATGTGTGTTATCCTTCTGTTTTCCCTCGTGGAAGATCTGTTGCTTTTTACAAGCCAATTCATGGTATTGGCAGTTCAAGTAGCTTGACGACGCAGATGCTTTCCCCCTGGCTTTACTGTCCCTGCCATTAAGTCTAGGATGACAAAATTATCAACTTTATCTTTAAAATCAGTCTTCCAAGGAAGGAGTATTTTCCCCCTGTAATTTGTGTCCACTTTTCCCAGCTCTGTAGAAAACAGCAAGCCTTAGGAACATAATCCTTACTTTTCAGATTTTCTTAATAGAATTGTTCTTACCAGAATACTGTCCTGCTTTTGTCAGACTCCAGAAACGTACTGCTAAGGAAAGCCTCATATGCCTCTCACCTGGTGCACCTAAACTTGAGAGGAAAGAATAGTGTTTAACTTAGATGCAAGTTATTTTGAGCAGCTGTGCCTCGAAAAAGTGGGGGGGGGAATGCACATGATGACTTTGGGAAGAATGGTTTTTAACCATATTGGTGAGATGACGCAATGATTTCATCAAAACTAAATCTAGTCACCTTGCTTTGCAGTTGTTTTTAGAGCATCCCTTATATTCCAAGGGAGAACTGTGAAGACAGTTTGCTTTGAAGTGGATAAGTGCCTGCATTTAGGAAACTAATAGCTTCCGGTTATTTCTGGCTTGTGTAAGAATTTCTGGGAGTCAGTAGCTAAGAATTTGCAAAAATCCCTCTCCCCTATTACATGTTATTAGTTAAAGGTCTGTCTTCAAGTTTTATCAGATTAGTATTACAAAAAATCATTAGTGCTTCTCTATCATTCACACTGCAAAACAGGTTTCCATAGCCAAAGGGTAACCAAAGAAAGAGGCAGGAGGCTGGTTAAAACTGGTGTTTGAAAAGGAAAAAAAGAAAAAGGAAAAAAGCTTTAAGCTTAAGCTAGACTTTTTTTGAGAAATAATCTTGAAAAAAGAAAACTAGCTGCAGTTCTGTAATATTTGTAGGTTACTGTATAATGGATGGGAATTTTAAGGTTCTTTCATGATAACTTTGTCTAATTATATGTCACCATTAAGCAGTATTTGGAAGCAAAATAAGCATGTAGTGTTGAGCCTTTTAAAAAGGAGGGCAGAATACATATTGGGAGCATATAGCCCATAAATTACGTGGTTATATGTTAACTGAACTGCAGGAAATTTGGGAGGCATAATCCTTCCCTATAAGGCTAATATTACTTCTGTAGTGTTGCAAATGTCATTAAATTGAAACCCCACATGAGCTGGTTCTCAGAACAGAGGCAGGATATGGTGCTGGCAGGTATAGCAACTGTGTGGGTGAAATAAGGCAGATTCAGGGGGGAATTGAAGCGGTGGTTAATTCCAGAAAGGGGTGTGTGCTACAGAAGCTCTTGAAACCACCCAAGTTTTAGCACTTAATTTCAGAGAATCATAGAATAGTTTGCATTGGAAGGTACTTTCAAAGGTCATTCTATCCAGCCCTCCTGTTGTGGGCAGAGACACTGTTCATTAGATCTGCTTGCTCAGAGTCCCATCCTACATTACCTTGAACACTTCCAGGGATGGGGCTTACACCGCTTCTCTGGGCAACCTGTGCCAGTGCCTCAGCACCATCACCTCGAAAAAAAAATAAAAGTCTTCCTTCTATCCAACCTGAACCTACCCTCTTTCAGTTTAAACCCATTGCCCATTGTCATACCAGTGCACGCCCTTGCAAACAGTCCCTCTCCAGCTTTCTTGTAGGTCCCTTCAGGTACTGGAAGGCTGCTGTAATGTCTCCCTGGAGCCTTCTTTTCTCCAGGCTCAACAAGGCCAACTTTCTCAGCCTGTGTTCACAGGAGAGGTGCTCCAGCCCTCTGCCCATCTTTCTGTCCTTCTTCTGGACCCGCTCGAACAGCTCAATATCTTTGTTGTACTGGGGACCCTAGAGCTGGATGGAGTACTCCAGGTGGGATCTCATGGGAGATGAGAGAGGTCACCTCCCTCAACCTGCTGGTTGCCCTTCTTCTGATGCAGCCCAGGATGCTGTTGGCATAGGAATTGGAATTTGGAGACTAGTCTTTTCAGGTGAGGATGAGAAAAAGAGGCTTCTTTCGTGAGTTACTTGCAGCAGGAGCCTATCCCAAAAGTGTACGCTGTGCCTTAAAATACTTACGGGCTGAGGAAGTGGCATTTTGAGACCCAATTACTGACTGATTAAGTCTGTCATTTCCTTGGCAAAAAAAAACTCTTGAGCATCAGGTTCTCAAAGAATTGTCAATCTGCAGCTGTAAGACTTGGGGAACGGGAGCAGCTTAATAGGATCCGGTTGATGAGTGACTGCTGACCTAACTAGTGTGTCCTGGGCAGAGTCATACCTGTTACTGGTCATTTTATTTGGGCAGTGGGGATAGGCTGCAATGTATTTAAACGTGGCTCGTTTCATGCATTTGTATGCTGTACCACAGTTAACCCTCTGATCACTTGGAAGACCCTTGATAGATAGGAAGACTTTTCTGCCCAAAAGGAAAATGAATCTCCCTAGTTTAAACTGCCTCCCATCCCAGTCTAGTGTCACGCTGAGTGTTTCAAGGCATATCTGCTGTGTAGAGATGCAGGGACAGGACTTTATCAGTAGTCTTTAGATGCTGGCCCAGCAAGCTGAAGCCCTTTGGAGCTGGTGGGAATAGCCAGAATACACTTTTTTTTGCACCTCTGTTTGCAGCATCCTTGGACAGTGTTCTGTAGCCATGGCTACTGCTGCATTAAAAAACTGCAATACCAGACCAAATTCAGAATCTGTACTGTGTTCTCGCCTTAGCCATCCTTATTATGTAGGACCTTCCCTCATTCCATACAACTATGGGGCCTGTGCCTGCTCTCCTGCCTTTCCCTTCTCTTTACAGTCTTACAGATGTGAGGAAAAGATCTCTCTCCATATGTTGCTGTTACTCAAACTACATTTGGGCTTTTGCATTCCCCTAACCAACTGAAACTTGCTGGGAAGGGTGCAGATGGGGCCATGCATTTCTGCAGGTGTTTTAGATCTTCATCTCTTCCAACTCTGCTCCGTTTTTTCCCAAAGCCTGACTTCTTGTTTTCATTACACAAATACTAGAAGGCTGTTGTCCAGCTTTTATGGAATAAGCGCCTTTAGGTTTGACCTTAGTCTTTTTATCATCTGCCTTCCTTCTCTCCTACCTTCTTCAGTGTTTCCTTTTCTACCTTTGCATTTTAAATTTAATTTCCACAAGAAAATAGCGTGTTGTGCGCTCTGCTTCTCAGTGCTTTCCTGAGAAGCCTTTGCTGGTGTACCCTAGGTGAGTTCTCCCAGTCCTCTTTCTGGCTGGGTGGGGACAAAATGGGCAAGATAATGATGTCACTCTTAAGTTTGGCTTTTTGTCCCTTTGAGTAGGGGAATGATACGGTTGTCCCTAAGAAAGCATTAGGATAACTCCTCTCAGTTTTTGTATTTTATATCATTATAAGACAGAGTATGTTTAATGTATGTGATACACCGAAAATGTGTTAATTTAATCAAAGATAACTAGGGAATATGTTTCTTTTTTTTCGTTTTTTAGTCTTCATTTGATACTGTTCTACCTATTGCTGTGAGTTGCTGTTGCCCACAGAGCTACCTGCTTTTGGAAATGGTTTTTAGGGCATGTTGGTAATCTTTTTGCAATTAAGCCAAAGAAAACCAGACTTGCTTTGGAGGAAGAACAACATGCTTTGGTGCCAATGTCAGTGGCTGGTTCTAATCTTACCTTTATTTTGGAGGAAACTATGGTGGTTGACATGAAGGTTTTTTTGCAGTGTTCGCTAGGTGCATGATTTTCTGTAGACCCTGTTGGATAGATGGTTTCTCTCAAATCCTGACAGGAATGCTCAGGAAAGACACTTCCAACATTTCTGGACTACTTTACTAGTAGTTTTGTTCCCAATTGCTGATTTAACATCTCTTCTTGGTCTTGTAGCTCATATGATGAATACTCACTTCTACAGTTACCTGAGGTACAGTGCTGAACATGCATACCTGCTTCATACTGAAAATGGCATTTTTAGACATGTTGTACCTTTAAATGTGACTGGGTTCCACCCTTATACCATAAATGATCTGGAATGCTGAGATGGAAAACTTTGTAATTATTTTAATTACCGCATCCTCTGTTTTAGCTATTACCTTGTGCTCAGTAATTTGACACATATATTAAGTGTTCGGTATGTGCGTGTGGTAGCTTTTGCAGTGAGAATTATTACAATATAAATGTGTTTTACAAGTTTCAGTGATAAGTAGTCATGTATGAATAACTCTTTTTTTGTTTGTTTGTTTGTTTCTCTGAGGTTCTTTCCCCTTTAGAACGTAGATGACATCTTGCTTGTAGGTTTTTCTGCTGTGTGTTTTTTTGGGGGGAATGAAGGCTGTTTGTTTGTGTTGGAGAGAAATCTGCAATTCTCTATGGTACATTTGTGTTCCTAAATGTGTTTGGTGACTGACCACAGGCAGAACCATGTCTCTTAAGTAGACTACATTGCTGTTGCCTTCTTGTTTTATGTACTGAAACAAGTAGACCCCTTGTGACTGATTTTCTCTTTAAGGTGAAGATTAAGAGTAGAGGAATATTTGGAAATCGTACAGTGTGGCTTCTTTTACTTTCTTCAGAAAGACTCATAACTACCAGTGCATCCATAAGGCTAAGGGCAGAGCAAAAAGAATAATATGTATTGTATCTGGTTTGTTCTGGAAAAACTTTATTTGTGGAAGAGGAAAAATTACATGTTCTGAAGAGAGTGCATTATTATATGAGAAAATGTGTAAAGTAGTAAGAAAACTGGGATTTTCCTTGCAGATGACTAAAAATCCTTTCTCTTAACATACCTTAAAGCAGTAAAATGATAGTGAACATTTAACATGTTAAGAAATGGTTGGTAAATTTAAGGAAGAGCTATACCTCTGTAATGTATCACAGACTGGAGCTTCAATGCATCAGGACACCTTTTCTGTTTTTGCCTGCTATTCTGTACTATAACTCTCATGTCTTCCCATTTTAAATTGCAGCACGTGGGTTTGGTGGGAGCCTCCTCTGTAACTACTTGAAGTGTAAGAGTAACGAGTCAAAAGTTTCCTCTTGTTTTCTGGCCTCTCCACCTTAAACATAATACTTGTATTGAATGGGGCAGCTTTGCTGGTGTAAACTTCATAGACTCAGCTCTCAATTTATATTACATGGTTGGGAAACTTTATTTTGCCTATTGGGGTCTCATTACATTGTGCTTGGACTTGAAACCTTGGAAGCCGTACAAAGGATATATTAAAGGGGTGGAGGGCAGTGTCTTGTTCCAGGATGAAGTTATAGTTGTGAGCTTGCTGTGGGTGAGAACAGCTGTAGAATAAAATTAAGCATTTTTCCTCCAGAAAGCTCTGTGATTTAAGATGAAAATGTAATCCTTTAGGTAACTGGCTCCCATAAGAAGAGAACCTAGCCTGGGACTGCAGTTGGCCACAGACAATCTCAGAAATGCAGGGTCTGCGGTTGGATGCAAAGGCAGCTGTTGGTGGGTATGGGCACCCCACACTGCTGGCTTGGGCAGTCTAGGTGCCTTCCTTGCACTGCCGTGGCAGTTGTACTTGCCCAGGTGTTTAAGGGGATTTATTCTATGTTGGATTAGGGATCTGTGTTGCTCTTTTTTGCTGGGTTATTTTTAAACAGGATCAATTTCCTGAGCTGATTTGCTGGCCTGCCCTAGTTTAGTGATATGATGAGGCTGGTTAAGATGGTGGTTCCCAAGTTACTGCTGTTGAACGTGATTTTGCTGACAAAGATTTCTGTTTAACCACAGCCAAGTGATGTCTGATGTAAGAAGAGAAATTAAGAGATTGCACCATTTTACTAATCGACACTTCAATGTGATGGGGAGGGAGATAAGTGGATGATCTGTAAACACAAGATTACAAGGCAGCTTGGCAGTGTGCGCATCCTTTTTGTATTCTCTTGATAAAAGTGAATCACAGGCCTCGCCTAATAGAAGCCTGAAGAGAAAGTGTGAAATTCGAAGGAAGATTGGAATAGGTGTCTGGAAAACCTGTAAACAAAAATGAAATGGCAGCCTGTGGGTGGCAATGTGAGTAAGAGCAGAGCCATGCTCCTCTTGGAGAGAACAGTTCTCAATCACCTATTCCCTGTCCACCTCCACTGATTCAGTTTACGTGAAGATGTAGGATACCATGTCCCATCTTGTGGTTTTATAGTGTTAAAATTTTTGTGAGAGCTTTCTCTTGTGTCGTTGGAATTACGGCTTCCTTACTACCTTTTTTATGTCACAGGATTTTGAGTGGCACTAGCTGAGTTATACTCACTTATCTTTTAATTTACTAAAACATCTTCACCTATATGATCTGCTGTAACAGTATTTCTGCTGGAGGAATGCAGAACCCCTTGAGTACAATGTGCATATTTTAAAAGCTGCGGAGGACTGTTCAGACCATAATCAAAGCCCCTGTGAGATTTAATGCACTGTTTCCTGAATGAAGTGTGAAATCAGTAGTTAAAATAAGGATGTATTTTTCAGACACCCTTCAAAATGAATTTATGAAAATTCTTCCTTCCCCTTCAATAACTCATTTTATCAGTTATGCTGCTTTCCAAGCTTAGATAGCTGTATTGGAGTTCCAGTATGATGGTTTCTCTTCAGTTTTATTCATACTATCAGCTGCTTTTTTACTGTGACAAACTAACAATCCTGTAATTCAGTATGCTGGTATTGTTTCATGTGGTCTGAGTACATGGACTTTGGTGGTTTCTTTCCCTGTAAGGCATACAAGCAAAATCATTTTGGGTTTCGATTTAAAATATATTTCAAATTTAATGGGATTCCTTTTTAAATCTAGATTTTAGTTAAGGCCTAGCACACTGTCCCCCTCCCGTGCACACCAGGACAGAACATACTCTGTTTTAGGGAACTACTTATTTGCAGTCACCATATCTGATTTATATTTTTCCCTGGGATGCTGGAGGATTAGAGCAGATTGTAGTGTTGGGATAATGTCTGATTCCTTGTGTACCACTTAGTCATAAATAAGCCCCTGAAAAATCTGAATGTTGCTATGGTGATGTTAGTAAAAGCCTGGGATACGGAGTAAGTGAGCCGCTTAGAAGCATAATGTCACTTACAGTAATGAGCATGCCGCCGTTAGAACAGTGATGGGTTTACCTGATGCTCTGCAACTTTGGTAGCCCACGCCACTTTCTGAAAGCGAGTAAGTAAATGCAATTCATCTGAACATGCTCTCTGCAGTAATCAGGAACTACTGACCTTTTAGCAAACAGAAATTTGTGTTAGCTGTTTACTTTCTAGCTTCAACGTGCTGAAGTATCACAGAGAAACAAACAAAAGCTTCCAGTCTTTGTATGCTGCCTCTCTCCTGATGGGCTGGTTGAATTGAAACAACAAAAAAATCCACTCACAGCAATTTTGTTTTAAACTGTATAAACACATGCACATGCTTTTCTCCTGAAAGTGTGGAATATGCAAAACAAGCTTGCCTTAAATTTGGTTATTTGTTCTTTTTATTTTTTTTTTTTAGTCTTTATAACCTGGCGTCACTGGAACTTAGAGAAAATTTGCTGACATATTTACCTGAGTAAGTGACATTTAATGTGTTTGATTATATTAATATAAAATGTTATTGTTAAAATCTGCTAATATATGAAACAATGACAGCTAGAAAGAATATTTAGTGCCTGTGTCGTCTAAATGCTATCAACAGCTTTTTTTTAGCAGCACCTAGTTATAACCACTGCTTCTAGTTGTGCTTGGTTAGGAGCAGGAGCCTGCAATCTGTGTTGATTGCTCTATAAAAATATTCTGATTAAAATACAACAGCACCAAAAGTTTTTTCCTGCATGTGTTGCAGTGGGGAGTGGTGGTTTGGGTTGTTCTCACGCTGAAATTCCCTGAAAGCGGTGCAATAGAATCTCAGAGATTTCAACTCTAGGCCTTTGGAGCATTTAAATAAGCGTAACCAAAGGCTCCCAAAGATTGGAGAACAAAGCCTTGGTGACAAACTAGACCTGCTGATGTCTGACTCTACCCATGGTGTGTTTTGGGGGGGAAAAACCCAACACCTAGATGTCTTCTCTGCTGCCTGCATCATGGCTGAAAAATTGGTGTTTTGTAAGATTAATCAGGTCTCTTACAGTTTGAAGATTCTTTTTGGCTGCCTGGAAGAGGCCTTTTTTCTAGCAAAGGAGTTTCCTTCCTTTACTACCTGGCTGCTTTTGCAAAAGTTTTGGTGACTCCTATTCTGCTTGTTTAGATAATCTAATAGATACTGTAATACATTTAACCTGTGTTAATCAGAATCTGTGCCCCAGTTGCTTTGGGGTCCTTTTTTTCTTGTCCATCTACCCAGTACCTTGGTTGTGGCTGTTTATAGCTGTAAGCCACAAGGCACTTGACATGTCACTGGTCAGAAGATAGGACGTCCTTCTGGGTGTCCCTCTGCATCCTCAAATCCAGCGTAAAATACTTCAGAAATGGATAGATCAGGTTGAGAAGATAAATGATGGATTTATTGAGTTTTGAGTCACACTGTGACATGTGATCACTATGGGGAGTTTTTATCCACTTGCGTAACTGTAAATTCCCCCTAAAAATAAATCTCACCAACTATTCTGAACTATGTGACGTTATCTACCCTGAGGGACTGATTGTTAATCTAAAGAATAATGATTTGATTGCCTATATGAAGTTTTAAGTTTCAAGGACATACAGTTACACTGACAAAGAAGATTATTTGTTTCAGTAAGATTGCTGCAAATAGTCTATGCCCAGTACAACTGTCTGTCTACAATACGTTGTAATTTGAAATGTGAGTTTCAGTAAAATGAGCTCATTCAATTACATGGGGTTTCTGTTGGTTTAGTCTGATGTGGTTTTGTTTTTGACTTATCTCATCTTACAGATCACTTGCCCAGCTGCAGCGACTAGAAGAACTTGATTTAGGAAACAATGAGCTTTATCACTTGGTAAGAGAACATGCCACTGAAAGTGCACTTTGGTCTTGTTTTATGCATCATTTAGATTAAATAGGTTGTAGGATGTCCAAAATTGAAGAAAGAAAAATGTATGGAGGGAGAGTCTTTGTATACATGCAGATGAATTCTGACAGTGAGTGGGTGCTTCCCATATCTGTTTAGTCTTGTTCAGTACAATATTACTTTACCCATCTGATCTCATTTTCTTGAGAGCATTGCACAGACTTTTTTCTATGGAAAGAAAAAGGAGTGGAAGTGCACGGACTCTTGTCTGCACTTGCAGTTACAGGAACACATGGGTTTCTGTAGGGAGCTGGACAGGCTGAGCCCGAATGAAAGCTCAGCTATTTCTTGGGTGGGAGTAGGAGTCTTTGGGAGAGGGCTGAGGCAAACTCTTGAGGGTTGCAATGTCTGACATTGTAGCAGATAGATCTACCAAAATATATCTGTCATCTTCCTTAAGCTGACTCAATCAGATGTTGGATTTGCTGTAGATTAGGAGTATGCATGCAATTTGTTAGTCCATGTCGGGTAAAGTAAGGTGGCTTGTTAAGCTATAACAATTAATTTGTATGATGGAGTTCCCAAATGCTTACAAGTTGCCCTTAGTGCATTTAATTGGGGTGCCTCTAAATTGTGCTTGGAGTAAGGATTGGTTGACTCATACTGTAATTACGGGGTGGCCGTTCGGTTTTTACTTGAAGCACCTATGTTACTTAGCATTATTCATTTTTATGTTGTAGCCAGAAACAATTGGTGCACTTTTCAATCTTAAAGACCTCTGGTTGGATGGAAACCAATTAACCGAAATACCTCAGGTAAAGATGAGCTCTACTGCTGCTGTTTTGAAGAAGCTTTGAAAAGAAAATCTCTTTGTGTGTACCTAAAGGGTGGTTATCTAAAATGGAGTAGTTTTCTCTGTTCACTTTTCCTGGGTTTGGTTTTAGATGTGTAAAAGAGTTTTCTCAAGTTCCCCAGCGAGGGATTGTATATAGCATATGATATTATATGTTTTCAGGTATTTTCTTTTAAACATGTTGATAAAGGAATTGTTTCCTTATAAGCACCATTGTTCAGTTTGTAGGAGGAGACATCATCTGCTTACAGTCCTAACCCAGTGATCGGGGAACCACTCACTGGCTGAACTAACGCTCACTTTTTGTATCGATCTGAATTTCAGTTTTCACAGTTTTGAAGATGGATTTTTTTCCCCCATTCAGATACAGTGTTGGGAGAAGAGCAGTGACGGAACTGTTGCCATAAATAGAAATTTTGATTTATGCCGGCAAATCCCCCATCTGACATCCGTCACGGGATGAGGGGCCTTAGCATCTAAAGCTTACAGCACTCTAAATTCCCTTTAAGAACTGTGATAACATGTAGGATAGTTTCTTTTCCTTCTGTTTCCTTTAGAGTCAAGTCACAACCTGTTTCCCCTGTTCCTTGTGCAGTTTGCCGTTGTTTGCTGTATTGATCTCATTGTCAACAGTGTAACTTGGAAATCGGTTACCATTTAGTGGGCTTTGTTGACTTTGTTGTTGTTGGCTTGGCCAAATAATTTTTTAAGTAGATGTAGTTAAACACTGATAATCATTCATAAAAGGTCAAGTGTGACTTCAGCAGCTGCCATTATTGTGTTTTTTTTCTAAAGTCCAAAAATGAACTTGCAGAATAAAGGCAGTATGTGTGTTTAATGAAAGATCCTCTTGAGAGGCAAACATTTCCTAAACAGAAGGACTGATCTTGTGAGTTAGGATCAAGGGTGTCACTGTATGAAAATTTCATGTATGTAAAAAGTAAAGGACACTTTTGCCTCAGCCATTCTGTTCTCCAGAAGATGATTTGGATGACTAAAGTGAGAACTATTCTAGAATGTGTGTAGGGGTGTCTGTGTACATGGGGAATGGGAAGGTGCTCTCATGGCTAGTAGGGACAAAGGTATTTCTCTGTCAGACTTTTAGGCTAATTGGCAGATTACTATTGTAAAAAGTTAAGTAATCATTAATAATTGTAGATGATGGCACTATAACTTGGCAGTTCAAATGTGCTTGCTAGAGCAACACTCCCAATTTCTATTTCTACATTTGTTGCAGTTGGGAGATGTGAAGATATGAAATCCCTAGATGTCACGGCATGTTGCTGTATCAGCCAGGAGAAACTAATCCTAATTTGCCTAGGGTTAATTGGGAGGGGCAGACTTTAATTACATGGAGGTTGATAATCTGTAGTTCTGAAAAAACAACTTTGCAGTCTTCACTTGAGGAAAGCTCCAGTTTTGGCTGGTGCTTGCCTGGGTGTGCTCAGCATACCTTGTCTGACTGCTGAAGCCAGCCTTAATATTTAGAATAAGAAACGGTGACTGAATCGCTTGGTTGGTTTATCATTGAAATGAAATTATTTGCTTTCTTCTGCATTTAGAGGTCATACAAAAAAGGCCACTTTAGAGGTCATGCAGATAATTGTTTTTCTTTCTGGAATTTCATGGTGATGGTACATTTTTCAAATTGCTTTGTTACGTGTTTGGGCATGACTTACATTTTTTGACTTGTATCACAGGAAGTAGGAAACCTGAAAAACCTGCTTTGTCTGGATGTTTCTGAAAATAAATTGGAATGCCTTCCTGAAGAAATTAGTGGTCTGACTTCTTTAACAGACTTGCTTGTTTCTCAGAATTTACTTCAGATCTTACCTGATGGCATTGGTAAGTACAAGGTGAATGCTATCACGCACATTTAATCCACTGTAATTTGGAAGTCACTTATTTTCAAGTCTTTTGAAATCTTTTTGTGCAAGAGATGAGCTCGTCTCAGCTTTTTATTTTTTTTGCTTAGTATTAAATGCATAGCTCTATTAATTTCATGTTTTAATTGTCTGCATAATGACTGCCTCTTAATCCTTTTTTGGCCTTCCCTTGATACTACCCGAACAAAATAAAAGTTAATATATCCTCCCTGTTCCTACTGTGTCCACATCATTGTTATAACTCTTTAACATTGTAAAATTCTAGCTTGTGTCATGCTGTAGATCACTTGATAAGACTGACAGACTGTGTTACTACAAAAAAAGACATCCTTTTTGGTCAGGATGTGTAATTATCTTTGTTGGACAATGTGATTAATCCTATATTGAACCCAGTGGAAGGCTATTCCAGCTGCAGCCTATTACTCTTTGCCCCTGAGAATCCAAACTACAACCTTACTGTGTCTGACCTCTTAAAACAGGTTTAATAATTGAGGAGTGATTTCTGAAGCATTACCAGTACCTTTTTTTTAATGTAAATTTTTTTACACCCATAGTAGTTGTGATGAGGAGTCAGCAAGGCATTGTTTCTCTACTTCCCATCAGCTGATTTTCTGGAGAGTTTTGTGTTGCAAGAATGTGCCTTCTGCTTGCCAGGCCCCTGTCCCTCTCTCCCCCCCTGCCCNCAACCCAAAAACCCCCCCAAAAAACCCCTTATAACACGCCCAAAAATGTGGAACGGAAAGGTGAGGTGTCTGCTCTGAAATAGTGTTTTGTCCTTCCTGGGGAGAAGACCTTCAAAGAAGTTTGATTTCTATGCTAAAAAATGAATTTGAATTCCATGTCTGACTAACTGGGTTCTATATTAGGACTTGATCCTGTTTGAATTTGGGCTGTCATTTCAGTGCAAGCCTAATTGCTGTGGCTGAGTAGGTATAGGTGATCTTCTGAACACCCCTTTATGAATAAACATTGTACAATTGAGGAAAAAAATAGATCATCTGCTGCTGCTTATAGGCCTTTGGTAGGCATGTACTTGACATATACAAGGGGGTACCATTCATATTGAAACTTTAATACAATTTAATATGCTTAAATATGAATATGAGCATTTTTATTGAATATTAATTCAAGTGATGTTATAAACTTGCAAAAAAAGTGCAAGCACCAAGAGAAGCACTGCTTGAATTCTTTTTTTTTCACCTGGCAAGGTATTCTCATTGTGTTAGGAATATTCCTCAAAGTCTTGCAGCAGATCGATTTTCTGTAATTAAAGCAGGTGTCAGAGGTTACTAAGCTAAACAAATGTGTTATTCTTTCTGTCCAGGAAAACTGAGGAGGCTCTCCATTTTGAAGGTTGATCAGAACAAACTCATTCAACTAACGGATTCAATTGGAGACTGTGAAAGCCTTACTGAGCTAGTTCTAACAGAAAACCAACTGCAGGTGAGCCTGGCGCTGGCTGCTCAAATGGCCGGCGGTAATAAGACCCGTGGCTAAGTGCTGAATCACTCAGCTTGTAAGGTTACACACCGTGACTACGGTTAAGTAGCGAGTTCCCTCTACGTGCATCTCATTTCTAACCTGTTAAATGAATGCTGAAGATCAAGTTGTGTGTAGTAATGATCCTCCCCTCCAAAGGCTTAAGCAGTTACTTATTCTCTCTTGAATCTTTCATGATCAGTAAGGGAATTGGAGCACCTGGAATGCAGGTATCATTTACTTCATTGTGTTTTTAACACGGAGTTTGTGCCGTGTTGTGTTGCTGCCAATTTTTGCTATGCATTATCTGGATCAGACTTGTTGGAACTGAATAGAAACTGTGAGCGCTGCAGAGCTGCTGCTGTACTATTCCTTGCTCTGCTGATCTGTGTGATATGTGGACAATTAAAATGAAATCTTAGACTTCCTTCCATTAGTTTGAAACTGCCTTCACAGGACATGGACACTTGCAGGGTAGAAGTATGTATAAAAATCTAAGTTTGACCATTCCCTAAGTTAAGTTGGTACTTGGTTGAGTTAAGAGTTTATGCCTGTTGGAGAGATGCCTCTCCAGAGGTACTAGGAGCACCTAAGTTAGAAGCTTGCCTCTCGATTAGCTCTTTAGGGAGCCTAGAGTTAGATAAAATGAACATGCTGCATACATGATTCTGTACACAGCTGTCAAACATTTATTGCCTTAGTGCAGAGAAAACTCAGGAATGAATTTACATTAGAACCTGACATTCCTGAACATTTCTTCCACAAAATAAAACCTTGGATCTCCTTTGGAAGGCCTGGTAGTAATGAGGTTAACTATACTCCTCTGGATCGGTCTACGAATTAATTTCTAAAGTGACATGAGTTTTTGTTCTGACTCTGAATTCACAAAGTCTGCTTATTTATTATTTTGTTTCTGTTGGCACAGTCATTGCCGAAAAGCATTGGAAAACTAAAGAAGCTGAACAATTTGAACGCCGATAGAAACAAATTAACATCCTTGCCCAAAGAGGTAAGTTTTGTGCAATTAACTCTCACAGGTATGATTATACAAACAGAAAACTCTTGATTTCAGATGCTTACAAGAAGTAACAGGCAGCTTTGATCCACTGGGCATTCCTCCCAAACCAATCATAGCCAGAAACTTGTCCATGAGGTCTGACCAGCATAAATCTGAACAACAGCTGTGGTGATTTGGTAGCTTGGAAGTACAAAATGTATTTGCAGTTGAACAGGAGGGGATGGATCTAATTAGCTGGTAACTTGTAATTCCCAGTGTGGGTGTCAGGTCCAGCCCTATTTGAAGGCTGGGAGTTCTGGTAGACTGAATGCATTTAAATATCAATATGCCTCTTCTGCATGTAGTATAAAAATACTGCCAGAGTCTTCCATGCCTCACTCTTGTAAGCAGTAGCAAAGGGAAAGTTTCATTGTCTGAAAAATAATTCAAAGACTGTTTCGATATTCTTTTTTGGTTTTGGAGATCTTGAGACTGTTTTGTGTTTGAATATGAGAACTTGACGTGATGAAGATCTCTTATACCTCAAATCTACATCTGTGATCACTAGGACTTTGCTTCTGTTGTAACAATATATGGAATAAAATGAGGCTAGAATTTCTGTTGGGAAGCTAAATATAACGAAGGCCTTACAAGTCTAGTTCAGCAGTAAGTTCTGGAAAGAGATCAGTGAAAGCCGTGTCCTGTGATTGGAACATGGGATTGCAAATTGGTTTTGTTTACTGTTTCTCTGTAATTTTTGTCCAAGTAGTTCTTCCCTTTAATTTACCTATCTGTTCTTAACATGTGGCTCTGGGGTCATAGCTTTTGTTCACCACTTCTAGTCAATTCAGGGAATATGTACTCAGGTGGCAGCCGATGGATGAGCATGGAGAGGAGTATCAGCTCTGACTAGTGAACACACACTAATGCTCAGGCCTACTTACTTACAGAACTTGGACAGCTTGAGGAGGAGGTATGAGGAGGAAGCCAAGTGTCTGGAAGCCAGGAGATGGGAGAGGGCTGATGGTTTGAAGAGGGAGGGATTGAACAGGGACAGAGGATGCTGATGTGGCGCTGGCAGCAACAATTCCAGTGCCCCAGGTCTGGGGCCACTGACTGGTCACCTAAGTGGGGCTCCACAACCGACCTTACTGTTCCTTTAGAGGTTGGCTTGCAAGTGTATGTTTGATGGGGTTAGGGAGGAAGAGAAGATGGGAGTATTGCAGCTCCTCTAGCAGGATGGTGTCTCCTCTGCAGAAGTGTTTCTGGTTCTGAACGCTGCAGAGGGTATGCCCAGATACTAGCAAGAGGTGGGACCTTTAGAAAACACTGTTTCTGGGCTGGGATGTGATGGCAATTTTGGTCATTCAGCAGAAAACTTTCCATGCCTTGACAAAGAGTTTAACCATTACACAAGTGTCCTAAGCTATCTGTACTTGAGATTTGTACAATTTTGTGTCTAGTCCAGCTTTAAGCAGAATTGCTCTGGGTTTGTTACAGCATGTAGGATTTTACTAATATGCTTTATTTCCCAATTGATCATTAATACCTTATGTAGTCTATAAGTACTTACTTAATGAAGTTCATGGCATTGGAGAGTGGAGAAGGTTTGGTGTCTCAGAGTGGTAAAGCAGGATGAATATTGAGTGTGTCTGGGGGGAATAACAGTGTCAGGGGCTCAGTGCAGAAAAATTAAAAGGGTTAAGCTGAGCAAGAAATCATAGACATGAAACCAGAAATAGGTTTCAGAAGTGGAAAGTGTTGCCCAGTCAGTGTTGGAGTTGAGGACCAAGGGTGAAGTGAGGGACAAGAACGTCAGTGCACATGAGAAAGAAGGGAAGGGATGCCTGCACAAGGATGTGCCGCCACTTATCCCAAGTGGTGGGATAAAGTAAGGGATGGGTCTGTGTTTGGATAATGTGGGTGATGAGGAAGTGGAAGGTGGTATCTGGAATGAGGTGGGTTGGGCAGTTGTATAAAATCTGGGAAATAAAGATAGGAGAGGATGGTTCCCAGAGAGCTTGGCAGAGAAACAGGGGAAATGGAGCTCCTTGGAATCCACTTNTCCACACCTGTGTATCTTTCTCATTAGAGCAAACACTTTGAAATTACATGTAACATAATATTTCCAGAATGTTCCGTTAAACTATGTTTTTCCTCTGTGGATTTTTAAAACCCTTTACATTCTTTTTATTTTTAAAAGAAATCAGTCCATCTCCAGCTGGAGGGTCATATCCACCCTCTATATTGATGGATTTGAATTTCAAGCTGGTAACAGATAGAAAGCACTAACAACTGATGTAATGGTTTGTCCCAACAATACTGTTAATAAGCATGTATTGCAGAGACTACCCTCAGGCTAATGAGACTTTTCAGTTTCAATTTTTCAAGTTTCAGGTTCAATTCCTTGGGCTTAAGCTGTGCAATAGAACACTTTTCCCTCAAAGACTTTAGGTTGCCTACTAACAAGACTGGTAGTTTTGAAAACAGAAAGAAAGAGAAGCTGCTCTCAGCTCATGTTTTGTCTGTCCCCGAAGCTGCGTTTTCTTTGTGTACCATTTTTCTTAACCAGTCACTTTTTGCTTTAAACCAAATGTGAATATTTCTGTAGTACCAGTTTTCTTGTGACAATTCAGAGGAATTCAGTGAAGAGTTGCATTTCGTAGCTCTAAGAGAGATTCGTTCCATGTAAACAGAGTGCACAGGTATAACGAGCATTTGCTGTTACGCAAAGCATCCCCAGGAGCAACTTCAAGGGTGCTGATAATGGCAAAGATCCCAATTCTGAGTTTCCCTTTGGATGGCAGGGCTGAACAGTTTGGTGTCTTGGTGAAATGTTCAATTATCATTAATAACCTGGGAGGGAAAGGGAAAACCCAAACCATAAAATGCAGAGCGTTTTCGTAGAGCACTTGAGGAAAACTGAAGAACATGTCACCCTTTTTCTGCCTGTTGGAGGGTTCTGCTTGACAGTGAGAGTGTGCCATCTTTTCCATTTATTTTCATGTCAAACTGACTAATTAATATTTAAAACCAGACCTGAGCTTCGAACAGCAGTCATTTTCAACATCCCTGCCTGCTTTGTGTTGCTTAAGATGAGATAGCATGGTGAGGATTGGGGTCTTGGACCTTTCCACATCAATCAGCGTTAGTGCTTGTACACCACTTCTCCCTGCACAGAAGATGAATCAAATGCAGGACTATGTGCTTGGAGATATTCTTGCACTGTATCTTCCACTCTTTGGCTTTCCCTCTTTTCCTTCCATCCTGCTTTTTCCTGTTCTTTCTCTGCCTTACAGACTGCTCTAACAGTTGTGCGTTTGTGGTCTTGCATCCTTAAGAGATGGGTGTGGGACAGGCCTTCATTGGTTTGTATTGGAGAGAGACAAAGACATAGTTTGGTAATGTGTACAAAAACAATGGGACTCTATTAGCTAGAAGATCACATGTGACAAATATCCTGTCTACTTGCTGGTGTCTTTGTCCTTCCCTACAGAATTATTCCTGTAGTGCTTATAGATATGATGGCAGAAACTATGTAACCTGGTGAGATCAGCGATGAGTTCTAGCCTTTTTGTGGTGATGTGGGGGTTTCTTTGGTGGTTTGGGGGGTTTGTTTGAGGTTTGATTTTGTTTGTTTTGTTGTTCACTTTTTTGTTAGCAGTTTTCTAGGATTGGATTTGGGGTCAGCCTGTCAAACCATTACATTACCAGATTGTTTCAGTGCACGCTTGTAAAACCAGTCTCCACCTTTGGGTGCAAGACTTCTTGACTTGGGATTATTGAGGAGCTTGTATGCAAATACTCCTTCAAAGTTTCCTGGTTCAAAGGTTCTTCTGTATCTGGTGCTGATGTATAAGGTAAACTGTGGAACAGCTGAATGTCTGACCAAGGCTTGAGTTACTGAGAGATTTCATCTTCAGTATCATGTCTCACAGCTCAATCGCTTTCTCGCTGAACTGAATGATGAAACAGAGTTCAGCAAGAACTGAGAATGTCTAAACCTGTTCACAGTTACAAATGTTTTCCCCCTTAAACTTGAAAGACCTGCCTGGTGACTCTTTGGTCTTGAAATCCCACCCTGGCACTGGAACGCTGGTGAAACTGGTGTGTTGATTTTGGCACTTGCATAAATAACCTCCTTGGAATGTTTTCCAGTTCATGTGCTTTTCTTAATGAGTTGCTACAACCTGCAGAGATCTGGTAATGTGTCCATCCTGTCTCTGAGGTATATTGTAGCTTGGAATTACTATTACAGTAGGTAAAACTGCAGGGTTTTGTTGGTTTTGGTTTTTTTACAATAACTGTGCTTTTAACTTTTTTTAAAAAAACCCCAACAAAACAACAACTTGGGGCCACTTTTTTTTTTTTTCTGGTTTTAATTTCTGATGTCCTGTCCCTTCTCTCATTTGTGTAAAACTATGTGTTTGTGTGTCTCAGAGGGGAAAAAGGCAGTAAGGAAAAATGTGGGAGAACTTGTCTTGAGTCAGAGGGCAGAGAAGCAATACTGCTGTGCTCCTCCCATGCTATTCACCAGTGGAGCAAGGGTTGTTCGAAGTGAGTTTGCAGAAGATTTTCCTAGCCAATTTAAAGTGAATAATAACTGAATAATAGCTAATAATAGTGAATTGAGCAGTTTCTTCCACCTCTAAATGATTCTATGCTTGCAGTTAAAGAATTATTCTATTTTGTCTGGGGCCAAGAAAAATTCTGGCTTTGGTTTGAATAGAAAAAGTTACAACACCATAGAAAGGATTTTACTACAAAATAGGAATTGTATTTAAATTCCCAGTGTATTTATCTGAGTTGTATAAGCCTAGTGTGAGTTCTTAATGCTGATGGCTGTACTGAGAGTTGAATAAAAGAGATGTGTCACTGGTCTTTAACTTGTCACATCATTATAGTATTTGTCACAATGTCTTTTTTTTTCTTTCATTTTTCATTGCTTGTACCTGTGGGAAAGATGCTAACTGGTAAAGGACAGCAGAATGTTTTATAGCTTTTGAGCAGTTCCCAGGTGCTGCAATCAAAAGGTGTTATTCGACAGAAAAAACATGAAGGTGTTCTAAATTTCCCATTTTTAATCTGTGGTTTGACTTGGGAGCACTAAGGATGTACCATCATAATCAGTGAAATTGATGGCAGGGGAGTTGGAACTAGATGATCTTTAAGGTCCCTTCCAACCCAAACCAGTCTGTGATTCTGTGAAATGTGCTCTTTGGTGATGAATAACTGTAACTGATGACTGGGCTCAAGGGAACAAGGAAATGGGAATTTTTGGGAGGGATCTAAATGGGAAAAGAGGGATGACTCTACACACTCCTCTTGGGTTTACCTACAGAAAGCCTCAAAGGTGTGATCAGCAAGAAAAAACAGATGGCAACCATCACCAAGTCAGGTGATCAAAAATACATAATCGATACAGGTGTCAGAACAACAGTCAGACAGTAGAGGAATCATCAGAATCATTGGCAGAGAAGTGATGAGATAAGATTTACAATTCTGGAGAATTATTTAGGATGGACTGGCAGCAGGTATGTGGATGTCTAAAAAAGCAGGAGGCTGAAGTGGTGAGTGCTGGTCATGATCAGGATGTAAAGAGGAATTCCAGCAGCCAGGCTGATATCCTCTCTATATATGCCCAAGCCTTACTGCTTTTCTGAACAAGGGAGCTGGTAGGAAGATGAGCCTTAGGCTGAGATAGAGGAGTAAAAAAAAAAAAAAAATCCTCCATGAGCTTAGAGTTTTGTGGGAACTCAGAGGGGTCCAAATGATGCTCATTCTTTGAAGAAAGTCCACCTGGATGCGAGCAAGCAGTTTTGTTCCCTGTACAGAACTGTAAAATCAGTGATCTCAGAATTAACACTTTATAGTCATGATAATTTTCTCCCTGACTGATGTGTGGGTCTTGTTTTTGTGGTTTTGGTTTTATTTTTTATCTGGGCTGACTGCTCTTTAGAGATGGTGAGAATGAGACAAGTGAATAGCCCTAAGTTAAAGATTCTAGAATGAAATAATTCTCAGGAGTATGACTTAGTCATGGACAACTCATTTGAGACCTTTTCCTGATGTCTAGCTCACTACAGAAGAATGTCAGGACTTCTTTAAACCTCCAGTCTTTGGAACTGTTACTCATGTGCCTAGAACTAAGCACATGCTTGTCCCCATTAATTGAAGTCTCTGCTTGAAATGAACTGTGTGCTTAACTGTTCCATGGGCTTGTGGTCTCAACTGTGTGTACTTGCCTATTTGGTGGTTTGGCAAAGTCTGTTGTAAGCATGTGATCAAACCCTTGGAAAGCATGGCTCTTTGTCAGCTAGTGACTCTCAGCCAAACCAGTGGCGTTCTGATACCATATTACTTCATGGTGGTCACAGTTCCTTTCAGCATGCCATTTAGTGTGTGCACTTTGCCTTGGTGATATCACTTTGTGTTTAGGTTTCAAGTGTTGGACCTGATGTCTTTCTGTACTGCTGGATGGGTGCCATCTGTTTTGAAATGACAAAGTTTTTGGGGTTTTTTTTTAACTGTCAGCTTGTCTTCTTTCTCTGTGATATCTCACCTGATGCTGCTTGTTAGATGCTTCCTGTGTCCTCTGAAAAGAGTTTCATTAAAAAAAAAAAAATCAGTATCTTTTTCCCCTCCCACTACCCTATTGAAAAAAAGTCTTCATTACCTTTGATGGAAACAAACCCTTTGAACAATTGCCTATTCACTGATAGAGCAAAGTTAAAATAACTGAGGTGACAACAACTTAGGAGTCCTAACCCTCTTTGGCAGTAGAAGAATGTATGTTCTGTCTCCATTTGTTGGCATGCTCTTGTCCAGTATGGATTAAAAAAAAAAATAAATTGAACATCTCTTGTATTTTCTTAATTGTTAGCCGCTTGGAAAATTATGGGTCAGGTAAATTGATAACCCTGTAAGTATTACTCAGTCCATGGTCTCCTGTTACCTTTCATTAAACTGCTTTAAATGCATGACGATGCAGGCCGGCTGGCTCCACCGCTGCGTTTTTCCATTGTCACAAGTACAGACGTTTTGGTCTCATCAGGGCTGCATGGCTTCACTTTGTTTGGCTCAACTGTTTGGATCTCCATGCTCCGAGACTGAGCAGCGCAACGTTCATTCATGGAAAAGCAAACACTCTGTGTACGGCCAGGGCATCACTTGCCAGCTCATCAACATTCACCAATTGTATCTCTTGCTTTTCACAGCTCCTCATGTTAGATACACCAATTTAGACACTTACTATGTATGTGTGTGTGTGTATCTATATTTTTTTTTCCCTATATGGCACTGTATTCTGTGAATCTATCAAGGCACATTAGTTAAGAATCTATACATGCTTTAAAGTCAATAGCAGAATTATTGCACCAAGATATGTTTGCTCACTGTTAGAGGGCTGATTCCTAAGAGCTTTGATTCACAAGCTAAAATGGCTAACAAGATTGCTGCTTCTAGGCCCATGCAGGGCTCATGCAGGGCTGGGAAAGCCTATACTCTTGTAAAATAGCTGCATCTTAGAGTGCAGTGATTTAAGGGAAACCACCCCAGATTTTGTTTAGTTAGGAGAGTGTTGTGGCGTAACTTTGTGCTGTAAGCAGCTTGTGAATCAGAAGCCTTGAGCAGCTAATACAAAGGAAGGTGAGTAGGGTATAAATGCTCCATTTGTTTTATTTTCTAAGTCACAGTTGCATCCTTTTAATTTTTTTGTTCCTTGGTAAATAGCGTAGGTTAAATTAATGACATTTTTACTTTGACTAGTGGAAATGCTTTTGTGGTGTTTGTCTGTAATCTCAAACCTGGGTGTGGAATAAATTGTGGATTTTGCAAAGGCAGACTTGGCAGGTAGAACACATAAATAATTTCAACTCAGATTTGGGGACTCCTGACCAAGGTGTTTGCTATATTGTTACAGAAGAACCTTCTTACATGTGTGTGACTGTAGAAGTCCTCTAATTTTTAAACACAGATCTTTCACTAGATTTGCTGTCAATAGTTAGGTTCTAAGTCTGCCTGAAAGGGTGTTGGGATATTTCGCTTCTTACACTTGGAGTAAGGGAACAAGCTTATTTCTTTTTCCTTTGTCATGGTGAGTTTTAGAACTGGCAAACAAACAGCAGTGCTTCTTGAAACTCTGTATGATAAGCAAACAAAGGTAAGTTTCCTTTGTGAATGGGAACACAGAGTGCTTGAAACAGCTTTCCACTTGCTAAAACGCATAATCTCAGTCTTTATAGGAGCGTTAATTGCCATCTGGAACAAAAAGGGGGAACAAGAGTATTTTTAAAATCAAATATAGATGGTTTATTTTTCTGAAAACAGGTACCCTTGATGCAAATTGTAGATATTGTATGGGTAAAACTGAAAAATGACATCTTTTGCACCAGGAATTTACTTTGGGAATGCGGATGCTTGCGTTTGGATAAATTGGTAGAAGATACTAGATTAAGTTGGCCAGTTCACATGACAATCCTCTTGAAATTGGATCCTTCTAATAAAACAGGGCATCAAAGATGTTACTCATAAAGTCTTTAGGTTCTTGTAAACTCTTCATTACTCTTTGTGGACTCAATAAATATTGGGAGTTGATTGGTTTATTTGGCAATCTGCCTTGCCTAAAGCCCCATTGCACTTGCTTGGATGTAAAGTTACATGAGGAAAGAGAGAATTAATATATAAAACATAGAGCTAGAAAAAGTTGAAAGTTAAAGCCAGCATTTTTTGTGAGGGCTGTCTAAAAAGTGATATCTGGTTAATGATCCCTTCCTGGTGTGAAAGGCTCTAGAACGTAGGTAGAACCTGACCTGTTTGTAAAGATACACGTTATTTGCAGGTAGAGATGTTCAAGAAACTGCTGCTACAGACTTGCTTCAGGTCAGACTTCTTGTAAGCTGACACTTGTTTCCAGTCTGTACCTCGGGGTGACGTGCCTGGCAGGCATTGCAACTTGAATGCGCTGTGATGTATTATGTGACCCTTGCTGCATGCCTTTCTTTATACTATTGTACTGCAACAAAACCAGACTTCTTTTTTTTTTTCTTTTTTTTTCCCCCCCTCTAATATAGATTGGGGGGTGCTGCAGTCTTAACGTCTTTTCTGTACGTGACAACAGATTATCTCGAGTTCCCTCTGAAATTTCACAAGCCACTGAACTTCATGTCCTGGATGTTGCTGGAAACAGGTAAGAGATTCTTGAATTGTCTTGTTCTTTGCCTGGATTTACTTAATTTTTTTCTAACGACAAAAGTGACTATGTCTAAGATGAAGTAACAAAAAAAACCCCAAACCTTTTGTGTTGCTGTTACTGTTGGAATGGTCAGAGTAATCTTCCCCCATGGCCCAAAGTAGCGTAAACTGTGTGTTGTCATGAGTGTGTTTTCTAGATTCCTTTGACCCTGAGGGAAAGATAGGATTGAAAAAAACCCAACAAATAAACATCTTTGGATTTGTATATTTCTTAATTAAAACTGAGACTTGAGGCAGTTTGGTAGAGCTTCTGCTGAAACTTCTAGCCTTAGCATCAGGTAACACCAACAGTGAGTGGCTTGGCTTAGAGACAGAGTGCAAGTAACAAATAATGCTGCTTTGACCTTGTGGCTTCTTGTGAATCTTAGTTGGTATGCTTCAGACTGCAAAGTGCAAAAGCAAGTGGATTGAAGCATAAACCAGCAACTTAGTTCAGTTGCTTAGGAGAACGTTAAATTGGGGGGGGAAGAAAAAAGACTAAGAGGAAAAGCAAATGACATCTTGCCTATGCAATGTGCTTGTCTTATAGGCACTGTGATATTTGTGTTCTGGCAATTGTGTATACATAAAGCTTCAGAGCAGAAGCAGCTGACTGCCATCCAGGGCCTTTTATTGCACTAGAAAGAGCTCAGCATTGTTATCTGTTATTCACAGCTACAGAGAATTATGGTATAAAGTTAAGCTGCAGATTCTTTTTAAAAGAACGGGGTAGTTGGATTTGATGACTACTGCAATGCTGTCTATTAGAGGCACGAATCTCAATCCTGTTTGTTCCAGAATTGACTTCATGACCATGTATTAAACCTCCTAGAGATTGCCCTGACTTCTTTTTTACTTTTTCGAACTAGGCTGACGTATCTCCCCCTCTCGCTGACTACGTTAAAGCTGAAGGCTTTGTGGTTGTCTGATAACCAGTCCCAACCTTTGCTGACGTTTCAGACTGACACAGACCCTGAGACAGGAGAAAAGATTTTAACTTGCGTATTACTTCCTCAAATGCCTTCTGAGCCTGGTTGCCAAGGTAAGTGCCTGGAGTCAGTTTTTCATTACATACAGAAGTACTTCTTTGGTTACTGTGTCACCTGTTCCATAAAGATTTTCAAAACAGGTTTTTTGAAATACATGCATAATCTCTAATGAGCAAAGTTCTGATTTGAATTTTCACTTTTAAACTGTTTTTTTTTTTAAATATTCATACTAGTTTTCAGAAGAATTGATAACATGGCTCTGAGTGTTATTGAAAATACAATGACACCAGCTGCAGTAAATAAAATACAGACCTGGAAGAAGAAAACTTAATCATATCATTATTCTGATGCTTGCCATTCTGCAAGCAGTGGTGTCCATACTTGTGTACGTTGATTATACTTCTTAAATACATATATAAGTATTGAAAATTGGTGGCTTTCCTACTACAGTCTTTTTACCAGAGGAAAAATTGCATAGCCAGTAGTAAGCAGTAGACATTTTACTTTTTAGCTAGCTAATTTTCTTTGAAGCAAAGATGCTGTACAATAACTTTAGTTTATTCTTCAAAAGTGTAGAATGGCAGTATAAGGGACTTTCACCTTTTGTTCTGCAACTTGCCTCTGAGTCAGGTGGAACCATCAACTCTTTTTCTGTGTTGGCTGGGTTGCTGCTCCAATAACTTCTGCCATGAGCTTTTATACTGAAGTCTGAACATTCAAGGAGATTCATCTGAGCTAATACTTAAACTCTTGCTGTAATTATTGGAGAGTAATCTATCCCATTCAAGAATAGACTTTTAAAAGAAACCATGTGGATTCTTCTTCACTGAGTACAAAGTGGGCCTGAGGAGAAAAGCTCAGCTGTAGATATCTGTATTGTAGGGACCCAAACCTAACTAGATTAATTCCACTCTTTCTGCTGGAGCAAATGGGAACCATAAAAGCAGTAGAAGTGTAGAAGTGGTTCTGGTTTGTTAGCTTCTGAATTTTAAGAATGCAAATTGCACTAAAAATTAAAATAAATAAGTTAATTAGCTCCTTTAGATTTAGAGAAGACTAAGCTAGCTCAAGAAGAGCAACTGAGTCAGGCTGACTTTCTCTGAAGGTCTCACTACTAGAAATCAGATTTCTTCCTCTCCATGAAGATTGTTAGGCGCGTGTGCCTAGCAATACTGAATAAAAGGATGAGGTCAGTAAAAGCAACAGTCCTGTGTTATATGGAATGGAACTGCCTAATGTCAGGTGGCAGCCCTGATGCAGAAGAAAAGCATGTGTAGTGGCAAGTATATTAAATTATATAATCTGTGCTCTAAAACTGCCACAAGCCTGAAACAGTCCAAGTGCAGAAATTTCTCATGTACACAGAAACTATTTATGGTGTGTACTTGGTAACAGAAAAATAATGTAAGATCTGTTTTCTGTCAAAAAAAAAGTCAGTTGTAAATCCTGGATGAGCGATTGGTTGGGTATTGCGATTATTAGCAGTAGAGCATGTGGATGTTTTAGGCCTGCTGTGGATCTCTAGTTACGTTTTGCTGTTCTGGCAGATAACCTACCACGATGTGGTGCACTGGAGAGTTTGGTAAATGAAATGTCAGATGAAACATGGAATGAGCGGGCAGTGAATAGAGTCAGTGCAATTCGCTTCTTAGAAGATGAAAAAGATGAAGAGGATAACGAAATGGTATGTTTTCCAAGCCTTTGGATGCCTGCAGATGCTGTGACTTTATTGCAAAAGTATAAACATTTCTGAGCTTTTTTGTTGTAAATACTTAAGCTGTGACCATGTGCTTTTTGCCTGTTTGTAGCAGAAACTGTTCGTGTTGATTGCTGAAACGTTTCGTATTGACCTAAAATGCAGTTTGGTTTTTTCCTCCCCTCTTCCTTTTTCTGCTTTGAATATAACTTTTACGTTCTGATGCAGGACAGTCTATGTTTTATTTTGTTTTCCTGTATCTACTCAGGATGTTTTCTTTCCAGAAACAAGATAGGATCTTTCTCTGCATCTGTGAAGCTTTGCTGCCTGAAAGTATATAGGGTCTAATTTAGGTTTCTAGCACTCTGGCATGTGTCTCCATTAAGCTTGCCATTGTTTGTGTCTCTAATTTATAGTTCTAATCTTCTNAAATGCAATGTGATCTTTAGCTTTAATAACTTCAATTAACAATTTAAACTCTTTGTAAAGATTAAGACTGCCTCAATCAGATTTTCGGTGTGCTTCTCTGATGTTCTAAAAACTTGCTGGTGGTCCTCATTAGAGCTCAGCTTGAGATGCTTCAGGGCACTGTCTGGATTGTAGGACCCTAGAAACATGGTCCTACTTTAAAAAGTGACTGTAAAAATTCTTTGTTAGTAGGGGAATGATTATTTAAGTTTTAAAGTAAGGTGGTTACTTAATCCAAAGCAACAGAGGCTAAATGTCTCTGATGCACGTGGTTCAGAAACTGATAAGGAAGTTCAGAATGATGCTTCTTAATAACTGTGCCAACCTGAGAATGTCCATACAATAACAAGGGCTCAGGTGTTAATGAGAACTGCTTTCAGTCTTGGTATGACAGCTGGATTTGAGACAAGAATCTTTTTAGGGGAAAAATAAGTTTATGGTCCTACTGGATAGGAGGAAGGGCAGATTTCCAAAGCAGTGCACCCATTTATGGGTCATCGGTTCTGCTGTAATCTGCACAGTTTACATGTATACCACTGAAAAGTAATTGCATGTGTATATACTGATACATATTTGTGCAATTACAGTGTTCTCTTTGTCTCTAACCTGGATGCTAAGTGGGGTTTTCATAAATTCTGTTTTCCTTGTAAAGGTTTCAGCACAAGAATGCTAGAAGCTGTTTTGCCTAAGAGGGGACAAAAATACTCCCTCTTCTTCCTTTCAGGATTTTTTTTTTTTCTCAATTGACTAGAGAACCAAACTGTGTGGTGGGGCTGGAAGGCATACAGAGCTCCACATAAACATGTATTTTTTGCTTTGAAGAGATCTTTTGGGACTCTTTCTAAACCAGCTGGATATTTTTTGTTTGAAATGTGATCCTAAATCACTTGGATGGTTTTTAGGGGGGGGGAAAAAAATCATCCCAATATTGATGAAAGAATCTTCACTGCATAACTTGTAATTGTACTTCACTTGAGTGGCTTTCAGATTAGTAGGTCGAGAGAGGAAAAAAATTTGCTCCTAGACAGTTCTTGAAACCTCTTTCACTGTCTTGATAAACAAGCAGCTATGAAAATAGTGTTCAACTTAGAGCATCGCAGTTTGAAAAGGGGGGAAAAAAAAGACAAAAAATCAATACCTAACATTTGGTATGTGAATGCTAAAGCCTTGAAAGTGTGTGTTGTTTTTCAAAGAGACGAAGGCAAAACCTCTTATTGCGCTGTTTATTTTTAGAGGACACTTCTAAGGCGAGCCACTCCACACCCTGGAGAATTAAAGAACATGAAAAAGACAGTGGAGAATTTACGGAATGATATGAATGCTGCTAAAGGACTGGATTCAAACAAAAACGAGGTCAATAATGCCATTGACAGAGTGACCACTTCTGTGTAGAGTTTCATCTCCAGGTTTTACCTCCTGTGTCTTCCCCTGCTGTTGAAATGTTCCTGTCATCTTCTGGGACCTCACTGAGCCCCTTTTTGTTTTTAACCAGAACCTGATTCATCGTCTCCATATATGTGAAAAGTGCTGCCCACTGGAAGGAAGTGCCTTATTTCATCCAGGCAGTGAACCAATAATTTCCAAATCAATATTGTAATTTTAATAGTGCTAGGCTTTTATAAGTATAATACACTACTGTATGCAGAATACAATATTTTTGTCTTAAACACAGGGGAAATAATGCTTTTCTTTTCCAGAGTGCTGGGATATCTTTTTTCCCCAGTGGCTGGATGTGCTGGTGAGAAATATAGTTTTGTGGAAAATTGATAACACTTTTTTTATTTTTTGGCAGCTCAGATGGTGTAAATTTTAAATTTTTGTATAGGACTTTCATAACAAAATGATGTATTTCATTTTTAAGAGAAAATTTATCTTGAGCGGTACATATTTTAGTATTTGTGGATGAGAACAAGTTTCATGGACAACTGTATTCATTTGTTTGTACCACCCATTGTGCCTTACTGTGTCTGGTATGTCATATTAGTCTTAAATACAACAATTCTTGAGGAAAGTGAATAGATTTAAACTTGGTCTTCTGTTTTAGATGCGTTTTTCCTTTCGGACAATAATTTGTTGGGATTTTTACAGCAGGAAACATATGTTTATATCATGGGGTCTTTGATTGTGAAGCACAAATGTTAGTTTTGTTGTGAACAGAATTAAGATTTAAAATGACCAAACTGCTATTGTTCTTACATAATGCACTCACACTTTAACTTAGTTGTAATGAAACATCTTGTTTTGGATGCCATGTTGCAGTGCAGTCACTAGAAATTCATGCTTCCCTTGTGGGGTTTTGTTTTGATTTTTTTTTTTAATTATTTTTAATTTTATTTTTAAAATGTGCCATCTGTAAAATAACTTGAAAAGCAGCACGGTAGGCTTTCAGAAGCACGGTATGAAGCTAGTTTTATGTATTACACAAGAAAGCATGATCCTTTAAAGTGCTTTGGTGGTTTTATATAAATATATAAAACCATAATAAAAACATAATCATGAAAAGCTTCAGTAGATTTATTGTATCATTAAAACAGCAATTAAAGTATGTATGAATTAATACTGGAATTTACTATCATTGTTACTGTGTTGCACTTCCAGTGGTCCAGTGGGGATTTCAAGGTCTTGTTAAATCTGTGGGTTCTGGTTTGTTTGTAAAGGTAAGTATTAACTGAGCTGAATTTAGTAAATAACCATTTTGAAAAAGGCTGATCAAGAATGGTTTTGGTGTCTCTGGGGTCCTTAATGTGCCATAAATTAACAAAATCCACTAACCATTCAGTGCAGGGACTTGAGGAATCTTGAGTTCAGAGCAAAGGTTTAACATATTTAGCAGGGAGGTTGGACTCGATCTCTTGAGGTCCCTTCCAACTCCTACGATTCAGTGATTCTTTGATGAGCTAATGCAGTGAACCCAACTTTGAACAAAATGGAAGACCTGATGCTTTGTCTATGGCTAACCATGTCCCCCCTTCTGCTGCATGTTTCTTCAAGTAAGCATAGGTGGTATGAGGGCTTCTGGGAGAAGATGAGAAAGGAGGAGATCGGGGAAGTCAAAACAAGTCCTGTATTAAGATTAATAACTATGATATTTGATAGTTGTTTGTAGTTTAACTTTTAAAAAATTTTTGATTTGAAACTTTTCCAAAAGGCACTGCTTTCTTTTTGATGTCGGACAAGTAGGTATTGCAAACCATCTCCAAATATTAAATTATAGCCTGGCAAAATACATTCATTTTTATGACTTCTCATCCCAAAGATTCCTTATTTAAACTTTCATGCATTGTCTCTTTGCAGGAGTTGCTGGAGGTTGATAGAATCACAGAACGGGTTGGGGTTGGGTTGGGTTGTGAGGGACCTGAAAGATTCATCTAGTTCAAAGCACCCCTGCTGTGGGCAGGGACACCCTCCATTAAACCAGGTTGTCCAAAGACCCATCCAGCCTGGCCTTGAAGACTTCCAGGGAGAGGGCAGCCACAGCTTCTCTGGGCAACCTGTGCTAGAGCCTCACCACCCTCACAGGGAAGAATTTGTTGTTAATATCTACATCTACTCTAAGTTTAAAGCCATCATCCCTTGTCCTATCACTGCATGCCTTTGCAAACAGTCCTCCAGCTTCCTGGAGGAGTTAGGTTAGTTTAGAATCACAGAATCACAGAATCGTAGGGGTTGGAAGGGACCTCGAGAGATCATCGGGTCCAACCCCCCTGCCAAAGCAGATCCCTAGCTCATATTACACAGATAGGCATCCAGACGAGACTTGAATATCTCCAGAGAAGGAGACTCCACCACCTCCCTGGGCAGCCTATTCCAGTGCTCTGTCACCCTCACTGTGAAAAAGTTCTTCCGCATGTTGGTGCGGAACTTTCTGTGCTCCAGTTTACAGCCATTGCCCCTGGTCCTGTCCCACCAGACCACTGAAAAGGGGCTGGCCAATTCCCCCTGCATCCCATGTCTAAGATATTTATAAACACTAATCAGGTCCCCCCTAAGTCTTCTTTTCTCTAGACTAAACAGTCCCAGTTCACTCAGCCTGTCCTCATACGGGAGATGTTCCAGGCCCCTAATCATCTTCGTAGCCCAAGTACACTTAGGGGTAGGGCAATTTCATTCTTCCCAGGGCAGAGCTCTGCCTGTCATTCTTGGTAAGCTGCTCTTAAAACAGTAAGAAAGTGAGGGGTTTTGATGCCATTGAGTCCAACCTTTGATAGAATTTTCCTTTTAAAAGTACTTACTGAGATTGACACAGCAAAAAGTTTGAAAATGTAGGAAACTCTGCCTAGAGTCCAAGTAAACCTTGAGATGAAAATGAGTTCCTAAAAAAGACAAAGCAAAGCCAAAGGCAGCAGGACTCTCTGCTCCGTGGACAGTTTTTCATTTGGAGGCTGTGGTTTGTTTTGTTTTTAGTATCTGCTCCAGTTATAAGGGGCAGAGCTCCCTCAGCTAGCTGAAGTGAATGTTTAAAGCCTGGCTTTGGGCCTTGCCTAACATGCCACCAGTTGAAAATAATTAACTGCTTGTGTGCCCTTACTCCCTCCTGCTGAGGTCAGAACAAGACATAAACCTTGTTAAAGCTCTGTGATAGGTGCTTTAGCGCTTGGCATTTGCTTTCTGTGTGCTCCAACAGGCTTGCGGAGACTGCACTGCAGCCTGAAAACTAGCTGGAAGGCAGGCACTACTTGCTGCCTTGGCTTTGACATGGAGTAACTGCTCAGCAACCAACTTTGTATTTTTAATAGTGGGATGAAAATTTGGTTTGGTTTCTCTGGCTGCGGAGAAATGGGTGATCCCTCCATGCCTTCATTTGGGGCGGTTTCCATTCTTGCAGCCTGGGATGGCGAGTATTGTCTCCTTTGGGCCACCTCAGCCAAAGAAAGGTCATATGAATTGCTTATTGAAGGTGTTTGCCTCCGTTCATTTGTAAAAGAAACTCAATTGAGCTTGGAAAGGAGTCGAGCTGAAGTTCATCATCAGACCGCCCTGCTGCTATCCCCAAAGGAGCACGTTGGTGTTCTTGCTTTTTGCTGCATGCCATCTGTCTTCACCTCATGAATCTCTGTATAATGAAAGTCTGGATTCCTGTTACATTTTTTTTTTCAGCGAGTACCTGGGGACATCTGAAAGAAGAGGTGTATTTTTCAGTCTACCCTAACGCCGTGTGGTGCTAGGCCTCATTAATGTCTTTTGTTTACGCTCTTGGGGTGAGGCAGTTCACGATTGCACTCTGTGGCAGGCAGTGCAGCCCTGCGTACAAATTAGTGTAGGGCAAGGCGTACGTTTTTCCAGGCTACTAAAATCTCCAGGTATGACAGCAGCAGCTGGTAGTGTGGAATAATAACAGTTGAACTGTCATTTGTTTTCAGGGCTTGGATAGTCCCTCTGCGAGCAGTGACAAGTGGCTACCCTTACCCCAAAGTACAGAATGTCTGGATCACAACAGCTTTATCGGGCAGGAGTGGCTTGCATGTCATTCCACCTCATCAAGCCTCCGGCAGCCTAGACCCCAGCAGTCCCTCTGGTCTCACAAATGGTCCATATGTGTCCCATTTTATAAAGTGGGTTAGGTACACTTGTCCTCCCAACAGGGTTGATAAAGTTCCAAGCAGTTTTAACTGTATTTTATCACTCAAAAAAGCTACTGCTGACTGTTATGCTGAAGCAGTGTGTCCTTGAAAGCATGAGCCCTCCCTTCCCAGGCTGTTTGGCTCTTTTCTTTTGCCGATGCTTTGAGGAGCCTGAGTAATGAATATAATTTTGTAAGCATAAGTGGGTGTGTCGTTCCCCCCTCCAAACTTCTTTTTTCAATTGCTGTGTAAGTCTTCTGGGAGGTAGGTTTAATGCAAGGAAAGAAACATTACAAAATTTGCACGCTGCTTTATTAGCTGTAAACAGGTAACCAAGGAAAGCCAATTGACTGTAGGGGTGGAGTGGATTTAATATTAACCTTTCAGTTCCTGCACACAAGTTCTCTTTATTGAAAGTCACAATTCCGCAGTCTTACAAGAATGGGGGAGGGGGGGAAGCAGCACCCTCTTGATATCATTGTTAGTGCAGTTAGCATACAAACAGATTTTTCCACCCCATGTGTGTTGCTCCAGGCCTTTTCCAAAGCTTCCGTATAATTTATGTGTTGAGATTATTTTTCTGGGTTACAATCTACATTTATGATAATCAGTGTATTGTGGGAAAGGGCCTACTGGGAACTTGCATGCCACTGTCCTTTCCAGCAAATGGCAAGCTGATCAGCCACTTCTTGTCTGATACTGTGTTGTCCTAGTGCTGGGGGAACCATTTTTAACTGATTAGCTACTTCACAGGTTTTAACTACTTGCTGCTCACAAATTCAGGTTTTGAGGAGAATAGTGACACCAGGAATTCAGAGTTTTAAAATGATATTCTTTAGTGCACGGGTTGATCCTATCCTCGTTCCCTGCAAATGGCTCCCTCCCACTGTGACTGAAGCACGTTATTTATCAGAGATTTTGAGACCTTTTGTTACTGGTGAATTCACTGCCATTCTTTGGCTTCGGAAAATAAGATTACTTTAGCTTTTCAATTGACTTGATGAAAGTGTTCCCCATCTGCAGTTTCTGTCAGACACACAAGTTTGTTTCTGTGCTCAGGTTGCTATCAGGATGACAAAAGCTGACTGGTCTTGGCTATCAATATAAGTTTTGAGTGTTCCCTTCCTCCTGAACCAACTGTGACATTTTCAGAGGGACAGCGGCTCCCTCTTTCATTCTGAAGTGAGGAACTGAATTGATACTCAACCAACTCAATGAAAAATGTGAGGTTTTTCAAAGTGGACAGGCAGATGCCTAGTTTGAGGACAGCTTTGTGAGCTGCTTTGCGGGAGTCATCTCCTCTTCTGGTGGATGTTAGAGACACTGTGCTTTATCTCCTCTTGTATGGTTCTTGTGGCAACAGGATAGCCAGGTGTGAGTTCTGCCACAGCAGAGGGCTTTGGAGAGCTTGTTGTGTGTGGCTGGACTGTGCCTTATACTGACTTTAGGAGCAAGGGTCCATGGCAGCCTGGAGCTTGCTCATGGTGTACCTCTTAACACTGATGCTGTTGGTCTATTAACACTGAGATCTTAAGACAGAGCTTTTCCTTATGCAGAAGTCCTCTCCTGAAAAGTACAGCATCAGTATTGTCTGTGGGAAGAACTTTGTAGCTTCTTGGTGATGTTTTGAGAGGGGATTTAGTAAATCTCTCTTGGCATTAATACCGGGAAGTGGACACGTGATGCCACCTTCAACACTTTTTGTCTGCTGCTGGAGAATGCTGTCTCAACTGAAATCTCTGGATGTGCAGCTGGAAGCATGCTAACAGCCATACCCAAATGTTAGCAACGCTCCCTACAGAAGACAGGTACCTACTGTGGCGACTTTCCTCAAAATCAACAGATGCTTGCACAGCTTGGGAGTACCACCAAAGCATCAGCACCTCAAATTTCACTTTGTAACCGTCTCCAGAATAACACAGAGACAGGACTTAACTCTTCAAGATTAGCTTTGTGTTGGACTAAAACTGTCTTCTACTGGTCCTGAAGCAAACTCGAACAAATTATGGGACTGTACTACTGATGTCAGCAGTTTGATTCTCCCATCTCTGCCAATAACTTGCCAGTTTTACCCAAATCCCAAATGAATGGGCTGCATGAAACCATTTTGAAGTAATTCATAGGAAATATGATTGTCTTGTATTTCTGAATATTAAACAGTGAACTACATGATTATAAACATGAGTAAATTTTTCTGTAGTTTGTTGATAACACCATGGACTTCCACCAAGCAACTTAAAACCAAATCCAAATCTAAACTAAAAAAAAGTGATTATTTGAATGTTGCTACTGGGGTTTTTTTTCCCCCTTCAAAATTGGAGAGAACCGCAAGTGTAAAGAGCGTATGCATAGTGTGGATGCTTTTAGGATAACCTACAGCATTTTTAAAATTTATCTTTAAAGTGATGTCTTTAGATTTAAAAAAATCTTACCTGGCTAGTTAGTTTTAAACTTAGATGTTCAAGTATTAAGTCATGTGGTTAGTTTTAGGAAAGTGTCCCCATGGAAGGCTTGCTTCAATAATCTGTTCAGGCAGCTTTTATGTTGTCTCTTCTACACTGAAAGCATATTCAAGGATGCCTTTGGTTTTTAGCAGTGTTTTGTTTAGCTTTCATTCTTATTTCATGTGAATCACACAAAGCTCTTTTAGAGAGAGCCTTCTGTACTTTAAAAATGAATCTGAAATAGTTTCCAGTTAGTAGAATACTGTATGTTATGTGTAGTTGAACTTAGAAGGAAGCGGATGTTTCTATTCTAGGAAATACATTTTATTTCCCATATTTACTAACAAAGCTATTTACACAATTTTTTTAAAATAGAAAAGCAGGTGAGAATGTGTCTTTGGGGTTTTGGCTTAATTTTAGTAGCAGGTGTATTACCTTTGAAATATTCTGGCTTCTACTTGCTGATGGTGACCAGCTTGTTGCTGGAAGTGGGGTGTTTCATTGTCACTGTATGGTTTTAGTGTGGTGCTTCAGAACTATGGGTGGCTTTCATGTCTTGGCTTTTAATCTTAGGCTGGTTTGGATGCTTTTTCATTTGCCAGAATGATTTAGGGTGATACATAGCATTTGCACACATTTGTTGCCTGGAGGAAATTCATTCTCTACAGGATTTATTAGCAAGATCTTATCGGAATAGACACCTTGTACTTTATGAGAACAATTTGTCCTCTTAACATACAGGGGTTTGATACAGAGCAGTACTTATGTTCTGAAGAGACCGACTCAGAAAACGTGAAAAACATCTTGAAAGGAGGTAAAAAAGGAGCCCACCTGAGTTGCTGACAAAATGTAGGAAAATTACCAGTTACCAATCATTTAAGAGTATTACTAATGAAGGCTGATGAAAATGTTATTTCCATGGAACATAACTGCTGAGACCAATAAATATTTTTTCCCCAAAAACCATTTCTGCATTTATAAAACATAGGTGCTTGGAAGTCCAAAATATCTAAGAAGCTTCAAGTCCCACAGACTGAATTCCCCTTCTCCCTTCTGTCAGCACAGGAACACTGCACTGCCATTCAGCGAGGCCTGGGCAGGCTTGAGAGCTGGGCAGTAAGAAACCAGATGAGATTTAATAAAAGCAAGTGTAGAGTCTTGCACCTGGGAAGGAATAACCACTTGAATCAGTACAGGCTGGGGGATGACCTATTGAAGAGGAGTTCTATGGAGAAGGACCTGGGGGTCCTGGTGAACAACAGGTTGGCCATGGTGGCCTGGGGGCCCAGAAGGCCAATGGGATCCTGGGGTGCATTAAAAGGAGTGTGGCCAGCAGGTCAAAGGAGGTGATCCTCCCCCACTACTCTGCCCTGGTCAGGCCCCACCTTGATTATTGTGTCCAGTTCTGGGCTCTCTGGTATAAAAAAGACAGGGATCTCCTGGAGAGAGTCCAGAGGAGGGTTACAAAGATGATTAATGGCCAGGAGCATCTCCCCTATGAGGAAAGACTGAGTGAGCTGGGACTGTTCAGCCTAGAGAAAAGAAGACTGAGAGGGGATCTGATTAATGTTCATAAATATCTGAAGTGTGGGACACAGGGTGAATTGGCCAGCCCCTTTTCAGTTGTCTGTGGAGACAGGACAAGGGGCAATGGCCTCAAGTTGGAGCACAGGAAGTTCCGCACCAACATGCGGAAGAACTTTTACACAGTGAGGGTGACAGAGCCCTGGGACAGGCTGCCCAGGGGAGTTGTGGAGTCTCCATCTCTGGAGATATTCAAGATCCATCTGGACACCGACCTGTGTGACCTGTCCTAGAGAACCTGCTTTGGCAGGGGGGTTGGACTTGATGATCTCTGGAGGTACATGCATCTCTGTATTTGCTATTAATAACGTTAAAACAGACCATTCTAATCTCTTTTGGGTCTCAGCTTCCTCATGTATAAAACACAACAGGAAACTTCCTACCTCACCTGGGTATCAAAAGGACCAATTATTTCCTATAAAATTCTGTAAGGAGAACTGATCTTTCTGTTACTATTAGGGTATTTGCCAGTAGCCTCTTCTGTCCTATCATACTGAATCCAATGAAAATGAGCTAATAAATTGGTGGAGGGTTTTTTAAGATATTTTTGGAGTACAGCTCTACTACCTGTTAGCTGAGTTCTGCCAATTTCCACCCTGAGGCGTGGTAGAAGCTTTTTGCCTGTCTAATACCCGTTAATACATCAGAGTAATGAGCTGGGGGCTCTGTGTGTGTGTGTGTGTGTTTGTGGTGGTTTAGGGGGAAAAAGAGCTGGGAGGGGCTGTTAGGGGGATAAAAAGATCCAATAAAGAGAGTTGAGTGGTTGCTTTGCACCAAAGCACAGCAGAGCTGTATCTTCCATCTCTTTGTTACAGCAAACTCTGCGTGTGACTGGTGTCACTAAGAACTTGCATCAGCGCTGTGGCTGCTCTTGGCTTTGTCTGACAGGGTGTGAAGAGCCCGGCACAGGAACAGTCTGACAGTCAGTCAGGCCAGCAACAGCATCCCTGGCATTCTCTGTTCCTCACCTTACGTTGCTGGTGATCTCTGGATTAGGGCCGATACCTTCTTTTCACCCCCTAACCCTTTCTGTTCATCAAAAAGGATCGAGTTGTAAAACATGAGGGTTAAGATTTGTTTTCCAGTAAGTGTTAGCCTACGCTCACAGCAGCAGAATTCATTGGTTTATTTCTCCATTTTATTTCATGAAAGCATAATCCACAGGGTGTTTTGCTTACAACAAACAGGCACGTGCAAGTGTAGGCTAAAAGGCAATTTGTTTTTTTTCTACTCAATCTTTTGCCATTGATACAATCAAACTTTGAAACTGCTGTCATAAAGATAATTTCATCCACAGTATTGCAAAGACCTAGTGAAAATGTGAGCAGCTCTTACCCGGAGTTATTATTTTGTTTCTATTTTACTTCTAAGTTCTGTAGATCAAGAATAAATTGAAAACAAAAATCTTATTTACAGAAGATGGAACGTGTGAAACAGATGCTGGTTTTCCCTTACAGCTGTGTGTCAGTGTGAGGAGAAGCATCCTTGCATAGGAGAAGACAGGCAGGGGACAGGAGTGCCCTGCAGCTCTGCCTTCCCGGCTCTGCTGAGAGGGGCGTAGGGCTGTGTAATCTACTGACAGACATCATATGTACAAGAGGCTACCACGGCAGTTGACTATATGCCTAGGATGGTGAAGTGATTGTCAGCATAAGCTAATTAGATATCTAGCCTGTTGTAATATGTTAGTTTTTCAGCTTCTGTTACCTCCAGGGAATAGCTTTTTACTGGTTTTAGAGAATTTGGTGGGCTAGATTTGTGAGGCTGTTGTTTTGGATTAGGGATCAGGGTCAGACAAGGATGAGACGTTCCCTTGGAAGAAGTCAAAAGCTTCACTGTACCTTTGTTTATTTTTAGAGTGAAATTGCTTTATGACTTTCTAATGAGCTTAAAAGTTTTCAGGGATTTAAACCGTCTCTGGAAATACCTTGAATGTAGTGAGGAGTCTCATTAGCTATTCTGACACAAACCAGACCAGTAGCAAACAATTTCCGTTAATACGCTATTTCCCGATCTGATTACAATTTCTATCCGCCTAGTTAATATTCATAGGAAACAAACCTTCTATTTAAGGTACAGTATGTTGTCTTATTCAAGGCAAGCGTCAAAGAAATGCCAAGAGATATCCTGCCTTGTGTTTTGAATTGTCAGGAGATTTGGGAGCCGCTACCATCATTATTGTTTGTGCTGCTTTTGCATTCAATTCACGGGTGAGCTGAACCGTCATTTGACTCGAGTGTCCTGAGCGATGCAGTTCAGAATAACCAGAAATCCTGGCTATTTGTCAGGGAACAGTGGTATCCTTGAGTGTCGGTGCTGTCCAAAACGTGATTTAACATCAGATTCCTTATACAGGCCTATCATGTCGCCTATGTACAATGCAAATAGTCCTTTGGTTTTGTGCTGTGATCTTTTCAAGACTCACCAAAAGGTCTATAATATTTTCCAATGAGACTCTGCTATATTGCCGGTTTCCTCATCTTTTCAGCCATACTAAAACAAAAAGCAAATAAGAAATCTCATGGAGAGCTCCTCCAGCAGCTGAAGATGAATCTATGTGTCCAGCATGGACTATGGTGTCCTATCTCCTTCTCTTTGTCGACATTAGATCTAATAGAGTGCTGATAACAGCAAGAAATCTCACTTGTGTGTGGACTTCAGCATCTTGCATTAAAAAGGGAAAACCAGAAGCTTAGTGAATTGTTAAATCTGAATCAAATACCCACTTAAGCAACGTGAAAATCACCATGTGCAGCTGATTTTCAGTGGGGTTTGTGTCCTCCCTCCCTCTGCCTTGTTGGAGCACGTGCGTTAACGTATCTACCGAGATGGTGGGAGGCTGCCCTTCAATTTGTATCCCCTTAATAAAATGTAAAAACGAGTTAAAAATAAAGTTTAAAAGGAAGGTAAAGATTATAATGAAAAATAACTTCAGTGAAATTGTGTAGGCAACCTTGACACAACTTGTATAGGAAGAAGAGAGGTGGGGGTTTTTTTTTATGTAAATACATAATGGGTGAAAACTGGACTGTAATTACTTTGAAAGCCAGCAAACATGAAAATATCAATTTAGTATCGTGCCTTCTATTGGGGCCGTTCAATAAATGGAACATTTTATTTAATGAATAGTGAAGAAGGGAGAGGCGACTCAATAGGTTTTGTAACTCGGGCCTGGAGATAAAATGGTCACTAAAGGTCTAAGTGCTCATTTGGTTTTTAATAGTACAGAGTATGACATTATTGAAGACTGTTGTTGATCATTTAATTCTTCTTTACAATGCCTAAGGTGGGCTTGTTGCCAGGCTCGTCTAAGTCCCTGAAGGCTTCCGCTGGTTTCAGCAGCCTTTGCTTGCTCTTTGTATCAGCGGTGTTGCCTGTTAACTGGCAAAGTGTGTCTCTGGGACTAAAGGTACCTCTCAAGGTAAAAAGGGGAAACCCCAGTATGTATGAGATGCTCAAATACCTTGCAGAACTTGCCAGACAATTTCTGCACGTACTTAACTTCTATCACTTTCTTCAAATCTATTCATTGCCTTCTTTTTTTTTTTTTTTTTTTTTGTCTTTGTGTCGTCTTCCTCTCAGGACTCTATTAAGTGGCTTCCCAAGTCTCCTAAACTGTACGGTGGCCATAACTGGAGCTCCCAGGGCTCTCGCTGGGCCTCGTTGAAAGGAAAAGAAAGCTTTCATGGTGGTAACCTGTACAAATTCAGCTCTGCTAATGGAAAATGGAGGGAAGGAAGGATCAGTCCCGAACAAGAAGCAGAGGAACTGGAGGATCCTGATGAAGATGTATGTAGTTTCCTTGAAGTCAAGAAGGATGATGTTGTGTGTCTGTCAAGAAGCTATAACCTGCTCCAAGTGCAGTGCTGCTGAGCACTTTTGTGCTATCAGGAGGTGTCTCTGCCTGCGGTTTCATGTCCTTTCTTGCGCAGAGGGTTCAGAATCATGTTCAATGCTTTATCCCTTCTCTGTGCTTGCAATTAAGCAATCCACCCAACCCCCAGGAGTACAGCGCAACTTGTGGACTGGGACAAGTGACCTGAGCAAGGATGAGATAGATATACCTTTTATTTTACTCCTCCTTATATCGCCAGTTACCAACATCCCTTCATCTCTCTCAGGGAAGGAGGTTGTGAGCAGTGCTTGAAGCTCAATGTCTCCCAAGGTCTGGATGGTAGAACGGTGAGGTTGCAGTGCTCCTCCAGTGCGGGTTTAGTTTTTGGTAACACTCTTCCAGGGTGCCAATGTCTGGGAAGGCCTGGATGCTGCTTTCGTTCTAACTTGCACATACCAGGCATCTGTCACCTGGGCAGCACCTTGGCTTGCTCATCGCCTGGGAGGAGGAGGTTGTGGTCATAGCCTGGGAGGAGGAGGTTGTCATCTCACTGTCAGACTTTCAGGGCATTGCTCACCAGTCATTCCTCCGGATGTTTGCTGGGCGTTGCAGAGGAACTGAGGCTTCTGCTCCTCTGCTGGAACCTCCTGTCCCTTCCCGGCCCCTGACTGCTGCTGGTTTGTTCCTTTGGACCCCGCTCCCAGCCCTTGCTCCTGACCTTTCTCCCTGTCACCCATGGTGCTGCGGCGCTGCTGATGTGTCTGGGTTAGTCAGCCTGGTGCCATTGTAGAGGAATCTCCCACAAGAGAGGAAAAGATAATTAAATTTTTATGTGAGTTAAAGATAAACAAATTCCCTTTTAATTTTAAGTGAAAATAAGAAGTGATCATGCCTTGCTTGCTGTCCCTGGGGTTGGCGATGCTTCTTTCCATCCCAGAGAAGAGATTGTGAGAAAGCTCTAATATAGATTGAAAAATCATGTCCTGTGGGGTTTCTGCACAGCTGTTCATGGTAACGCCACTGCTTTTATTTCTGGTACTAAACTTCCAAGCTTAGGAAGACATTTAGGGGTTTTACTTTCAAAGGTGTTGACCTTTATTTGCTGTGTCATTTTACTGACAACAGAAGATAGAAGTATTATGGTAATATGAAGATCTGATTCAATCTTACCAATCAAATTAAGGAGCAAAACCCAGCTAAATATAAATAAAGCATCCATAAAATGTGAAGAGAATTCAGACATCACAGCTGAATTTTATTTATCCACCGTGCCAAGCATAACTGTGTCATGGTTTAACCCCAGCTGGCAGCTGAGCACCACGCAGCTCCTCACTCACACCCCCCACCCACTGGGGGAGAATCAGAAGAGTAAAAGTGAGAAAACTCGTGGGTTGGGATAAAGGCAGTTTCATAGGTAAAGCAAAAGCTGTGCACGCAAGCAAAGCAAAACAAGGAATTCCTTCCCCACTTCCCATGGGCAGGCAGGTGTTCAGCCATCTCCAGGAAAGCAGGGCTCCATCACGTGTAATGGTTACTTGGGAAAACAAATTGCCATGTTCCTTCTTCCTTCCTCTTTGCCCAGCTGTGTATGCTGAGCATGATGCCACATGGAATGGGATATCCCTGTGCTCGCTTGGGGTCAGCTGTCCTGGCTGTGTCCCCTCCCAACTCCTTGCACACCCGCAGCCTACTTGCAGGTGGGGTGAGAAGCAGAAAAGGCCTTGGCTTTACATAAGCACTGCTCAGCAATAATGAAACCTCTCTCTATATATATCATTTTTCATATATATCATTTATGGTTATTGACACTGTGACCAGCACAAACCCAAAACACAGCGCTCATTCTCGCTACTGTGAAGCAAATTAACTCCATTCCAGCCCAAACCAGCACAACTGGTAACTGGAAAACGTCGTGTTAACTGCAAAACTTGTCTGAAGCTTTAATTGCTTGGTGGATGGGTGTTAATTGTGCGTTTCTCTTTTCAAGCCCCTGTGGTTTATCTAAGCATAGGGAGACATTGTCATTTCCTTGCTACATCTCAGCATAGCTACATCCTAGAGCCAGACTTCAAGGCAGGCTTTGGAATGCCTTACCTTTCGGTGCTCTCACAGGGCATCGCAAGATTTGTTTGGGTATCTGTGTGTTGCATGTGCTTGCTTGTGCCAGTGAATCTAGAGAAAGGCTGTATGAACTAAGTTCTTCCTGTTCCCACAATTTCCATCCGTGTTGTGGGAAAACCATGCCCAGAGAAATAATGGTAAAAAAGATGCTAGTACATTTGCTTTAAAAGTTGCAATTTAGTGTTCAGTGTAATAATTTCTAATGTACAGCAGTGTGATAGAAAGGAATAAATTCCTTTTATCATGGGTAGGGTCTGGGTATCAGATAGGTATTCTCCTTGCTGTCACTGTGTTTACCTTTCTTTATCTTTAACCCCCAGGAACCTATTTCCAAGTTTTCCGGCAGCCTTTTTGATACTGACAATAGCATGAGAGATCAGAGGAACACCAGAATGGGTCTCCAAGAAAAGCACAAGTCAGCAGTGAAAGGGAAGAGTCTTCCAGGGACTAACACGAAGGCGCAGCCGTCTGTCTCGGCAGTGGGCAGCTTTCTGAGCGAGAGTGGCCGCTTCCCAGAGGAATTGAGAGGGGTGGATGTGCCACAGCCTCCACTGAAGGTATTGAACTGCTGTGTGGGCTGGGCTCACTGGTGGGTGCTCTGCATGTCTGTAGGGAAGTCCTGGTCTGCTTCTTGTGCAAGGCAGTTTATAAAGGATGCAAATAAGGGAGTTGTTGCATGGTAGATACCTCAGCATAAGCTGAGGTTTGTTCTTGCTCCCGCTGGCTTATATGGGGGAAGGCAAAGACCTGAAACATGGTTTGTAGCCACTTGGTAGTGTCTCACTCTGTATAGCCAGCTTTGGACTATTGTACGGTCAAGCCCAGAGTGTGTGTGGGTGGGCACTCAGTGAAGCCTTCACTGAGTCTATGACGTAGGACAGAGGCATGGCCTTACAGCACAAGAAAGCCTCCATCCCATGAAAAACAGTGGTACAAATTTATCAGAGAACTACAAGAATTGGGATGAGGTTTATGGACTAAGCTATACTCTGAACTCAATGGCTAGATCTTGTCTTGGCATACTCTGGAGCACACAAGGAGGAAATGTGCCTTATGGGCTAGCTCCTAGGGGTGCCCCTGTACAGATCACCCCTCTGCTGACTGCCTGTGGGGCAGGAGGGAGGAAGGAGGTTTTGGGGAACCAGCCACAGCTCATCAGCTGTGCTCTGGCAATAGCAGAGATGCAGAATTGTGCTGCACCCCTAGGGTTCTGAGATGTGATACTAGGAGGTCAGCCTCTTCTTGCAGGTTAGTAACTATAGGACAAGTGGGGATGGCTGCAACTTGTGCCAGGGGAGGTTCAGGTTAGAAATTAGGAGAAATTTCTTCTCAGAAGGAGTGGTTAGGCATTGGAACGGTTTGCCCAGGGAAGTGTTGGTGTCACTGTCCCTGAGGGTCTTCAAGGAAAGATTAGCTGAGGTACTTAGGGACACGGTTTAGTTAGTAATATAGGTGGTAGGGGAACAGTTGGACTAGATGGTCTTAGACATCTTTTCCAACCTTAATAATTCTGTGAGTCTGTGAAAGGCAGCTTGCCTGGCGTGGCATCAGTGCTGGGACCTGCCACAAAAGCATTGCTGGTAATCATGGGCTTGTGACGTCTCAAGCATGCAGATGATGCGAAGTCTAACCTGCATTTGGCAGGAATTTCAGATGAGAACGTTATACGTGCAAGAGTAACTGCACATGTTTGTTACATTTCACAAGGCAGCTGTGTGGAAATATTCTTAATTATAAAATATAGCAAGTTATTTGAGCCTGGATTGACTCAGAGATATGAAGCAAATCAATGAAAATAAGAATGTTTTGCTAATGTGATAAAGGTGAAATGTGTTTTGCATTCATGTTCGACTACACTATGGCAAGATGTTCCTTAAATTTAGCATGATTGTTGTTTTAGCTATTAGCAAATTATTATTTACTACCAAGCCTATTATATCTAGAGAAGAAACCCCAGCCACTGAGGGGGAATCATTCATCAGTGTAAGCTATCTTTGGATCTTGAAACAAATTTTATTTGGTCTTTGTTGCAAATTATGTAAATTCAAAAAATTATCTGAAGTACTGAACAGTTGTACTAAATTTTTACCAATATCAGCAGAAGGAGAGTAGAATACATAGATTACAGTTTGTGTTGCTTTTTCAAAAGGTTCTGAGTATTTTTACTTTTAAGTCAATGGTTAAAGCATGAACAGATCTTTTGTCAGAGTAACATAACGCTGCTTAAAGAAAATTACTGCAATAATGCTCAACTTCATTTACCTGTTCTCAAAAGAGTGAGTAAATCAGACTGTAAATGAGATTCCAAAGGAAAGGTTTATATAAACTTATAAAAAGATATTTGCTTTTCGCTTCTCCTGTGTGCTGATGTGGGTGCCATCATGAATGTTCAGGGAACTGTTGGGTTTTATGAAACAACTGGTTTGGTCAGCAGCCTTATGAAGAGTTTTACACAGTTTTGGTGTGACTCTAAAACCTGGAGAACCAATTAATATTGAAGAGTAAAGACTAGCCTTGTGTATGGCAGTGTTGAAGAATAGCACTGTTTTTCTCTGGGTTGAACTCTGTAGGAGTAAACTGCTGGTTTTCAGAGCGGGAGGTAGATTTTCATTGCTCATGTAATTAATAGGCAATGTTTTTGATTAATCAGGCCACTTATCCATTATAATTCTTTTCCAGATAACCATTACTGTGTGCAGTCAAATGAGGAGTCTTGGTATTAGCATTGCTGGTGGAAAGGGCTCATCTCCATGTAAAGACAATGATGAGGTGCATTTCATTACTCAAAATTTATCTAATAATTGTTAGAAAGAGAATGATGAGCAGTTCTGTGAAGCTATTGTGTTTTGATGTTTTCTTTCTGAGGTTATCCTGAATGTAACATCACTGTCTTTGTAATAAGGCTAAGAAGGGGAAACATGGGTAGCATATTTCCCAAAGTAGAAGCTGTCAGTAGATTTTGGTGGAGAAGCTTGTGTAGGGATAATTTTCAAGAGAAAGCCTGATGTGAACCAATGATTTTCCAAAGGCAGCCTGATGTCTGAAACACTGTTGGCTAGTTTCCACTTTCTACCTCAATTATGGGTCACTCCCTTGGCAATCCATGTGCCTCTCCCATCCCATTTGCTTATTCCCAGGTGCTAACCTGATTTGAGAGAAGTATTTCTCACATCTTCTAACTTAATTATCATTTAAATAAATCTTTGTTTTCCAGTCTGTCCCCCATGGCATGGTGTAAACATTTAATGACTTTTTTCCCTTGTTATATGTGTCAGCCATGGAGGCTTTTTTTTCCTTGCTAATGTTCTAAGACACTGAGTTTTAATAGAGGCAGCAGAACAACAAGTCTTGAAAATTAATTACTTCCTATTTGCTTTTTGCATCTAAGAACACTGGAAGAAACTGTGTCAGGTCTGAAACCTGTCTTTTGTGTTACCAGGGGATCCTGCTTGCGCGGCTGCCGAAAGATGGTCCAGCAGACTTGGCTGGGGTACAAGCAGGAGACAGAGTGGCAGAGGTAGAGGGGTTGTTTGTCAATGGAAAGCATGTTCTTTTCTTGTCATCTTTAAATCACAGCACTCAGACTGGGGAATTTGAGATCTAGATCTAGACTTGCTGTAGCTTTTTAGAGACTTCCCAAACTATATTATAAACAAACTGTAATGACATTAATTTGCTGTATTCCTTCTTATTATATATTATTCTTATTATTATATTCTGTTTTTCAGATCTTTATGTTCAAAGTGCTTAATAAAATACTATTCCACTTAAATGGGAAGGAAAATAATGGTCTTAGTAAGCAGTTATGTAAGCATAAATGCAGTTGTATGTGGTCCAAGATGCTTTCTTATGACATTTTATTAGATTTACTAGATGAGTTCATTGCAGATGTTGCAAAGAAATATAAACAAGATGAGCTTGTTTCTCTGAGGTAATTTTTGGTTGGGAGAGAACAGGTCAAAGTCACTCCCCTGATGGACACTTACAGTGCCAAGGGCCAAGGGATAAATGTCCACTGTGCCTTGTCTTTCCCAGCAGAAGGCACTCTGTTGAGCTTCAGAGGTTCCCGAGAGCAGTGGTGATCACATAAAGTTTTCTGATACATATTTTTGACCATTTGGTCTCCACCTGCTGAGAAAGGTAGAACGCAAGGAAAGTCTCTACAAAATTGCTTTGCTGGTACACAATTTTTTTCAGCTCTTGTTCTCCTAAACTGTCACTTATACTTGCTTAAATTGATGGGTTTTATTCCAGCATACTCCTTGCTGAATTCAGGTAGGATAGAGCCAGCAATATTGTATGTCTATTGAATTGCCCAGAATAAGGATGCCATCTATATCAGCCAAAGACAAATTTAATTGTAAATAAATCCAATTTTTTAAAATCTATAGTTTTGTAAAACTATGCTATAGACTTATTAATAGAGGATTGTGTTCCACAGTCCACATATGGAAGTTAGTGTAATGTAATGCTTTTTAAAAGGTTAATCATGGTCAAAATTCTGTATCATTCTACCTTTTTTCTTTTATGAAAGGATTATCTTTACCTAATTTTTGTATTTTAACAGACGTGAGAGAATTTGAATAATTCTTTGCATATTTCACATTGTCAGATCATTAGGGGGAAAAAAAAATCAGGATTTTTAGTTGCTGTACCTTTCACTTCTAAGCAGAGTTCAGTATCTTAGAAGTCAACTACTTTGCTCAGTTTCTTCCAAGAGGCTGTAATTCATTCCTAGTTCTGGAGCTCTTTGAAACATGCTAACTACCAATGGTTGTTCATTTAATGAACAGTGAAACAAGTGAAAAAGAGAAGAAATTTCTGTTCCATACTGTTCTGTCCTGCTGCTGTTGTCCTACAAAGAGTTATGATTTCTCTGTCTCCCACAAGATGGCAGAGTCATTCATCTATTTGGAGAACGTAGCAAAAAGTAAATCTGTTTCTGGTATGTGTGGGAGACCAGAAGGAATTAATACACTCACGTGTGCTGTAGGAGTCCTAACGCTTTGACCACAGGACTAATCTGGGTACAAATAACCAGCGTTTTTCTCCTGATGCCACGTGCTACAAATTCTTATTCTTGAGCTGTCTGTTTCAGCAGTTCAGTTATACAGTGTGCTCATTAAAAAAACGAGGAACAGCAAGAATGGCAATTTTATTTGCTTTCACTCTGCAACCATATCTGTAACGATGGCGCCAGGCATTCGTATTTATTAACCTGAGAGGGAGGGAGTTGCTCTTCTTAAACAGCATTCAGAATAAAAATATGCATTTCTGCTGCTTTGTTTTTAAAGGCCTCCCTCGTTTCAGAACCCGATGCCCTGGATGGTGTTCCTACAGAAGCTTCAACCAAGGGCAGCCCCTTCCCGACAGTAAACCACATCATAACAGTAAGTAAGATGTCCCCAGGGAGTACCAAATCATGCTCCTTTCTGTTGCCTGACATTAATACTAGTAAGGATGGTCAAGACTGGCACAAAACTTGTGAGTGGCTGTGTAAAAGGAGAATGCATACCAAAGATCAGAGACCCCACCCTGTGTTGACTTGGCTGTCACTGCAGCCAGGACATCTTCTGGAGCTTCTGGAGAAGCTCAGGTCCTGGATAAGCATCAGTATAGCAGACTAGAGGTTTTGAAGCACTCTGCTTTCAGGGCTTTAAGGGGTGATGTCCATTCCCTTCACCTGAAGTGTTTATTCTGGTGTCTGAACTCCTAGCTATCCGAAGGAGCAGTATCTCCAGGGGTGCCTCATTTAGGAAGGAGAGGTTGAGCTGTTACCTGGAGGTGACCATTTTTATCTTTTGACTCAAGGGGGAACTTGTGTCACAGGCTAAGACTGCGTGCCTGCATTTTAGGTAACTGATGTGAGACAAGATTAAGCCTACCTTACATGTTACCAGAGAAAATGGTGAAGTCTGCAGGGTGACTTTTTAGAAATCCCATTCACTTTTGCAAACTTATCTAAAAGAAATCAACTCTCTGAAGACCTCCCTCAGCCATGGTCATCTGCCTGCACACCTGAAATTACGGTTTTACTAGGAAGATACAGTAAGATCAAGGTATCTATATAGTTAAGGTCAAAAACCGTCCTATTTATATTTAGCCTGAAGTATCAGGAAGCAACAACTGTTTCTCCTACAGCAAATGCCAGGGGGATGCTTTGTTTGATTCTTCTTCTTCCAGCCTTTTTTTACCTTTTTCCAGGAATATCATTCACAACCCAGCTAGTGGCAAAAAATCTTAAGTTCATCTATTGAAGACTGTAATCAAAGACCATATTCGTTTTTTATTAACCATTTGCTCTTTTAGAAATAAAATTATTTGTTAGTTGACTGAAAAATAAGCAAACAGACCATGTAAATCTGATTTCCTCTGCTTTCCTGTGTGGGTTACTGTTTAGGAAGGGTTGAGCTGCATCTTTTGTCTATGAGCTGGACTAACAAAGGTTTTCTCTTCTGTTTAGTCACTTAAACTTATTTGGAGGCCCCCGGTGTCTAACATCACATTGGGCAGCATTTAGGCCAGTATTATTTTCCAATTGAAAATTATTCCATGTTGGGTTTTTTTTGTCCAGCTCTACTTGGTAGCTGTTTCTTACAGTCTTAACCTGCATTGCAGGAAGCATCAGGCTTCCTGTTGGAGGAACCCTTGTTGAAAGGGTTGATTCACACTTTGGTAGAGATCTGGATCTGTGGCAGTGTTATCTGACTTCTAGTGTTTTCAGCCAAAAAGAGGAAATGGCCTTTTTTTTTTGGTATGTTGTATGTCTCTTTGAAAAGAATTCCCCCTTCTCAAGTTCTCAGCTGCAAGGGGAGGAAGAGGCAGATTAAACCAGGCTCCTTACCTTGGAGCACAGTGCACAGGGGGATTCAACTGAAGATGTTACAAGTGTCAAACTAACCAATGTGTGAGCTTTTTCCTGGAGAAAAGCCTTCCTTTCCTCAAGGAAAGAGCTCTATTTCTGTTTTGGGTTGGTTTTTTGTTTTTAGTATAAAAATTTTTTTTGCTGTAGCAAATCTTGTGTATTATTGCTTTAAACTTAGAGCAGCTGTCATGAAGTTTAAGGATTATGGGCTTTTGAGGATCATCCTGATGACTTGGGAACTGGCCAGTACCTCCTCTGCTCTCACTCTGGCTTTACTCTGGTGAAGTTCCTTTTACTCTTCAGTAACTGTCTTCTCTGAAAACTGTTTACAGCCTGGCTTGTTATGGAGGACACGCTTTGTGTGTTCATGTAAGCAAATGGCAGTTGGACCTTAATGCAGAATCTTCTTTGCTAGGAATCTAGGAAGCTTTTTTTCCCCCTGTGTATTTCAGGAGAAGATGGGTGCATTTACATCAAGGGAAGGAAGGAGAGAAGCTTTGGTGGCAAAGAAGCCAAAGGCTCCTGTAATTTTTCCTGAAAAAGCGGAATTATGTGCTGGAGGGTGCTGGTTTCCTTCTCCTGCTCTTCCATGTCATCTCTGCTTCCTGCCCTCCAGCAGACACTCTGTCTTCTTAAATTTATTTTTATTTAATTTTAATAAACATCCTCTTTGCATATGCTATCTGTGATAATATTTGGCTCTTATTTGCTAGCCACAGCCCTCCAGCCATCTTGTGCCATGGCCCATTGTCCCATCTCCAAGCCTGGTGTTCTGACATTAACGAAGGGCAGGGTGATGCTGCTGCCAGATTCAGGTTTCCTCCATTCTTTGCTGCCCTGGTGGCTCTGGCTTCTTCTGAAAGGCTCGTTTCAAACTCAATTCCAAACTCAATTCCTAGCCCTTTGTGCTTTAAGATTTCATAACAGCGTGAATGATCAGTAATTAATCGGGACAAACACCAAAAAGTTCTTTCACTCTGAGTCACTGTTTTTCAAAGGAAAAATGAGACTTGCCCTTGGTTTTAATTATGAGTAATTTACTGAAATACAGAGGCCCCAGAATTTTAATTACAGTTAGGCACTTTTTTACATACCTTATTTTATTGACTTGCCTCAGTTATAGCAATCACACCTGGAAAAATATATGTTTATCATACTTTAATACAGATATATCAGAAGAAAAAATATTTTAAATTGAACTTAAACTGAATCTTTCAATTTTAAAACAGTAATCTTAAAATAGTAGTATCTATATAAAGATGTGCATCAAAGTACAACAGATTAGATACACAACTGATACGGCTATCTACAGGCAGACTGTGTGTAAAATACCGTATGTCTAACTACAGAGGAGTAAAAAATGAACCTGTGCTACAAACATTGCCAGTAGTGCCCTGTGCTGACTTTATCAGAAGGAACTTTAGTTTGGTTTCTGGAATCCTTATTACCAGTTCTCTGTTTTTCTGTCTTCTGCCCTCCGCTCCTTATTCCCTACTCATCCTCTCAAATCAACTCTGTGCAATCTTTCTCCATGAAAAATATTTCCATTCAAGGTCTGACTGAAATTCCCAATGGATTTTGTCTGACTGAATTGAGAGTGTTGACAGGCTTCAGTCTCTCCTGTCACTTTATGACATACATCATCATGTCATCTGCTTTGATCCAGTTTTAGGGCTATCAGCATCATAAAGATAGTAGGTACTTTTAAATTCATTTTTGATCTCTTAAAAATTTTAATCTAGACATTCACAATTTTCTTTAATTTTATACCTTTGCCCTGGGAATTTGCTGAGTTAGATTTTTTTCATATAATTCAGCAGGTGTACAATTGTGACTTCTATCGAGTATTTTCAAGGAAGTTTAAGAGTTATCACTTTAAAGTGATTGTGTAAAAGAAAATTAAAGAAAAAAATCTGAAGAACTTCTTCAAGTTAAAAAAAGCTGCACGTTTTGGTTTCTCTGTTAAAAACGCAGAGATACCGAATTATTCTAAATATGGTGAGAAAAATGGACAACTTTGGCATACTAGAACCTGTGATGTATATAAAATGACATGGGTCCTGTGCCTGCAGAAAGTGAATAAGCATCTACCGCACTCGCACGACATACAGGTTGTTGGTTTTCTGCCTTTCTCCCACATTGTTTATATGCAAGTCATGAGAAACCTTACATGGGTGAGAATCACAGCAAATCTGTCTCCTTGGAAATAGCGTGTAGTGATAGGACAAGGGGTAATAGTTTTAAGTTAGATATAAAGAAGAAATTCTTCTCTCATGGTGGTGAGGCCCTAGCACAAGTTGCCCAGAGAAGCTATGGCTGCCCCCTCCCTAGCAGTGTTCAAGGCCAGGTTGGATGGGGCTTTGGGCAACCTGGTCTAGTGGAGGGTGTCCCTGCCCGTGGCAAGAGAGTTGGAACTAGATGGGCTTTTGAGGTCCCTTCCTACCAAAACCATTCTGTGATTCTTAATTTCCAGCTCATACAGACTTTTCAGGAAAATCCTGATGCTTTTATACCAGTTAAAAATCTTCAGAAATCAAAGTATCAAATCTTTTCTCTATTCATCTGAACAGGTTAGTTCTAACCATATCAGAAAATTATAATCATACAACTTAAACATAATAAAAGTGCTTTCTTTTTTCTTTAGTCAGTGCCTTACTTTTTTTTTCAATTTTAAAAGCCAAACCAGTAGAATGCACTGGTCAGAGAAGCACTATAAAAGACGACAACTAAAGAAGAACTGAGAAATCCCCTATCATCAACAAAGACAGATTTCTTCTGAAACTTGTTTCAGGCAATAAAGACAACAGACAGTGTTTGATTGACATGTTCCCATAAAATCATATGACTGATCATATTTCAGTCTTCAAGGTTTTTATTAAGAACTGCTTTATCTCTTCTCCAGAACATTTTCACGACTCTTAATCTTGTTTGGTAAGGGTGTTGGTTATTTTTATACTTTATTACTCTTTGTTCTGAGAAGGTAAGTTAGTTTTAGAAGTCAGGAGTCTGACTCCTCGCTGCCTTGCCTCTTGCACAGGTTCATACATGCTTGCAAGGAAGTTTGTGTACAGCCTTGTTGACTGTGTTCATCACATGGGCTTCAGCAGAGTGTAAGCACCCATCTGCTATGGGATCTCCTTCTCCATTTCATCTGCTGGTTTGATTCCACTTTTATCTAAGTAACTCAGTATTTCCGAGTCAGGATGAAAGATAAAAGGTGTGTGGTGTAGACACTGTATTTATTTCCATAGTGTCATGGTTAGGGAACTTATTTTGTGAATTTGGGATTAAGTTCCTGTTCCCCACAAATGCTTCTGTTTGCACAGTGTGTCTTTTTTTCCCTCTTCCTTTTAAGTAGTTTTCTCATAGGACTTTGTCAGAACTGACTCACTTCAAGCTTTAAATTCTTGGACTTTGCAGAGCTTGTAATTAACAATGCTAAATGGCATAAACCTTTCGAAAAGAAAAGTCATTACTTGATGTTTTCAAGATAGCATATTCAAATACCTTAAAGAAAGAAACCTACAAGTAAACCTGTGATACAGTAGATGATACAGGCACTGAAGATAATGTAAGCAAGAATACATACAAGAGAAAAGTAGACTCAAGCAAGGCACTTGGAAACATGCTGTAGGACATAGCATACCATTTGGGAATAAAAGAGGGTAAATACTTGAACAACTGCACAAATGACCAGCAGCATCTTCCCTTGGGAAAGGTGTCCTTGCGGACTGTGCAGGGATTCAGCAGGGGGCTGTGCTGAATGCAGCAGGCATTTGTGTATGATGGGTCTTTCACAGGGGTGATGAGCTTTCTTCTAATTGAAAGGGTTGGTAACTTGGACCGTGGGTAGCGCTGCTTATGGGGGCAGTACCTTTTAAGTCTCCTGATGTGATCAAAGCAATGCATTTTCTTCAGTGTTTTTATATCATTGGGCTATAAATGACTGCACAGAGAGCACTTAAATGAAGATCTGTGCATCAGGGTCCGATGTCAGGGGAGGCACTCTCCAGTGGCACATTAGGAGATGAAAGAAATGGAGCAGGGATAATTTTCATAAGCAGTTTGACTCATGTAGAAGCCTTTTGTGTCTTGACGGCATTTCAGTTATTAACACAATGGACATTGATCTTTCATTTTTGTCTGCTGTGAAATGCAGGGGTGAGCTTGACTGAACTCCACCTTCCTTGCCTTGGGAGGCACAGAACTGCCTGGTAGGAAGGTTGCCCAAGAGTAACGTGGCTGTTCCAAGCGTAAGGATGAACTGAATTATGTGCTGCTCTCTCCTAACCCCGAGCAGCGATAGGTGCTGTCACGAGCCAGCTGCTCCCTGACCACAGCAGCATGGGCCACCCCATTATCCTTGTGCAGAGTTCTGCTGCTGCCTGGTGTGACGAGGCGCTTCCTATGTGCCTGACCATAGACTCACCTTCCCCAGGGTGTGGGAGAGCTTTATACCTCTCTCTCCATCTGACTTTACAATTTCCAGAGCTTCAAGGCCTGCAACTTCTGCAGCACTGTAAAGCGACGGGGTCAGCACCAGGAATGTTGAGGATGTGCCATAAAACACGTGCCAATTAAGATCTTCCTGGGTAATATGCTGTATGAGGGAACCTGTGTTGAAAGCCTAGACGGGGTTTGCAAATTCATATGGTTTCACACATGCAGCTGTAGTGTTTTTGTTGGTTTTTGTTGTGCCCTGCTGACCCCTTCAGTGCTGCCACCTTCCCCGGGATGCGCCTTGGCTGCCTTGTGCTCGCATCTGCCTGGCAGTGAGATTGTGTGTGGGTAATAAATTCACAAGGAGTTAATTAGATCCCTTTCTCTCTCCTTAAGTTGTATTTCCTATATCTTTTCTTTTGGGGAGAGGGTTGCTTTTATCTGTTGTCTCTGTCTTCGGGAGCAAAGCATCGCATCACTTTAATTAAAAAAAGCCAGCAGATGCCAGTTTTGTCTGAACTGTGCAGCAGTTGATCAGCCTGTTCTCTGCTCTTCTTGTTGGATATGTTTTGGCATCTTTCTTTTAAACCTATTATTTAAAAATCCAGCTGTGTAACATTTTTTTAGACATGACTAAACACCCTTCTTCCCTCAAACCCAGGGAGGAAATTTGATTTAGACAGTTTCTTTTATGAATACAGTCATTATCAAATGTGACCTTCTGCATCTAGCAAAGGTATGTTTATATTGTTTAGCAAAACTCTGAATTTCCTATTGTGCAAGTCCTAAAATAACTGTTTTCATCAGCGATGACAAAAAAAGTAAATTTAAATATGAAATCATAACATTATTCATGAGGTTATGCAACCCCCTGTAAATGCACTCAATTGGGTAGATTTCGCCCTCACCACAACCACCATTTCCACCAGCTAAAGGGTACCAGCATTAGCATTGGTGTCAGTGAAGAGCAGTTAAGCCAAATTTAAAAAAAAAAAAAAGCTATTTTGATATATGGAGCTGAACTAGGCAGGCTTCCCTATGAGAGGTATCTTCTAGCTGGAGAATATTTTCTTCAGAAAGGGAGAATATTTTCTTTAGAAAATGATCTTTTTGAATTAGGGTTAAAAGTATGTCTGGTTTTCTTCCAAAAGGCCAATCCAAATCCTTTTCCCCTGCCCCTATTCTTTCAAATTTGGGCTTTTTGTGTGTTGAATCACCTCCTGATTCATAGCCTCTCTCCCCGGCTGCTGGCCTTGCTCTCAGCCGTGCTTTGCCCTGTTGCTGCTGGTTATGCCTTTCATGTGAAGCTCAGGCTTTAGCCGAGATGTTTGCCTTTAGAGCTTTCTTCTTCTGCTGAGATTGGAGTATGGACCTGGGCCGGGGGGAGNAGTCAGGGGAAGGGGGGAACGTTTATGAAAGAGGAAAAAAAAAGGTGATAGGGTTTGTTCTGTTTGGTTTTGGTTTTGAAAGGGTTATAAAAATGAACTGTCCTTTATGGACTGTTCTGTAACCTTTTGGACAAATGTTTTTATTTCATGTAGAAAAGGAAAGACTATGTGTACAACTGGAAGTTAAAAATTACTGGATGTTAATCTGTTGGCAGGACATCTCATTTATCATGCTGTAAGAAGATACTTTCAACTGGGGTTATCATGGTTAGTTGTGGGTTTATTTCTATCCTGTTACAGTATAAAAATAATGTTTGCAGCCAGCACTGCAGCTGAATTGCTGTGGGTTATTTAGACGGGTTTGTTTTACTGCTTGTTGCAGCAAACTAGGATTGCATGTGCAGCCAGGGCCTGTGCTTCAGTTCACAGAACCACAGAATGGTTTGGGTTGGAAGGGACCACAAAGATCACCCAGTTCCAACCCCTTGTTATGGGTAGGGACACCCTCCACTAGACCAGGTTGCCCAAAGCCCCATCCAACCTGGCCTTGAACACTGGCAGATAGGGGGCAGCCACAGCTTCTTTGGGCCACCTGTGCCAGTGCCTCACCACCCTCACAGGGAAGAGTAGTTGAAGAAATCTGACTTTCAATGGGAGGTGATAATTTAAATGAAACTATCTGAAGCAATTTGATTTTTAGCCTGATTTAAACAATTTTTTTAATTGAATCTTTCTAGTGTGTGAAATCTTTATGTTGAAAAACTGTAAGAAAAACTCTAAGTAGTGGAAGGAATTCCTATAATGAACGCATTGGTTTTGGGACAGGAGATGTAATTTGTGAAGTTTACTTTTTAGACACTGAAAAAATAATTTCAGGGGTATAAAGGAAAATTTTTACCTGTTTCACACATTTTTCTGAATAAGTATACTATATATTTTGATGTTTTGGTATTGCCTTGTACTTCAGGTATTATTTTAATAATGAGCACATGATGATGGAAAGTGAGTAGGAGGACTTTGTGATTTCAACAGAAGTATTTTAAACAAGTTCAGACACTATTCAGTAAAAGCTAGTGGAGTAAAACAATGGAACCATGCAGGATCCTGGATAATCTCTCCTCCTACAGTGGGATTGACTTCTCAAGAGTTACTGGTAAAAGATGGAAATTCCACATCTGCCTTAGACAAGTGACTCTTGTGCTCAGATGCCTGTGCTGGAAGGGTTTTTCCTCGTTTCCATCCTAAATGTCTCTGTCTTGCCCTGTCTGTAATGGGCAGTAGAAATAATTTTCTTCCTCCTTGCTGCAGCACGCTTTTGCAGGTGAAATCTGTTTTTTCTTCACCCAGTTGTGATGCACAAGGGGAAAGAAATTAATATATTTCTTTAATATTTTAATATTAAAGAAAAACTCCAAGGGCAAAGCTTGCCTGTTTAATAGGGTGACGCTGCAGTCAATGAAGATAAGTATGGAAATCTGAAAGCAAGGGTAAAATCCCCCTGGGATTCTGGGAAGAGAAGCTCTGGATTTGAGAAAAGAATTGAACGCAAGATAATGCAACTTTGGAATTGCTGAGTTTTGTTACTTTGATTGGTTTGTGGTTTTTTTTAAAAAAAACCCAAAGCAAACCAAAAACACAGGAGAGGGAAGGAAGCTTATAAAGCTTAGCTTGCGGTATTCCTGGGGCAGGGTGAATGTGAAGCTAGTGGTGGAGAGTAGAGTGCTCGGTTCCTAGGGGATAGTTTGGTGAGGATGGAAAGGCCACTGTGGTTACAATTAGGATGTGTGTGACTTACATCCATTTTATGCTGTGTTGGTTGGGGTTTTTTACTTGACATTAATCAACAGCTAATGAGAGAAAGTAGAGCCCGAGTCCCTGAGTCTGTTTTTGCTGAATTAGATCTTGTACAGATGCATGCTCTATTACTTAATTGGGTTTACTCTCAGTTTGCAGTTGCGTAGGTGGCACAATCCACAAGTAAGAGTTGTTTTGTTTTTGGTACCTATGATTCAGCTGAGAGGAAATCAGGGCCCCTCCACATCCCACTGGGGAGGCGGGCATGGAGCAGGATGACTGGCCACAAAGAAAGGAGCTGAGGGGGATTTGGGAACAGCAGCAGAGTGGGTTTGCGTAGGGTTTCAGTGGGAGAGTGGGCAGGAAAATGTGCAGAGAAGGGAGAGACAGGACATGGCTGCTCTTGGACCGTGTTGTTTGGGTTGTTAGAGAAACTCAGTGGCATGTCTTGCATCAGCATGAGTGGGTGTATGTGTGAGGTTTCATCTGCTCTCCTCTCAGGAGCACAGGTTTCCAGCCTTCGCAGCACTTCTGGGCTGAGGTGTGGTTCAGCGTCTGCTGTAGAAAGCTGGCTGGTCATTTGGTACCAGTTCCTCTTCATCTGCAGCAGCATGAAAGATTAAACAGAAGATGTCCCTGAACACCACTTACTTCATGGAAGTGGTTGATGTAGTTACAGTAGAAATGTCGGACAGGCGTGAACTGGTGGGCAGGCAGTTGTCTAATGGGGGATCTAACTGGGGGGGCATTGTTTGGCGAGCTGTGCAGCTGGAGAGGAGGGCATGTTCTCCAAAGGCTCAGGTGCAAGAGGTGTGCAGGCTTTCAGACTGTGGTCATAGGAGAGAGTGTGTCATCAAGGAAGTGAGGTGCGTTTTTGGGAAAGTTGTGGAAGCCTAACTACGGCTTGCAGTGTACTGAGCAGAGGGAGAAATGTGAAAGACTATTTGTGCCAGAACTGAGCATCCTGTGGGATTTGTTCCTCTAGCAGTATTGCTACTGCCTCAGATTTATCTTTCTTTCAGATGTAAATAATTAATAAAAAAAAGAAAAAAAGGAGGATAATTTTTGGTGATGAATAATGTTCTCTAAAATAAGGACTATTTCAGAGTGCCTAAAAAGAAAAGTCTCCGAAGGACATTTCTGCCAAATCAAAACTCTGAGTCAGTATGTTTGGGCGTTGTGGTAGAGGGGAATAACCCACAAGAACTTCATGTTATTAGCTTAAATTTTTAGGGTTATGCCTCCCCAACAGCTAGAATTTTTTTTTTTGTTTATTTTCTATTTCATCAATTAAATTCACTTTATGATTATTAGAGCTAGCCCTGTCATAATATTTGAAAGACAGTATGCAAGAATCAGGGCCCAGAAGTTGGGAAATGTTCAAAGAAAATAGTTTTTTAGAGAATTGGATTTAATTCCTTGCAAGTGGCTTTGCTGAGGAGTAGAAACCATGCAGATAAAGACTTTCAATAGCTGACATTCAAAATGGCTAAAGTCTATTCTTTGAAAGGAAAAAGAAGGAAGGGCAAACCCTTGCTACTTGCTAATGCAGTGTATGCGTGGTCCTGGGGACACGTGCACATGTTTATTTTTGAGTGGCATAGCATGCAAAGAAAGGTCTTCCCTGATCTTTGAACTCAATGAAATGCAAAGTCTGGTCCTGGGTGTTGCTGCAGATGAAGCACAGACCCCTGGACTAGTTTTTCAGGTGGCAACATTTCAAGATACAGCCCAGTACACCACCTGAACATATAGGATGTGCATTTGCTGCAGTGCAAAGCAGCTGGCTGCTGGCTATCGTTAAGAAAGAAACATCTTTCAGCAAAGAGAGCCAAAAGAAGCATCCAGGGCATGAAAAGCTTATAAATGTTGCCAGGTGTGCGTGGCACAAGCAGATCTTCCCAGGAGCTGTTAGCTTGGCCAGTATTTAGGATCTAAACAGGTTATTTAAAGCTTCCAGAATTTAGTCTAAAGAAAAGACGGGGGAAAAAAAAGCATTCAGTACACCTTAAATTTATAGCTGCTTTTAAAACCAGTTTAGCACTATCATGGCTGAGATTCAGCTCTGGACTGACACCTGCATTTTGGTACTTAAGTGTACTGTGCCTGCCCATGAGCCGGGAGTGGATGGGGGGTGCCCAGTAGTCATCGGGGGTCAGAGCTAAGCCAGTTGGTAGAATCAGGAGGATACTTCATTTTATTTAAATGCAGAAACCCACTGGCTGGCTAGCTGAACAGCCACAAAGCGTCCATATTCTTGAGTCATTTCCTAAATCAAATAATGTACAACAACGAACTAATATATAAGCAGTTAAGTTGTGCAGTGTCAATGTTAAACATTCTTACAAAGTGTGAAGAAATTGCAGCAAAGCAGCTGATAGATAAACAATGCTACCTTCCTCTCCAATGTTCAGACTGCTGGGAAGGTGGACGTTTTGTTTATTGTGCGTTATTATATTACCTGCTTGTTTGATGTATCAATTTACTGTTACATCAGTTTTCATTAAATGTTAATTTTGGGGGGAAGATCAGTAAAAAGTTCAATGACTTTGTGTTTTCATTCATAATAATCCAGCCATTGATACAAACCATTACTGATAGATAATATGGTTATACATAAAGAACCTGACATTCCACTCTTTTCTCAGTGACAGCATTTAAATAATTTTAAAACATTAAAACATATTTCTCAAAGAACACAAAGTTCTTGGCCAAGAATTGTATATGAATCAAATCCATGCGTGCATATTTCTTAACTAAAAAATTTACACATTGATATTTTGTCTTAATGTTTCCCTTAAATATATTTTGTCGGTAAAAAAGCCAAAATATGTGATTTTTCAAAGCTAAATAATTTCTATGCTTTGTGGTCCCTATTTAATCCTTTATTGCTTTCAGGTGCATGAATTTTATGAATAATGAAGTTAAGTAGAAGCAGCTGTGTATTTTTCATACTTATTTGTCTTTATTTTTTAAAAAACTTATTTTTTCTCTTTTTTTCCTTCCCATGGAAGTTTTGGATTTATTTTTATTAATTACCTAATGGAAAGAAAAGCAATTTATCTCAATTTATCTTTGCTGTAATTATCAATGCCGTGGCCCGCAGTGTTACATCTCTTGTGTATTTTTCTCATCACCTGCTTCCCTGGTACATGTAAAATATCCCCTTTAAACCCTTCCCTGCTCTTCATCTGACTCTTTTCTCTGCAATCTTTCTGAAGATACCTCGGATAGTCCTCACGCGCCCCTCCACTTCCGACGAAGACACCGACCAGTTGCCCCCAGACCCAGATGACTTTGAGCCCGAGGAGCCCGACAGCGCAGGTGGCCATGCCTATTCGGACTGTCTGAACAGCGCTTTCTATCCTCCCTAATAAAGTACCTTCCTGGAAAGTGTTGGCGGATGGTTTTCTTTCCCATTCTTTGATTACATTTTTATGTAGTCCTTGAACCGCTATGCCTTATTTATAGGGAAAAGCATTACAGGGAGGATGGATTTGAGGTGGGGGAGCCGAACCCGTGTTTGTATTTCTTTGCCTTGAATTTTCCTTCGGCCAGAACTCGTGCACTTGAAACAAAATGTGATGGGGGAGGTTGTGTGAATGTCACCACAGATCTCAGTAGCCACTTGGCATGGCATCCCGCGTCCCCTCAATGCAACGTTGAGACGAGCGGGTGACTTTTATTCAAAAGGTACTTCATCTGTTTGGAAACCCACTGAAAACAATTGTATAGCTGTTTCTTTTTCTAATCTCTTGTCTATGCTTTGTCTACATAGCTTGCCTTTTGTCTACCCCTAGGATCTTTTGAATTGTCCCTTTTAATGTTATTTTCTATGAGAATAAAAAAATCCTTTTCTCTTTTAAATAGTGCTGGCTTTTTTTCCCCTGGAGAGGGATGTTGTTTCCATTGGATTCTGTATCTCATTTCAGTGTATTAGTTTCCCCAGATATATTGGGAATGCAAATGTATATCAGATTGGAACAGGACCTGTAGGTTACATTTTATTAGACCTAAATGCAGAAGGTATCTTATGAAACTACACGTGTGAGAGTGACCTGAGAAGCAATTTCTTACACTTGAGGAACTGTCTGAGACTCTTTTCTTTCTTCTCTTGATTTGCATATAAGCAATATATTGCCTTACTGTGATATACCAGCATTTCTTGTATGTGTGTGTATTTATAAGTATATGAGGTAAGCATTTAAGAGCAAATGTTCTTGTGCAGCACTCTTCAATCCTTTAAATCCCTTCACTGCTATTCAGGTCTTTAATGCATTTTGAGGTATTTAAGAAGAATCTTCTGGGAGTGATCTTTATTTGGGGTACCACAGTGTTGCCTTAACACAGCGGTGGGGTCTGGCTCTGCCAGACTGGGATGTCATGTCTTTTTTTTCATGTTCATAAAGTGTTCATTGATATTTTTTCTGGTGTGTATACAGTTTCTTTTTTTCCTGCAAATATAATATAACACAGCTCAGCGACCTGGTAAATCCTCATCTTTTATTCACATTCTGAAAGGTTTCTCAGGCAATCTTTCATATATGACTTGAATGAATGCCAGTAGCTGGCTTTTCTGGAATTAGGAAGTTCCCAGGAGAGTATGGCTGTCAGAGAGTTAGAACAATATATCCTACTGATAAAAGGGATATTTTATTTTGAAAAAAAAAGGTTTGCAATAGCACTATGATATCAAGATTTCTCTTGATTCTCAGTTGCAACTGCTGTGGCTTTTTCATTATCTTGTGCATCAGCATTTTAATTCAAGACAATTTATCAGCAGTAGGAATATTAAACTAATTTTGATTCATTTAAAAATGAACATTACTGTAGAATCTTCTATGGCTTAAATAATAAAGGCTGTGTTACATACATAAACATTCCAATTTGAATTAGCTTAAGTGATGTCAATAAATTAAATTATATTTTAAAATATTTGCTTCCCATTCCTTTTCTTCCTCCAAATTAAATAAGGTTCTTCCACCATGAATTAATGTTTGATCAATGCATATTGCAACAGTATTATCAAACTCAGAACCTGTAAATGCTTCAGCAATCCAGATTGTAATGTACAGTTTATTATTGCTTTATTATGTCTCACTAGACTGCGGAGAAAGTAAACTCATTCTGCTGTTACAAACCAGCCCCTGGGCTGCAGAATAGGTTGTAGTTGAGAGTCTGTGAAATAAAGTAGGAGTTCTGTTGTGAACTGTCTTTTCATTCTTCCTCCTCCTCAGGCGCATGTGTGTTTTGATTCTTCATTAAGTCTTGGAAGACAAAACATTTGCTATCAAAATCATGTGCTCTTCTTAAACAAATGTCATCAGCTTTTGGATAATTTTTGAACACTTGGATCTTTATCCATCCTTTTCAACTGAATTTGTTCTCAAGGCAAATTTCATATTGAAGATTAGAGGATTTTGCTGTGGGTGTAAACTTACAGTGGTAACTCTCTCTGGAAAAAATTGAACACGAGTTGACAAATGGACCTGAATAGCTTTTGTAAATGGACGTGCAAATCTACCAAATGTATCAGTCCAACCCCCTGCTACACATTTATTCAAGCTTTGCTTAAACAAAAAAAGAGACTGAGGTAGGTGACTATGTTTCACTTTTAGCCTGCAAAATAGGGTTAGATGCTGGTGTCCTTATCAGCACTGAGTAATGTCTCTTTCGGGGTTTGGTGTTTGATAAGAGTGGGCAGAGACAGAAGGTGGAGAAGTCACGATGGGAGTTGGCCGGTTAATGACAGCTTATATCCAGTACTCTTGCTTCCGCCTGACCGGGAGGTGCCTAGAAAAAGCTCACTGCCTGATATGTGGAGCACTTGCTTGTTTTCTGTGGGGAACTGGCTTCTCATTCCCAGCTGCCACATCAGTTAAAGAATTGCTAAGAAGGTACTTAGTATTTCCTGATGTGTTTTATTAGCCATGTGTCACCATTGTCACGTCCATCATTATGGAGGAAGGCAAGCGAAACAGTGCTACTGAATGTGGGAGGGAAGATTTTTTGGGTTTTTTTTTTGTATTTTACAGGCTGGAATAATTCTGTTTGCTGGGATATGGTAGTAATACCAGGGACATCATGTGTCTATAGCTGAAACACTGGTTATCCAACAGAAAAGAGGTCAGTTGTTCCACTGCTGTCTGTCCTCCTGGAGGACAGCAGATTTAGGACTGTGCCATCACTCTTTAACACGATTGACTTAAAAGACCCATGAAGAAACTGCGGACAGCTTCCGTGGACTGCCATGTCAGACAAGGCTCAGGGCTCTCAGAATCAGTTTACTGTAACTTCGAAATAACCTTCCTTGTTTTTATCCTCAAACATCCTCAAACTTACCCCTTGGGGCAAAACTTGCCAGGGAGCCTCCTGCTCCCCATACATGAGAAGCAGGGCTCTCCTTTTTCACATGCAAAGCAGAGACTTGGGGTGCCCGCGATGTTTCCCTTTTTCCACGCCTGCTACGTCCTGCTCCGTGAGTGTTTGCACAGCCAGCAGGGTGGACCAGGGAGCGACAGCAGCAGCTGCCGGGTGCCGCGGCAAGAATGTGGACCCACCTCTCCTAAGGACTGGCTTCCTGCCCTTGGCTCCTGGCCCCCTGGAAGGTAAGCCTGCTCCATAATCAGACCCTGCGGCTCCAGCGTGGTTTTCGTTTCTGTGAGGAACGTGCTATGAAATACCAGCTAGAAACACTGCCGAGCTCCTGACGTTTTCAGGCATGTGTGTGTGACCTTGTGTGGATGTGCTGGAGTAACGCAGGGATACTTGCTGTCATGGTGTGCTGGGGCTTAGAGAAGGGTGGGCAACAGGAAGAAGCTGGGAAGCTCAAGTTGTGGCTACAAGTAGTGAGGGAGCCTACTGAGTTTTGTGCTTGGGGTTGTGGGTTTTTTTAACTTTTTGATCTGTTTTAAGTGTTAAACCAAAGCTGATTCTCCAAATCAGACCTCTGAAAATCACTGTGGATGTGATTTCTGTGTTAGTCTCAGGTTTTTTTAAGTGGTGTATGTGACTTAAGGAGTTTTCAACTGAGTATAACATTTGAGAACATCAGGGTCAGAAGTAATACTTCTGACTGTTAAATCCTTGTTGTGTATCTGATGCTGAGCAAGTAAAAGCTACCAGCTTAAGAAAGAAGTAGTGCAGGTATATGACCTGTGATAACAACCATTGGCTAGCAGCCCTGGGCTACAGCCCTGTCAGGCTGAAAATTATGACATGCAAAGTAAAAGAATTGCAGTAGCCCCATGAGTGAAAACACAGCTGAGAGTGACACGCAAACACGATAGATGGTCCCTTGCTTCCTTCTCTGGAAACAGCAGATCAAGTGACCGCAGAAAACACATCTGCTAAAATGGTTTATTTACACAAAACTACTATTTTGGATGTTCAGCATTTGCCTCTTACCAAAACAGACCAAAACACAACACACACACCTCCCCCTGCCACCTGCCATCCACTTCATCTCTTGGCCTCTTGTTAGATGCTGCTCTGAGGAGAAAAACAGGTGTCAAGAGATCAGTGAGTGTAATGCAAAGACGCAATTGAAAACAGCACAGTAATTTAGGCAATGTCTATAACATGCTTTTTACTTAGCACCTGTTTACTCTGTTTTCCCTCGCAAAGTAAAACAGGAGATATACAGTTAATAACAGTGTTTTAGAGAGCCCTCGAAGTAACATAACCGTTATTTCTCTGTAGGAATAAGAAATGTACTCCCATAATTATAAAACCCCGTATTCTCATATGGTTAGGATCATAGTCACTCCTCAGGTTTAGTGTTTAAGTGTCATGCTAAACAAGGTGTGGTAAAAACCAAGATGATGTCAGCCTTTGCTTGCTATCTGGGCATCCAGGCTACGGAATATGTATGTATATCAGCATCCAGTCTATGGAATATGTATGTATATTGGCATCCAGGCAATGGAAAAGCCCTGCATCCAGTGTTTCTTATGCTCCCTGATTTCATCACGATGGCGTGAAGTTTGGCATCATACTCTTTTGCATTCTTTACTTTTTGCTTCCCTTCTCATCTCCAACTCCCTAGTGCTTGCACAGTCAGCAGCATGATGCATCCAGAATACAAATTACCATTCACAGGAAATGGAGCAATTATGTGTTTCCCTATCCTAGTATTTTAATTTTAACTTTTTTTTTTTCCTTTTTCTGAAATGCAGTGTTTGGGTTGCAGCAGCCACACAGTAAAAGGGGAAGGTGTCTTTTTTTTTCTTTTCTTGTTATTAGACACCTTTACAAGAAAAATGATGGAAAACCTGCTTGTAAAACTGAATACCATACTCAGAATCTTATGTGGGAATTATTATGAATAAAGGTACTTCATAGTCACTTCCTTGGGGCTTTCTGTAGCGATCACCTTTCATGTTCATGTGGGTGACCTGACACATGAAAACATTATCTAGAAGTGGATAGTATTAATGTGATTGAAGATTTAAGCTTTAGGGTAATTAGTAGGAATACTAAGTTACATATAGAATAAACTCCAGATAAAATCCACCAATGCTGGTGCATATCTGCATGGACTTATGGAAGCACCACAGAATCGCAGAACCATAGAATATCCTGAGTTGGAAGGTACCCATAAGGATCATTGAGTCCGACTCCTGGCTCCACACAGGGCCAGACAGGTCAGAGCATGGGACTGAATACATTGTCCAGACACTTCTTGAACTCATCCAAGCTCGATGCTGTGACCACTTTCCTGGGGAGCCTGTTCCAGTGCCTGACCTCCTTCTTAGTAAAGAACCTCTTCCTAACATCCATCCTAAACCTCTCCTGGGGGGTGGAGTTTTATTTTTGTCTGGGGTCCTACCTTGCTGGTTCGTTGTGCCACTGACAGCCTTCTCTTTTACCAACATGGGTATCCTTTGCCCAGCACGAGGAGGGAGAACCTCCACTGGGAGCTGCCATCCGGGAGCCTGCTGAGTGCCGGGGTATTCCAGTCACCAGCTGGACCTGGCTGGGGAGCACACCAAACACACACAGCTGAATGTGCCACTTGAGGTATGCTGGTCCTTCTCTGTGGTTATAACAGACAGGTTAATGGCAGTGGAGGCACTTCATGTTTTTCACCTGCACTGCAGGAATGGTTGTTAATGTAAGCTGTAGCATAATCTAAGCTGCTTTTTGGATTCTACTGATGACATCCTTTGAGGACGTTAAGTGGTACAAAGGCATTATGCAAGTCCCTCAACTCAGGGATATGTTTCAGCCTCACAGAAAAGATTTTGAGGAGGGGAACTTCTTAATACTGTTTGCCTTCCTGCTGAAGATCAGGGAAGTACTACAGCTTTCCTCTGGGTATTATGTCGCTTATGCTGGTTCCTTTTCTCCTAGCATTTCCAAGAGATGCAGTGAGATGTATTTTTACTCTTGTGACATCAAGCTCATATTTATTCTCTCTGCTACAGCAGCCATTGTAGATTTGACTGGTTCTTTGTGTTTGCCTTGCTGCACTCACTCATCTGCTGGCTGCCTTACACATCTGAGAACGAAGGTAAAAAAGACTAAAGAAAAATAATTGGCACTGGAGTAACTTTTTCTCTGTTCGGAAGGAACACTCTAAGGTTGGGGGATTTTTGGTCAGGTTTTCATATGTAAACTGTATAGACTGTTGTGTGACTGGTTTTTCTTCTTATGCTCTAAATATCATGTGAATATAGCATCCATCAAGAAACAAGAAGAGAATAAGGAGTGTGCCTAGTATGGGTTGTCATTTGCACAAAAACATTGGAAAAATTATAGATGAAAAATATTTTTATGGTTATCTATCTATCTATCTATCTATCTGTCTTCTTTTACCAATGTGTTGAGAGGAGAAGAGGGAAAGGAAGTGTGTTGCCTTCACTAGGGATTTGGTGAGAGGCTTCAATTGCCAGCTTTGCGAAGGGTTACGTGTTTCTTAGTGAGTCACAGATTGATCAGAGAGCATATTCTTGCTTAACAGTAGTAAATACATTTTCTGTGTGATTCTGTGTCTTTGTGCTTCCCCTTCCCTTGCTGGTACCTGCAGAACCATCCTTGCATGTGAATCACTCCGAGACTACATGAGTCCAGTTGATGTGGCAACCAGTGAGTGTGTTATAAACTGTGGCATCTGCAGCAGAGCCGCTGAGAGGTTCCCCCCACACTGCAGTTTCTAATATTGGCCTCCTGACTTTATAATTGTGAACCAGAGCCAGGTTATTCTTCTACAGTCAGCTAACAGACTCCACAACCGTCATCTGTGTGGATATTAGCTCCATTTTAGATGCTCACCGGTCACTTTTTGTATTTAAGGATGCTCACAGTGCTCACTGAAATATTTGCAATTCTTTCTACATATTGAAAATCAAAGAAGTTATATCCTGATATTAGAAAATGAGAGTATGCTGTGTGTGAATGTGTACTGGGACAGCTCAGTCTCATGCTCAACAGAAGATCAACAGCCAGGCTAAAAACCTTTTAAAAAATCTTGTTCTGTAGGCCATCTGTCTCAGTTTAACAAGACATAAGGCCAGCTATTCATATTTTTCATTTTACTTGTTCAGTAATCTCCATGAAGATGAGCTACTGAGACATAGATAGTTGTTTTCATGGACTTTTTGCAGTCTGAGCTTCTAGGGTAGAGGGGATGAGGGGGAAGTGAATGGGGCTGGTAACCAAAATCCCTCTTGAATAATTTGCTGTTACGCCAAACCAACGTTTATTGTTATCAGAGGCAGCTGCCTGCCCTCTCTCCACACTTCTATTTGTGGATTTTTGACGGCTATAAATGGAAACATGCGCTGACCAGAAATCACCACCAGTGCTGCCTGATACGTCTCTCTCCTGGCTCCAAAAATACAGGGATATCTAACATGTAGTCAGGTTAAATCACTTCTGCTCGGGATATTAGGGTGTTGGGTTTTTTTTTCCCCCTGGGAAATGGAGTTAGAAAAACATGAAAGAAAAGTCTCAGGAAGAGAAGCCTTAGAGGAAAAGCAGACGGTAAGACAAGTTGAGAAATGTTGATATTCTTTTTTTTTTTTCTCCTTCTCCTGCAATGGTAAGAAAGAAAGGCAAATCAACTGTTGTACTTTATAGGAGTATTTCCCAGTTTCCTTTAACCACTGACCTTGAAGATTAAAACTCCATTCATGTCTGTTAAATTAATTATGATGATACCTGTCTGTGGAAATTTTGGAAATTTGTGTATTTTGTATGCATGTGAAGTACAAAAACTGAAATCCAGTTCAACATTGATTTGTTATTGTAACCCAGATTGATAGCTAATAGTCTGTGGTTTTCTTGGATTTTTTCCTGAGGCACTATTTAATGTCTTTGCACATTATTTTCCATAACTTTAGATCAGTAGAAGGCAGAGGAAACTGCTTGTGTCTGTAGCTTACTGAAAAGAGGTGCAACCAAAAAAAAAAAAATTACTAAAAGAAAGTCAAACCAGTCAAAACACAACTCATATCTAATTAGCATAGGCTTGAAACACAAATTATAATTTGCCTTGCACTAACAAGATTATTTTCTTGATATCATAAAAAGGTCTGTTTATTCTTGGCTCTTCCAAGCTGTGAAGAAAGGTGGCCATAATTTTTAAGAAACAAATTAGCACTGAATTTTTTAGCACCTATCTTAAATAGTGGTGGTGGTGTGTTGGTTTGGTTTCATGGTGGGCCAGCATTTACTCTTGTTTAATCACGATGCTTGCTTTTACTAACCTCAGTTCAGCGAGGCTTGGAAAGCTTGTGTATTAGTTAACAGCTTGATATACAACTTCATGGAGGCAAGGTGCATTAGATAGATAGGAAACATGGGCAGTGCTGAAACAAAATAATGACCTGGCTTTAAAGTACATTTTTTTAAAGAAAAGCAGCATTTATTTAAAGAGTAATATTTGAAAGAGCATTGCTGAAGCTTCAGCATGAAATTATAATAGGAATATTATATAATATTTTACTTGTTCATTTTCTGATTAATAAATTAACTTCAGACAATATACTCATTATGTTTGTTTGTGGTTGATATATAAAATATGAGGAAAAAGCTTTAAAATTAAAAATCAGTTATAAAATTGGCAAAAGCTTAATGAAAACTTTCAAAGGAAACCTGAAATTTTATTCCAGCTCATGTGTGAGGGAAATACTTACACGGATAATCAGATAGCATGAATATCAAATTGTGGACTACATCCTGATGCACAATGAATTGAGCAGGCAACCTTATGTAAGGCTTTTCCAAAATGCAGAGCTCTTCATGTGGAACCCTAATGATCTTCTGATGGTTTTCTCTGTGTGCATCATTTACTAATTTTAAGGATGGCAAACTGGAGCAAACAGGGACCCTGCTGGCAGGAGCCACGTTAACGCCCATGCCAGATCGCCCACTGTTTGGTTATTTCAAAGCTGAATCCTCCTCACAGGTCAAGCTGAGAGAGTCCCTGTTGGCGGTGGCATGTCACGTCCCTGTGGGTGCTCAGAGAGAGGGATGAAGGAGGACCTTGCTCAGAGGGTATCATGTCACTGTGCGGGCAGCTGAGGAAGGCACCGACCCTGCACCGCTCCTCCTGCCCATCCCCTTCCAGCTGAGCCCTAGCCTGCTCTCTGTCCCCTCGCTCTTTTTGCCTGTTTAGTCTTAATGCTTTTCCTTCTGATTGCTTAGATGGGTTTCACTTTGCCCCCCACATTTTTTTCCTGGTTTTGTACCTCCTGGGCTTTTATTGATTCTGCCCTTTTCTGTTTGTTACACGCGGGTCACATCAATATTCAAACACTGCATGGGAGCAGTGTCAATCTCTGGTACAGATACTGTTTGCACATGTTGATGTCTCTTCACATATTTAACTTGCGTATAGCAAATACATAAGCTATTTATTGTTATAGGTGCTATGAGGTGTCCATTGTCAATATTATATCCTATAAACAGGATTATACTTTGGATTTGTATATATATAACCGGATGATTTTTTAATTTTAAAATATATTTAATAGGAGCATAGAATGACTCAGGTGCAACGGGAGCTCAGGAGGTATCTAGCCTAAATTCCTGTTTAAAGTGGCTATGTGATCAGACCAGGTTTCTCAGGGCTTTATCCAGTCAGGTCTTGAAGACCTCCAAAGGTGGAGACCACACAAACTCTCTGGGCAACCTGCTCCGCTGCTGGGCTGCCTTCATGGGGAAAAGGGTTTTTCCTTGTATCAAGTCAAAACTGCTCTTGTTCAATTTATGTCCATGTCTCTTTCCCCCTGCCATGCATTGCTGCAAAACACCTTTGTCCTACCTCCTCAATAACTTCCCACAGGGACTGAGGGCTGCTGGAAGGTTGCCCAAGAGCCATCTCTTCTCCAGGCTGAACCAGCCCATCTCTTTCAGCTTCTCATCACAAGGCAAGTTCTCCACCTCTGACCACCTTGGTAATCTCCATTGAACTTGCTTCAATCTTTCAAAGTTTTCCATTGGAGACCCCAAAGCTGGATGCCATATTCTGGACGGAGGCCAGTGAGCATCCCTGCTGCCAGACCCTACTGCTGGCTCAGGCTCAACCAGGGCCCCCAGGGCCCACTCAGCAGAGCTGCCCCCCTAGCAGTCAGGCCCCAGACTCAATGGCTGACAGGAATCTGTCCTTCCCAGGTCCATAATGCTCCTGTTGGCCTATTCCTCCATTACTCAGACCCCTCTGAATGGTAGCCCTGCCCTCAGGCCAGATTCTTCCCCCTCAGTTTAGTGTTACCTGCAAACCTGGTGAGTGCCCTGTATCATCTCCTCTGGGTCACTGACGAAGGACAGAGCTCTGCAGCATCGCACTTTTTACTGTCTTCCAAGAAGTGTACAAAGTGTTAACCATGACCCTGACTGTCCTATAAGCTTTTTAGCCATCTATTTGTCCACCACCCAGGCTGTCACATCCTAGCATGGATATGAGAGTATTGTGGGACATGGTGCTGGAGACAAGTCAGGGTAAATGACATCCACTGTTCTCCCCTCATTCACAGTACAGACAGTGTATCACAGAAGGCAATCAAACTGTTGGGGTATGATTTCCCCGTGGTAAATCCATGTGCTGTTCCCAGCCACCTTCCTCGCATAGGTGGGTTTAAGTTATCTCAAGGCATCCCTGCTTAGATCCTCATCAGCTGGTTGTTGCTCTCCTCTTCTCTGACCCCTGCTGCTAAGCACGGATGCCTCAGCGACCTTGTAAAGGCTGAGGCAAAGACATTGCCCCAGCCTTTTGCATACCTGTTTCCACCTCCTGTGCTGCCTTTTTGCACTGGAGTTCAGTTACAAACTCCCTGATTAGCCACATTGATGTCCTGATAAATCTGCTTGTCTTCCTGGCATGGCCAGTTTTGGTGTGGAAGAGGTTGTTTTCACAGACAGGCTGTCTCAGGCTTTTGTTGTTTTCTCAGGCTTTCCCGAGATCCTTGTGTTTCCAAGCTGTCTCCCATGAGATCCCACATACCAGCTTCTGGATAAGCTGAAGCCAGCTCTCCTAAAGCCCAGGGTCTGTGCTCCAGACCATAGTATGAGTGGTATTTAGTTGGCATAGTGGTGTTTTAGGTGACATGGTGGTATTGGAATAATGGTTGGACTTGATGATCTTTCCAGCCTTAAAGACTTTATGTTACTATGATTCCAGTACTTACCTTCTTCACTCCCCATAGGATCTTCAGCTTCATTATTTTGTGCTTAGTACAGACAAGGCTGCCATTGAGCATCACATCCCCAGCAACTTCTTTCTTATTTCTGAATAATAGATCTAGCTGTGCACAATGCTGGTTGGCCCACCTGGTGCCTGTATCAATAAGCTATCTTTGACAAATTTTGGTTTTGTGTACCTTGTAACAAATATTTCTACTTATTTTCAAGTCTGTATCATCCTGAAAATATTCTGATTGCAGAGTGTCAATTAAATAGAGACCAGTTCATGCTCAAAGTATAACATCCATAAAGGTTATATGTCGTCCTCCAATAGAAGACAAGAACAGACAGTTTTATGAAGTGGTATTGTACCTTTACATTCAGCCTGTACTGTGCATGAGATAAATAATATAAAATTCTCTACCACTCCAGGTTCTTTGTGAAATTTATTATTAAAGAATTCTCATTTTTACTTCCTGGAGGAAGACTCCCCAGTGGCCAGAATCCTGAAGAGAGGCTTTGTGTGCCTCCGGCTGTGGAAATGGAAGATAATGGAGGGCCCATTTTGTGATGGGAAAATAGAATGACTCACTATAAAATGGATTGGACTAAGCAGATGGACTCGATTTTCCTTTTCATCATTTTGATTTTAGCATAGCTCGAAAGGACAGGGTAATTCTGAAGTTTCTACTGAAACGATGGCTCAGCTCAAAATAGTCTGTTTACCTTCTGAAGTCCTCCTCTCATCACGAATATTTCCTCTGTTATTTGAAATTATTTTAATTATATTTCACACTTGCCTTTTCCCTATTTGTACTATTCTCTCCTCATGAAAATACAGCACATGAAATATTGTGTTTAAAATAATGTTTACATCCACATGTTTAACAGGGAACATTCGATCTCTGTGCTTTAGTTTGTGTTATAAGGGTTTTTTTTAAAACGTCTTGTTACATTAAGTAGTGCTAAAGAAAAGAACAGTCATATAGAAAAAATAAACCAAATTAACATATGGATCAGAAAGAATGTCAAACCCTGCTTAGAATGGCATTAAGGGTAGTTTTTGGGTGAGAGGATGTATTCTGTAAGAAAGGACTTCATTCAGAGAATTGGTGTTCCCTTTTCACAAACAATGTGTGGATACAGCTTCTACTGAGTGAGGCAGTTCAGATTGATTCCACCCAAGTGAGCCAAGGATGAACCTTTGTATACTGGTAGCAACAGAAAAAGCCCTGTCAAGATCCAATCCTCTCTAGGAAGTGCTGTGGTAAAGACTCCTTGGAGAAGACACCCCATTTCCTCAAGTTTGCCACCTAAGGGAGCCCAAACAGGAGGGAGAGTGGTAACTAATATGGTGACAACTGGCCCTGCTTGCAGGTTTAGCTGTTGATTTCACTACTTGTGAATCGGGTGAGAAGTGAGTGTGGGATGGGAAGGGCTGTTTGAAGAGCAGAAGAGAAGAGGAGAGCCAGATGGAGGCTGATGGGTGTGGGCATGGCAGGAGGCACTGGGTGCAGTCACCCACACTTGGGGCAGGTCACTCTTGCTCTTGTGCTGGTGAGGGCTGCTGTCAGAGAGGCAGAGGTGGCAGCATAGCCTCCCGGCTCAGGCTGTCCCTTCTTTGTCAGGAGCAGGACCCCACAGGCATACTTCCAGGTATGCACAGGCCACTCCAAGCAGGTACTGCCAGCTGCCTGACAGCTGCTGCAGCATTCAGAGGGGGCAGCTCAGTGAGCAGGGGTGGTCACAGTACCAGCTGAAGAGGTGTGCTAAGAGCTCTCAGTGCAAAGCAGCAGGAAAGGAAGAGGAGCTGAGTGAAGAGCAAGTGTTTCTTTGTGCAGATGCAGGGAGTTAAATGCTAGCTGGATCAGCGAGGAACTGTGCTGAAACCTGTGTGACACGCTGGCCTGTGAGCTTTTCCTCCTGGTACCTACAAACACCCCTCCAGCTTCACTGGGGCAGGTGAGGGAAGTGAGCCTGGAAAAGATGGGAGGGATGAGCTTGCTGCTTCAAAGGCTTGCTGCTCCTTTTGAGAGGGACAGGTCTGCAGGTTCCTCATGCATCAGGTATCTCACATCCATGCCCAGCGTCTTCATACTGTCTAGCCAGGACAGCGGTGTAACATCACAGAACACCACTTCTGAGGCCAGCCGGGCAACTTCTTTTTCTTTGGACAGAGAAGGTGATAATCGCTGTGGGTGAGGATGGCAGAGGTTCAGAGGAGGTGAAATACAGTGATACAGCACAGAGTGCTTCAGCAGGTTATGCTGTGGCACATATACAGAGGACTGCCAGATACAAATCCCTTATTCTCTTTGTCTGTTCTCTCCCCTAACAGGGGACAAGCTGGTGGTTTCTAGGCTTCTGATTTCTGTGGTTCAGACCAGAGGGTGAAAGTGAGGGGGAAAAAGAGAATTTTTTTTTCCTTCTTAAATCCTCTTTCTTAACTTGTTTACTTTACACCTTGAGTTTTCTACTTCTGTCTCCTACAAGAACACATGTACTCAGAAAAGAAACTCCTAAAAATACATTGCCTGCCTGAATCCTTTCCTCAGTTTGGTAGTTCAGTACTGAAGTACAAGCATCGCACTCATCTCCAGCATAGCACAAGGAAACTAAATAAGGACATATACTTATTATATAGTTAGAAAAGGTTTTATATTTATACACATTTGCATGATTCCTGTTTATCTAAAAAGCTTTATTTCTTGCTCTGGAGGATGTGACCTCTTCTGGGAGCTTGTGTTGTGGAACTGGGTGAGTTACCACACTTAAGGCATTTTATGTGACCTTGTCCCAAATTGCAGCACCCTCAGCTAAAAGGGTTGGTCATGGGAGACACTTTCAAATATCCCCAGGCTTTGAAGATCAGGACCGAGGCTTTGTCATGGCTACAGCAAGAAACTAAACTCCTAGCATGGAGGCAATTGCCTATCACTGTGCAGGCACATGGAAGTGGCCAAGACAACACCCTAGCTAGCAGATCAGTATTTCCTCTTGCATACCTAGAGATGAGGCATTCCTGCCTCGCTGTGCATGGATTAGTCCAGCAAGTGATCACCAAGGAGGAAGGAATAAACTTGGGGGCTGACAGTATCAGCATATTTTTAGCGCTGTTGATGTGACATTAAACAGGAGCAAAGCAAGCGGGAAGCACTGAATCCTGGTCTGCCCTCCTTTCCAATCCCGTCACTTAGCTCTTTTTCCACTGATTCAACTGAAGCCTACCTCGAGTGTCCTGGCAGTGCTCCTGTATGACTGCCAGGAGGTTAAAGAAAAGGTAGCATGACCTGAAGTAAAGCCAGAGCTATGCTGGAGACATCAGTGCATTTTTGACTGGAGCTATGTAAAACATTGCCATACAGTTTCACTCAGGGATTCAGAAAGGGAGTGGATTCCTGCAGCGACTCGAGTGTAGTGATAAAGAACCTTTTTAGGAACAAGTAGCAGTTGCATATTTAACTTCTTGGTGTGAGGAAAGATAAGAGCCCCAGCTGGATCAGCTGCTGCAACAAAGTCATGCAGGACAATGCAAATCATTGCATTCTGGGGGACACAATAGAGAGAGGAGTATTAGCATGGAGGGGAGGGGGTGGGAAGTGTTTTAAGATTTGGTGTTATTTCTTATTACCATACGCTGATTTGATTGGTAATAAATTAGATAAAATTTTCCCCAAGTTGAATCTGTTTTGTCCATGATGGTAATTAGTGAATGATCTCTCCCTGTCCTCAACTCATGAGCATTTTGTTGTATTTTCTCTCCCCTGTCCAGCTGAGGAGAAAAGCGGATAGAGTGGCTTTGGTGTCCAGCCTGGTGTCCAGCCAGGGTCAATACACCACATTGTCTTAGTGATACCCACCTGAAGCTTGAGAGTTACAATGGGCCAGAGACCATTTACAGAAATGAGTCTGGATATAGAGATCGTTATTGAGAAAAATCATATGTTTTCAGGAACATGGGAGTGAGTTACGGGTGGTACTTGGGAAAACATTCACTGTCTGTTGCTGCTGCTAACACCAAAATTCAGGATGGGCACTAGAAAAATATAATTTTTTAGAAGAGTAAGGGAGCATTGGATCAAACAGGGAATTTGTGGACTACCCATGGTGGCAAGTTTTCAGTACTGAACTACACAAAGCCATGGCTGACTTGACCTTGCTTTGGCAGTAGTCTTACTTTGAGATGCAAGCTGGAGTGGATGACCTCTGGAGGTCCCTTCCAAGAAACATTTCTTTCATTCTTTGTTTTTGAAGCTGCACAACTGCATTTGCTGACAGCTTTTTCCATCTGCAAGACACTTTTAACACATTTAACATGGGTACAGAATGAGACTGTGCTTATCACTTAAACCCCCTCATTCTTGTATTATAAACCTACTGCTTTCAATTCACTGTCTTTTGAATTCTGAAAGCACTCAGTAACACAGCAGTGGCATTAAATTTGTAACTTTGATATGAATTCTTGGAAATATAGCTACTTGACAATGAACAGAATAAAAGGAAATAAGAGATTAATGAGAGGGAGAAAGAAGGTGGACCTTAACTGATTAGATTTTCAGGGCAACAAGTAGACAGGCAATAACATGAATCTGTGTTTGTTTTCTATCAACTATGAAATACGTAACATTTCAGTACATTTTTCCCTTATTGCCCTCCCCGGGTACACCATTAGGTTCTCTTTAAAGGCTGGTAGCTAGTGATTGCTTCTCAAAATAATTTTCTTAAATGCATTTTGATCATTGAGTCTAAAAACCTCAAGTGCTAACTTACCCAGAAAAAACAAAGTCTTCCAAAGGAAAATTCTCAAAGTATCAGGACATCTGTTTTTCTGCTTGTCTTTGAAATAATGGGTTTGTGGCAGCAGTGGCACAACAACTTCATTGACATTTCTCGGCATTTAATCAAAGTCTCTCTCAAGGAAGGCATTGGTTACTTTTTCTGCCTTTTTATAAAAAATATGGTCATACTATGTACTGATGCCTATTAAGGGAACTTCAAAGTTCTATCTCTGAAGTCTCTGTAAAGTGAAGTTTGTTTCTTCATCTCTTTCTGAGGAGAAGATTCTATTGGATGAGAAGTGGGAGTAGGGTGGCTTATATTTCACTTTTAAAATACATAGCATGCTGCACTCATGTTAGCAAATCCAGGCTGAAGAAATGCAGCCTGTGTGTGTAATGAATTTGTGCTACAGGCAAATGACGAGGCACTGGTGAGTACCTACTGCTTCCTAACAGGATGGAAAATAGAGCAATACCTGGTGGTCCTTAGTTTCATTCAAACCATTCAAACCCTTTGATTCCTGCTGTTTCTCCTTAAGAGGAGAGCCTAATTGCTGTCAAGGGACCAGAACTACAACTCTTCTGAGTGAGCTTTTGGATATCTGATTTAATATCTTTAATCACTTAATAGTACAAAGGTCTCAGCTTTTATTTAAAAACGTATCAATAGTCTCACCGCTGTGGTTGCAAAGAGAAGGTTCAGACTGAGACTTGAAAGCAATATTACAGTGAAACCACCTGCAACTATGACATGGTTGGCACAGTGGCTCCAAAAGGTGTGATATGTCAGTGCAGTTAGGAGTCACGTTGTGGAGAAGATGATAATTTAATTTTAGAACAGGTTTCATGATCTCAGAAACTGCTTTTTAGATTTCTTGAAAATGTAATTGTGCCTGCAAACCTCTTTCTCTTAAAATCTGGAGTGTATTGAAGTCTGATGCTGTGGGCAGGGGATAGCCAAGGGACTGGTTTGGGATGCACCCAAAGATCAGAAGGGCTTTTCTCTTGAGATCGTCATGGACTCAGGCAGAATAGGGAAGTGTATCTGGATAATCTCTCTGACAGGCTGCTTTCTTCTCATAAAGCTCATGTAGAAATCCTTGAGTTCCTCTAGCATAGCAGCTTCAGTTTCTCCCATTTTTCAGCTTGGCTTACATTGACACAAAGGCCTTTGGCCACGACAGCTGACCAGAGGACTGTCTATAGCAGGAAAAAAGAAGTGTTCTAGCTTATTAATCCAATGCATTGCATGCTAAATGCTCTAGTAAGCACTCTGCAGCCTTCCCTGACTTTCTGAAGGTCAAATGGAGACTGACCAGGGAGCATATTTTGTTGTGCAGTGCAGAGGAGTTACTGTAATGCAGCCCTGTGAATGCCATCACAGCGTACGCAATACTGCACAGCCAAATCTGCAGGACAACGTCTGTCAAAAGCAGAAGCTTTTCTGTGATAGTTCTGCATTTTCATAAGAAATTTCTGTTCACATCTAGTTTTTTAATGTTTAGCATGAAGTAGAGAGCTGAACTATCAACTTGAAGTTTTTCCATCACCTTTCCAGGGATGGAAATGAGGGTGACTGGTCTGCAGTTACCCAGGTCCTCCGTCTTGTCCTTTGCTGAAAATTAACCGGTAGGGTTTTTTCTAAAAGACTTATGGTGACACCTAGTACATACTGCAGAATAATTTCTGATGAAATTTTTACTATACCTATCCCTACCTGGTAAGTTTATAAGGATCAGTTAAAGATAGATTGAACTAATGAACATCTGTTCTTAAGGAAAAGGCACAAAGGCAGATTTGTTGAATTTAACTGAAAAATTAATTTTGCTCAACAGCTTTTAGTTTGTTCAGGATTCTGAAAAGGGGAAAGCAGCAGGCTGAAGCTTTTCATATATTGAATTGTACACAAATATTTACAGAAATCCAAAAAATAATTTCATATTTGTGTCTATGAGACAGAAATCGAATAATTATTATTCTGTCTTTGCCATTTCATGTTTCTTATCTTGAACATGAAGAAAATTCAGAAATCAAACATGGGAAGATCATAGGCATTTTTAAATACTGTTTTTAAAGTATAGGAAATAAATAATTTGGATTCACTTCAGCCACTTAAAATTGAAGACTGTAGGAAGAGCCATCAATTTTTTTCCCCCTGATTAATAGTTTTAAAATTGTTTCTATAGTAATTTCATACATCTCATTAAAAGTTAATGTCAGCACATTTATCACTATTTTGCTGCTTCTTACAAAAATGGTAGTGATTTCATATAACAAACTTACATGAAATGCTAGAAAAAATCATTAGTTTTTTTCATCCTCAAGGAATAACTAAGTCATTTAATATCCTTCTTTAGTAAATGCACTTTCAAACTCATCCAGATCAAAAGCCAGACGTCAGCTGGACTAAATGATAAGCAAAGAGATGGTAATTCTTAGCAAAGCTCCTGAGCCAAACCTGAGCTCTCTCTTTCAGTCTGTGACAGCAACAGTAAAGTGCAAAGTGTTTGTGGTTGAAGGACCAGCAAAGAAAAATACATGATTTGTCTCTCTGTTTTTCTGTAACGGGTAATGTTTCCACTCATGTTATGAGGCTGATCTCAGTTGAAAATACAGCAGATTTCATTACAGTTATGTTATTTGCAATCTATTAGGTGAACTGACAATGCTGTTTGCACATAAAAAAACAATTCCAAGAAACTGTCAGTGGTTTATTTGTCAGGAGAGGAGTAGCTACGTCTAAGGAAAAAAATTTTTGTTTGGGTTTTTTTCTTTTGTAGCAAGGTACCCAAGTTTATAGTGTCTTTTTCTGTGACAGAAGGCCTATGTGCTGAAGGATTACAAAGATAAATTATTCCTGTAATGAAGTCAACCTTCAGTTCCTCCCCAGTTGCTAAGGAGCAGAAGTCAGGGCTGAGGGGTTCCAAGGTTGCAAACCTTGCCAATGACTTGTGGTGACGCAGTGCTGCATCATGTGATGGATTGTCTGAGGTTTTCAGGAGCTCCAGTATTTATTGCTTCTAAGAAACTACAGCTGAAATAGTGTACTTTAAAGCTTGGAAAGTAGAATTATCTGAGGAAATTTAATTTTCCCTTTGCTTTATTCATAAGTGTTATGACATAAACATCAATAACAGGATCATGGGCTATTTCTTCTTGAATGGTGACCATACTTAGGAATCACCGTCACCAGCTACATCGGGATATGATGTACTCTCAGTGATTTTATAAATAAAATACAGTAAAATAAACCCTAATATTTCATCCTGCTGTTTCCAATTGTGTATTTTTGCATTTTTCAGAACATGAGCTTCCTGACATATGCAGAAAATATAAGTCAAATGGTTGAGATGTCCAAAGAAAAGGAAATTTGGCATTTCCACTCTCACACAGAATGGCAGTCAAAGGGATGAGTTCAGAAAATGATTCTGCACACTGCAGAGTGCTCTCAGAAATTACCCACTGACAGGAAGGGGCAAGGGAGGCACTCTCAAAATTACTAGGGACAGGTTAAAGCTGTTTCTTAAAAACAACAAATTCAAAATTTGTGGGTATTAGTAATTTTTTAAAAGTAGAAGTGATCAGGCTACTTGACTTCTTAGGAACACTGTATCACTGTCTCTGTGAGGTGCTTGAATGCTGCAGATGCATCATGAAAAAGTCTGGAAATAAATTTCATTATGGTCTCTGCAATGTAGAGCTTGGGAGGGGAGTGAGACCAGGCACTGCAGTATTAGGATGTCCTTCGATACACGTTGATTTTGATTTTCAGAACATACTATGCTGTAACAACTAAGATTATGTATTTAGAATTCAGAACTGAATCTCATTTGAAATTTTGACCTTAGTATTCTGAGAGCATCCCTTTTCTGTTTTTATGCATAACTTTCTTCATAGGAAATACTCTTAAGAATGGAATCACTTATACAATCTTATTTTTTTGTATACTGTAGACATAATGTAAAACATTATATGTCTATGAAATTGAATATTATAATGTTATAATCAACGTCCCTGATTTTTGTTTTCATTACTATTTCTCATACAAAATCTTAAAGATGTAGATGTTCCCTCATTAACAATGCAGAAGGAGATTGAAATATTTCAGTTGTCTTCCTTCAGACTTCTTTAAATGGAAGAATTTTTTCCAGTAACGGCATTATCTTTGAAATAATGGCTTTTTCATAAATGTAAATAGTTACCAATAGGTTTTGGGTTTGAATGACAAGGTTTTGGTAGTGGAGGGGACTACAGGGGTGACTTCTATGAGAAGCTTCTAGAAGCTTCCCCCATGTCTGACAGAGCCAATGTCAGCTAGCTCCAAGATGAACCCAACACTAGCCAAGGCCGAGTCCATCAGCAATGGCGGTAGTGCCCCTGAGATAACATAGTTAAGAGGGGAAAAAACTGTTGCACAACAGCAGCCACAGAAAGGAGTGACAACGCACAAGAAGAACAACTCTGCAGACAGGTCAATGAAGAAGGATGGCGAGGACGTGCTCCAGACAGCAGAGCAGATGCCTCTGCAGCCTGAGGAGACCATGGTGAGACAGGCTCTCCCCCTGCAGCCCATGGAGGTTGATGGTTGAGTGGAGATTCCACTTGCAGCTGGTGGAGGACCCCATGCTGGAACAGGTGGGGGCACCCAAAGAAGCTTGTGATGCTGTAGGAAGACCACACTGGAGCAGGCTCCTGACAGGACCTGTGCACCCTTGGAGAGAGGAGCCCACACCAAGGCATGTTTGCTGACAGGACTTGTGACACTGTGTAAGAGACCCAGGTTGGAGCAGTTGGTGAAGAGCTGCAGCCCATGGGAAGTGTTCATGTTGGAGGACTGTCTCCTGTGGGTAGGACCCCAGGCTGAAGCAGGAAATGAGTGTGAAGAATCCTCCCTCTGAGGAGGAAGGAGTGGCAAAGACAACATGTGATGAACAGATCACAACTCCCATTTCCTGTCCCCTGTGCTGCTGGGAGGGGAGCAGGTAGAGAAATCAGGAGTAAAGTTGAGACCAGAAAGAAGGGATGGGTGGGGGGAAAGTGTTTTAAGATTTGGTTTTATTTCTTATTGCCATACTCTTTTTTTGTTTGGTAATAAATTAGGTTAATTTTTCCTCAAGTTGAGTCTGTTTTGCCCATGAGGGTAAATTAGTGAATGATCTCTCCCTGTCTTTATCTCAAGTTTTTTGTTATATTTTTTCTCCCCTGTGCAGCGGAGTAGGGAGTGATAGAGTGATTTTTGTGGGTGCCTGGGTTCAACCCACCACACAATAGTTATCTCAATGAGCTATCTCAGGGTAGTAGTAATTCAGTTCTGTAGTTGTCTGTCTTTGTTTGTAAGTGCAAAGAAATATCATAGTCTCATATTTTTACCTTATTTTTAGTGTCTGTGAGAGGGTACAATTTCTAAGCATATCTAGCAGCTTGCATGTCTAGTCCAAAAATGTAGCAAATATTCATCGCATGTAAATGATGTAGATGGTTAGTCAATGACCCTCAAAAGGTTTTGTTTCAGTCAATGTCTGAGTGATTCCAGTAAATCTGTTATTACTTACATATATAAAAATACACACACATATCTTCTCACATATAGACTACGGTAAGTGAAGAGATGATCTGCATGCCATGTCTGAAAGTGTGCTCTACAGCAGAACAGACACCAAACCATGAACAGTATTTTTGTATTTGGCTATGCAGATATGGAATAGTGTTTGTGGAAGAAAGTGTGAAGAATGCTGATAAACTGTTTGTAAAAGAGCTTTCACTTTTGGAACAGAACCCAAAGGTGTTTTGAAGTATTAGTAAGTGTTTCTGAGTTCAGAACCTTCGCTTTTGCGCTCAGAAGAAGACACCATGACTTGTTTGGAGTGTGGCTGTGTCTTCTGAAAGAATCTGGCCATTCTGGTATGTGTCCTAGCCACATTTTCTTATTTATCTGGGGATGGTTGAAATTGGGAGAGAGATTTTAGTGCTCCAGCTTATTGAATGTAAAATAAAATGGATCAGATAATATTCAGAATTGAAAATGGTTGCTTTGAAAACCAAATAGAGACTCTAAATAAAAAATAACATTTATTAATATCATTATTTAAATTGCATAAATATTAATAACCTTTTCATCATAATTAGCGTGACTAATATTGCAATGTTATATGTCGTATGTTGGAATTTCACCCATGAATCATCTACACAATAGCTTATCATCTTAAGGTTAGGAGAAAATCCTTAAGCAGTGACTATTCTTCTCTCCAGAACACATGGCATAGGCTACTGTACACTAAATTCTTCCTGTGAATTCTATGTAAATGTCTTTCAAGACAAGTTCATATTTTTTTTAAGCTGCTACTGAATATACGGAAAAGCACTATCATGTGAACTTGAAACAATCTTCAGAAGGCTGTGAACAGCTCATTTCCCCCCCTCTAATTCATCATTAAACATCCCAACATCTGTAATATTACTGAATTCAGTAAATAGGTCTCTAATTAAATGTGTGTAATTTTAAATCTGTAGATTTTATAAACAGAAAGTTATTGCCATAAATTGAAATTTATGTGTATTTTTGTGCTGGAAAAGTAGGTACATTTTTAAAGGAGTTTTAATGATGTTTTAAAAGTGTAATTGTATCATGAGTTTAAGATTTTTCTTTGCTTTCCCTTTCATTTCAAAGGAATTAACATATCTGACATGGAGAAAAATTGTCAGGAAGTACATTTATGTCTACTTTTTGTTGAAATCAGTTATTTAGAAAATGACTAAAATGACTAGCCAGGTGTATTATGTGACATGGGAAGTACTTGGAACTATTAACCCACAAAGAAATGGAAAGCCACTTTTTAACATTTAAAAATAGACACAGAACAACCATTTATTTCTCAATGAAGGTGATTTGCAACAGCCTGCTACTTTTCAGATGATTTTCATAATATTCTCACCTGTTAAGTTTACATTTTTGGTCCATTAGCGAGATGTTTCTACCCACTCTGCTCTCCTCCTGCTGAACAGCAACGCTGCAGGGCCGGGAATGCCTGGGTGTGCTCTGTGGTGCCTGGTTTCATAACATGGTATCCCTGCTTTTCCTGAGAATTTGCTTGCTGCCTATCAGAAGACATTGATCTGTGACACCCGAAGAATAAATCACAGGTGGGCTTTGGGCATGAGAAGAGCACTTCAGTGTTGAGCAGAGCCAAGGCAGTAGCACCACTGGATAAGCGATCGATAGTGGTTTCATAGGTACCTAAGGACATTTTAGTCCCCAGATTATAGGCACTCATGGGTTTGAAGGTGCTGAAAGGTGCTGGAGAATGAAAGGAGGAATAGGAGTTGAAATTAGGAGCACTTTCCAGGCATGTGTTTTGAATAATTACACTGGTTTTGGTGGGAGTTTCAGCACTTAGTTGTTTCCTGTAGCAATGAGACTTGGCTAAATCATGTAACTCCCTCCCTGAGTAGGCCAGTGAAATCACTGTTGTAGTGGGAAGTATTGGTGAAATAAAAAGTGGAGTGAGTCTGGGTGGGGCCTTTGCGCTCAGCTGTGCTGTGGCCAAATGTGAAAACTACAGCATTAGTGGCTGAATTAGACCAGCTGAAGTCCCACGCGATGTGGTGTGTGCACCACAAATGCTGCAGGTTGCAAGCATAGCTGTAGCACATACATCAGATAAGGCTTAGGAAGAAAGCTGATAGTAAGAACAGACAGGTAGTGAGTCATAAGCATCATTGTGAGAAGGTGGAGAAATAAGTGATGGGAGTCAGAAACGGGAGAAAATAAAGAAAAAGATAATTAATATTGCAAAAAAAGAAGTAAAAAAAAAAGAGAAAAAAATGGTGGAAGTGAGAATTAAATAATTAACTGAAGAAAAAAAGTTCAAGAAACATAGGATTAGAGAAAGAGAACAAAAATTATTGGATGTGATGGGCTGAAAATTCCCCAGACTTACTCGCTATAATAATTGGCATGTGTGAATAGCTGTGTTTTATTGATCCATCTCACACTTCATAATTTCCACCTAATATTGTTTTCTCACACTTTTGGTAAATAATTTTGAAGAATTCACAGATTGCTTGCCAGAACACCTGTAAGTGTGTAAGTGCGACTTAACAGGAGAAACTCCTTCTACTAATGTGTTTTTTGTGTTGGATTGATGGAGGGATTCTCCCAACGTCTGTTACTTCCCCACTAGACTCTTATTAACCTCTTCTGAGAAGAAGTTTAGCTGTACTTTTTCACATATTGCAGGATAAGGGATTTCAATAAGGAGACGAAACCTTCCTGCTGTTGGATTTGTTTGCTGGTTTCAGTAGCACAGCTTTCCACGTGGGCTGATACTGGTATGAAGGACAACTCTTTCCTCTCTGTACAAACAAGTTTTGCTGTTGACTGCCATACCTGAGCCTAACTGAACTGTAAACAATATTTCCCTCCTTTCCCTCTGGCACTTTAATATATCAAGCACTTGACTGCGCTTGTTACTCAGTCTTACCCAAATGATTTTATATAGATCTATATAAATAGATATAGATAGATATAAAGAAGACTTTCATATCCCAGGATGGCTGTATAACTAGAAGATATACTTCTACTCAGGAAACCAGGGGTGATTCTTCCCATCACATCTTCAAGTGAGAATCCTTCAGCTCTTAGCTTGATTTTCTTTCCTATTATTATTTCCATGGATAATATCTCTCCAGCATCTGCAGACAATCCTTCTTTGCTGCTTTTCTTTCAGACCTGAGGTTGCTTTCTCACTCGTCAGTGCGAGGCAGTATGTCACATTTTTGGTTGACCTCTTGTTGTCCTGTGTTTTCTGAAGTGTTTACAGGATTTGTGTCACTCTGGCTTGCGGCGCACCAGGCACCTGAGGCAGTCGTTGTGCTCCAGCCTGATGAGAGCTTTGGGCATAATAACAAGAACTGTCCTTTCAGAGTTTTGCAGAGCTCTTCAGTACTGTTGCTGGGTCTATGAGTCTAGAGATAACCTCACTTTTTTTCAGTATGAAGAAGCCTGGAGTGATATTAGATAACATAAATTTGATTGTGCGGTTGCCCTGGTTGGTTTTTTGGGATCTCACAAGGCTATGTTTTGGTTCCTTTATTTTCCTTTCAGTTGTCTTCTGTCACTTAGAGCAGCAACACACTGGCTGTTATTAGTCTTTCATTTCTGACATATTATTTATTTTTTTGGCATCTGGTTACCAGCCTGATTCCTGGCTGATAACTACTTGGGACTAAGATTTTTTGTGGACCCGTGCACACACTTCATTAGACGCACTCCACTGATTTTGTTTGGATTGCTTCTGTGATTTAATCTCCATAGGGATCAGAGTTTGTGGTTGAAAAATTTGATAACACCATGGCAATGATTGTTGTGAGCACTGTGTGACTGGCTGCTAATGCAGAGATGAATGTAAGTGCTGACTGTACTTGGCATTAGAGAAAGCACTCATGCCGTTATTTGCTAGCTATCAGCTTCGTGTGGATCCCTTTTTACAAATGCAGCCAGTTTGGATTATATCCTGTTCTGTTTTGATATAAAAAAAAAACCCAACAACAAAACACAGAACACAGAAACTTAAATATTTTTCTAACGCTTACCACTGCTGAACACAGGTTTACCCAAGCCAGCTGGCTTGCGTGCTGGAATAGTCCCCGTTCCTGGTGCTGCTTGTCCTTACGGCTCTCTATACAGGCTTGGTGCCAGTAACACAGGGAAAAAAATGGAAAGTAAAAAAAAAAAGGAAACTGTTTTGGTGTTTTTAAAAGATTTTCTAGTAAACTGCTGTAACTATTTCCTGTTTGTAGCAGCATTTCAACAATAGTGTTTGTGTGTGTGTGTGTGTGTATTTTTGCCTGGTTTTGAAATAATTAATTTATACTGCTTGTACTGGAAGATAACAGTAATTCGTTGCTTCTTGGGTTAGTGTGGGATGAGTGGAATGTTAGTTTCTTCGTGCAAAATATTTTTTGGATTCCTGTATTTATTTGGATTTTTTTTCCCGTAGACCTCATTTAGTAAGTCTCAAAAGAGATTGTCTTATCTTAGTAAGACAAATTTTCATCCATAGTATACTTCTCTTAGTCATTATGGAGGAGTATTTAGTGTGAACAACACGTGCCCATTTCAGTTTGTCATGAGTTCAGATTTGGTTAGGCACAGCAACAGTCATTGCTGAAATACAGCAGTTAATCAGATGGCTAATTTAAAATAAAAGGGGGAGAAAGTGAAAAGAAAAAAAGAATAGGCCATACATCAATATTTTTTATCACAAACATGTCAGAGCTTATGTGCTGCTTTGTGTTGCAATGATAGCTCACCACTGAGCTCCAGATTAGTATTGGGAAACCCCTATGTGTCTGATTCTTTGGAAAAATAGTTGCAAGGGTTTTAGGAGAGTGTCTTGTGTAATGATTTCGTATTTTGCTACCTTGAAATGAAGAGACAGGGACAATGCGGTAGAAGGAAGCATAATAAAAAGCAGCCTTATCTCTCTGTGTTCTCCCCTAACAAGATAGAAGTAGAAATTCAATTAGCAACATTAGTCACAGTCTGAGTTGAGTTCCCCAGAAAAAAAAACCCACAAAGCCTCTGCAGGCAAGTTCTGCTTCTATTCTTACCAATTTTTCAACCTTGCTCAAAAAGATGGAAAATGAGACTGCTGCTGATGAGTCATATTGATGACAAACAGAATGTATAATGTCAAGTAGATGTTCGGCTCCTACACTGACTATCCTCACCAGTAAATATCTGTACTGAAATTATCAGGAATAGAGAACTGGACCAAGCACAAATGTTTCAAAATAGGGTGGTAAGTAAAGGCAGGTAGGGTGATGGGTTGCATTTTGTGTTCGTGCTTTGTGTGTGTTTCCCAGTGTAAAACAGGTTTAACCTGCACCTGGCAATGCAGGAAAAATAGTAGGTGTGAGGCAGGGTTATAATGTTCTCTGACACATTGGCACTATTAGGTCAGAAACTAAGAGTGGACATACTAGTTTAATTGGACATCCATCTAGCCCAGTGCCCCATCTGCACTCATGCTGAAAGAAAAAAGGCATGGGGAAAAGGATGGGTATTCACACACCTTCCTATTCCTCCACCTCAGTGCAAATGAGTGGATCTATTCACCACAGATATTCTTTTATGGGTTTTAAACTATTTTTCTTTTTGGCACCTGGATCTTCCTGAGGCAGTGAGTGTCATATGCTATATGAAACTCTACCAGTTTGGACTATATGATAAATACATGTGGTACCTCATGGCAATTTTGATCTTATACCAAGAGTCCATGACACTGTAGTGAAAACTGACCTTTATACATATCGGCTTTTCTACTCAGCATCACAGTATACATAGTCTTCCCTAGGTACCACGGGCTCATGCTTAGAGAGAGCCTTGTGCATGGATGGTCCAATTAAAGTTGCTTCGACAGGATTCATATATTCTCTTTTAGATGCTCTGTCTGAGCAAGAAACTTATCTCAGTTTCTTGTACAGTCAATTAAAAAAAAAAGCACAGGAACTGTTGAGGATGATTAATCTGCTGCCTGTTAGACATTCACCTTTGAGTAGGATGAACTGCAACTCAGAAGTTCTGATTTATGTCTATGGCATATGAAGATAGAGGAATCAGGTGTAGACTTATATTCCAGACACCTTTGTGTTTGGTCATACGAACATTGTTCTTAGGCCATTCCCTAGGGAAGAAGGAATACACATAATCCTGGGAAACAGCTGTGCTTTAGGAAATCAGTAACCTGGTAACAGGCTGGTAAAGTTTCTTTTACTTTATGCCCTTTCTTGGACACCCTTTGGGCAGGGCTAGCCACACCCTTTGGGCATGAGCTAAAGTGTTTCTGCTGTAAGGTAAGAAATGGAAATTTCATCCAATAAAATACTCCTAAACCTATTTAATTTTTTTCTTAATGCCTCATGCTGTGCCCACATATTTTTTGTCAAAATGTCTATAATCTCAAAAGAGCCCATTCCTGAGATGGTGTGTTTCATTTGGACTGTTAGGAGGGCTTCCCAACACAGTGTCTTTTTAAAGGTCACCCAGCATTTTCTGATTGTGTTTGACAGCTAACAAAAGGAAGGAAAAAAGAACACAAAAATAGCAAGGCAATGTGAAAAAACCACTTTTCTCCTTTAACTAAAGCAAGGTGGCAGGTAAATGTTATCCGTACAAGCACATGGTGTGAAGTGGGTTGGAGTACAAGAGGTCCCAGATGTGAGGGAAGATGAGAGCTGGTCCCTGTACCCGGGAGATAGTGAGACTCAGCTTGCAAACGCCTTGGTGGTGTGCCTTTAGCTGAGAGCTTGCCATCTCAAATCCATTCCAAAAATTTGATCTCCCTGATGGCTGAGGAATCTGTTGCTGCCATACCTCACGTTGGCACAAACTTACTGCCTTGCGATTGATGTTGCCCTTTTGATGTCGGGTCTTTCCTGACCTTAAGCCAAATCCATAGTGTTTGACTCCGCTAGGTAATTGAAAATGATATTTTGATTTTAACTATTTTCTAGTTAAGAGATAGGAGAGGAAAATTGATCCAAGGTCATAAACCATCCTAGACTGAGGCAATAGTAGGTTAGCATTTGACTTACTTACCCTGGTTTTGCAGTTTCTGTAACTACCATTAAAGGACATTTAGTTTCTAGCAATGCTTTCTGGCATTCCTGTTCCATGCTTTTTTCAGAGCAAACAAAAAAGACATTCATGCCCACTTCTTGGTTGTTCTGGTATTTCAGCATTCCTTCCCACTGAAATTTCAGGTGCCAGTGTGATATTTCAATAGAGAAATTGTAAAAAACATATCAGTGTACAGTTTTAAGTTAATTTAAGACAAATACTGGGATTCTTCTATGTGGAAATCAAGTTTTAGGTGTTTGAGGAGATTTCAATATTCTATTTACTAGTCTTCAAGAATAAGGAAATTGATGAGAGTGGGTAGGCCCCAAATTGCAATCCTTTTTCCTCCTACTTATTTAGTGTCTGATCTTGCTTTAATTACCCGACCTTCATTCCCTAAAATAGGAAATTAGGAAATACTCAGTTAACATGGCTAGTCAGTAGGTTTTGATTCATCTGTCCTGAGTTTAGAAGGCTGCATTTTCATCTGACCAGGTTGTCTAGACTCCTGTTGTAGTCAGTGGCTGGACATAAGGACTTCTTGGGCATGATTTTCTGATGTAGGGGAGATGCCTATCTTGTAGTGAAATGAATTATTTGCTAAGATGTGCCTATTCTCTCTTTTTTGGCCAGAAAGGAGCCTTGAACAAGCTCAAATGTCTGTGTGGGTAGGTACTTACATTTCCTTAACTATCTGTACAGGAATTGGCAATTTATGTCTGCAGAAAATTTGGCTTTTCAGATTATTTTAATGCTATTTTACTGCCTTTCAAATTATTTCATTCATCACTCGGAGTTATCTTTGGTGTGGAACAGAAGTGTCAGCTGACACATCAACATTTTAGGTGGGAAGTTCAAGATATTCACAAGTGAAAATGCAGGAAAATGTAGACTGAAGTATGGGCAAAGTTCCAAAAGAGCCACTGACATTTCTACCCCCGTGAAAAGTGTTAGGCTATTTTAAGAGCCACTCTTTTTTGATTGATAGCACAGAGCATTTCAGTCTGAAAGAGAACTTTCACCATGTTAAGTATGTCAGCGGCATTTATTATCGTGCATACTTTTGTCTGTCTTTAATGTTTTCTGAAGTCATTCTTTCACACAACCTGTTTAAATATTCTAGTATGTTGTGAATATTCTTTCTGGTACATTTGGCAAGTTAACAAGGCTCTGCCTAGGTTTCTTACTTGAGCAACAAAGGATAAAATGATTAGGAAAGCATTCAATATGTATTGTTAACTATGCAAATTTAAGTATTGCAGTTTCCAATTTGTAATAGCTACAACCCCTTCCCAGTAGGGAACATTGCCATTTAGACATCACTACTACAGAGGGATGGACCCACAGTTTATTGTCATCAAAGAGAATAGATCAGGAAGGTTAATCTCTTTGCTGTATCTGTGAATTGAGGGTGGTCTCTATGATTTAGGAGTTACCAGTTGGGAAAGAAAAAAAATGTGAACAGACATGACATGTCCTGAGAGTGGGCACTCACACATTCAGAAAAAAAATAATGGCTGTGTGATAAAAGGAATTACCTGTTTTCTACTTGGAAACTCTATATGGTTTTGGAAAAATAGAATTAAGAAATGTGGAGAGAAGGTCTTTATACAAATGGGGAGAATTATGTATACTTAATAAATGTCTTTCTTGCAGTAGTAGTTTGTCAGAAGGACGGTCAAAGTACTTAGCTAGCATGTATTCATAGATCCGACCAGTTAGTCCATCTTCCCTCAAAGAATCAACTAAAGTTTCACTCGGGCTGCAGAGAACTTTCCTTCTTCTTTTTTCATGAATGTTAGATACAGGAATATGTGGAAATGTCCCACTCTCATTGCTTGAATTTTACTTAACTGCATAGTGTATACACTGTATTGAGTATGAATTGAAGGAGTTAAATTATGCAGGAACTCTGCATACTTTCTTGCAAGAATTTACTGGCATTACAGGAACGGAAGAGACAGTTGATTTTTCTCATTCAGTTTTCCATTTCTGTTATAAAATCCTAATGCAGAACAAATAATTTCTGGAAAAAAATGCCTTGCAGTATGAAGCCTTTACCAAAAGAGTAGCTTTTCTCATTTAAAAAGATTAACTTCACAAAGGTCACTCTATCCACAACTAAAGAAGGACATTCCTTTGTAGGGAGTGAGAAGGACTTGGTAAACTCTCACCAGTAGACCTTAATAATGCACTTAGCCGTGCTGTGCTGCATCACAGAGAGTGATGGGTTCTACAAACCTGAAGCTCCCCTCCAACAAGAAAAAATCAAACATGTTATATCCAAGTATAAGCTGAAGTGTGACTTGCTAAAGCCACATAATGACAGAGGAATGAAATCCATGAAATTTGTCAAAGATATTGACCGTGATACCCATAGCAGGTGAATCCATTTAGTAGTATAACTTAACCAGGTACTCTGCCTCATTGCACCTGGTTTAGGATTAATCTAATTTCCTTCATGATTTATATTTATTGCAATAAAATCAGGAGTCATTGGTAGATTTTTATTTTTTGGTACACTGTTCTGTTCAAAGGAAACTTAATTCTTCAGGGAAAAAATATGTTACTTAAGGATAAATCCACAGTCATATCAGTTTTGACAGTTAAAACCAAGCTGCAAGTGAATAAGCCTTCACACGGTAGCTGCCATATGGTCCTCTGTGGCTGCATTTGACTTCTTTAGATAGACAGATAGACTAATGAATTTGGCCATCTCTTTGAAAGGAGATTCATAGGCATGCAAAATCTCCTGCTAATGCTTTCATAGATACATAAGATGCAATGACAGCAAGTGCTATTAAATAGCTTAGGCTGGCTGAACAGGCTTTCTGCTACTTAGTACCACAGCACTTCTGCACGTAGAAAATAGCTGTTAGGGTAGGGATGTACAAGCATTAAACTCAAGTTTTCTAACTGGCAGGAGGTACTGAGCATCTGCAGGGCAGAAACACTTGGTACTGTTGTATCAGAGCATCTTATGTTCCTTGACTAGCTCACTGTCAGAATTGCGTTGCTCTTCTTCACCTGAAAAACCTTGTTCTAAAGAACCTGTAAACCTTAGGATAATGTAACAGCGATGTATCAAAGCAGCCCTTGTAATATTATGGCATGTAGACTATTTTCAGTCTGCTCAGTGTAAAACAAATCTGGTTTCTTCCCATTTATTTTCCAGATTTATACCACAATTCTTTAAGTAGACGTGACAAAAGACAAAAAAAAAAAAAAGTTACTCTTACTGACCATATTTGCAAGCTATCTTACAAGGAACAGTCTCCTCTGGGACCTGAGCTGAGAAGCCTTTTACATTCAGAGTAAGATTCAGAGAGAATTTAAGTGTCTCAGTCAGAATTCTAGAATAGCTCATTTTTAATTCCCTTCAAATCATGGAAAGCTGTCAATGTAAGGACATTCAAGTTTTTTTGTGTTAAAATTTCCCAAGCACAGAAGTTTCAGCTTCGATGACTTTGCTGTACAGTATACCCTGACTATTTTGATGCTGTCTGAAACCATAGCACCACTACAAATTCAAAAAGTAGGATTTATTTTGACAATATCTCTGACCCTATATGTTTGATCTAGAGCCCACCTCACCGGACAAAGATGAATGGGGTGGTCATTTCTGTACAGCACAAAGAGAAAGGAAAAGCCATTGGCCCCTTTTAGAAGACATCTTACTTGGGGTGGGGCTGGTGGACAGGGTTGACCAGCATCCTAGAGACCCAACCATTGAATAATTTGTTCAAAGTAACCCTAAGATACCTTCTAAAACACAAATCTCACCCTGTATTTAGAATGTATGCTAAATGTCCTCAGAGAAATAATTCTGAGTAATCTGTGAATATAAAGCAACTGTAATAGAAGAGGAAGTGATCATTATCTACTGCCAGAATGACCTGTTGCCTGGTGGTTGGGGAACGCATAGGTGTAAATTTCTTTGGACAAACTTTATTCAGAAAGCCTGTTTTAAAAGGGTAAACAACTGTCTGTATTACAAACCCATCTTAATATTTAGTACTGTAACCAACACTATATTGCTAGCTTCATCTCTGGTGTAATGGAAAGAAAACTTGATTATTTAGAACACTTATCAAATGAAATAAATTATAAATAGCTTATGAAGGATATTAATTGGAGGCCAAATAAGATTCAGGAAGATATTTAGGAAATGGAGTATATGTTAAAGGAAAACATTTTAAGAAAATAAGAGTCCTTATTATAGATGCGTAAATATTTGAGATAGGAAATAATACCTTTTTGAGCCTTCCCTACTCTCCTGTGTTACTAAAAAACTGATCTCTGAAGTTTAGCACAGAATTTGCATTACCATCTGGGGGGATTATTTAGCAGAGTGATAGATGGCACTGGGAAATATTTTTTGATATTCAGATGATACATTTTCCTGCTCCATTTTTTCCCCCCATTACTTCTGTTGTGTGTACCAGTGAAGCCACAGGGGGATAACAAGGAGCGGTGACAGTTCACACCAGCTGAAGAAGCAACCCACGGTCCCTTGATCATTCCTCGGATAAGTTTTACTTCTCTCAGGAATTCTTCCTCAGACACTTCAGATTTTGATGTCTTCCTCAAGCCATAGGAATCATTCTGTCCAACAGCACAAATTTAGCTCTTATCATCAACTTCGCCCCATCGTTACTTTAATGTTTTCTCCTAGGAGAAGTGATGTCAGATTTATTTTTTTTT
>VZTU01029212.1:5677-54505 GCA_013400835.1 Zapornia atra
AAAAAAAAAAAAAGATTGTCTTTCTCACAGGCAACTAACCTGTCATTCTTGCTAGAATATTCTTGCTACAAAGGCTACCATGATATACACATGATAAAAAACTCAGAGCAGTTGATAGGAAAGATGAAGTCAAGCTCTCTTAGCCAGTCTACCCTGTGCTTACATCAAAACTGTAAACGTGCATCCTAAAAGAAGGTGTGATTTGGGAGATATTGGTAGTATGCATATGCATGTCTAGCCACAGTCAAGATCAAAAAATCTATAAATCATGAATAAGCATGGATTGAAAGAAAAAAAGAGAACCTTGGATTAAAACCACAAGACATTAAGATAGAATGTTAATCTACTCAATACTAGACATGGTAGGTAGTATAGTACCAAAAAAATAATATATAATGAGCTAGCGGGTTCTGAAACTAAACTCAAAATAAGTCACCAGAAACTACTATATCATCTAAAGAAAGAGAAGCTCGAATTCTTGAGGTGAAAATCTGCATTTGGCCAAAGGACAAGTGGGCCACTGCTAAATGTGTCCTATACCAGTTCCACCCAAATAACAACCTCAATGTGGCAACATACAAATTTCAATATTTTAAAGTGCTGTACAACCAGTTATCCCAGGCAGAAAATATTGTCCAAATTTTTTCTATGGTCAGCCATGGAAAAACTGCCAAAACTATTTCAAAGAAGGTGCAAATGGGTCTAGACTCTATTCAATTCTGTTCCCAGAATTTATTATGGGAACCCTTGCAAGATTTCTTACACTAATGATAATTAGATATGCCCCACACATTAAAAATGGTCACTTTTAAATATTGCACCTGAATACTTAAGCAAGATAATCTTAGGATTCTATCAGATTTTATTAGCTTGGACAGTTAGTACCTCAAACTCAAAGCATTTCATTCTTATAGCAATTAAATTATTGGTTCTTCATTATAACAATTTAATATAAGAGACATCTTCTGAAGTTTGGTGTATTCAACATTTATATTGCTGGTAATCATATCAGCATGACAGATGTTGGCATCTGTTTAATATTTTATTGCAAAGTTTGATATTCTTTAATATCAAGGACAATGGCATGTCTTACAATTTTCTATCTACCTTTCTTTGATTTTTCTTTTCCCCTTGGAAAAAGAAATCTAAGCCTTCAAAAATTAAGATAACCAAATTAAAAGAAAAATCAATAAAAATAAATAAAAAACCTTGCAACTAATTTTTTTTGGGTTGCATAAGCTTTGACATTTATTAACTTTGAAAAGCCAAATGCCAAAGATCTCTTTCAAACCCAATAAAATCTTATGTTGTCTATGATACAGACCACTAGAACAATACGTATATTACAAAACATACATTGTATATTTTAAGTCAGAAATAACTTCTTTTTTATTTCTAAATTGTTCAGAGTAATGCCTTCAGAGCTTTCTAACTCAGATGACTTAATATACCTTCAAAAGCTTAGCATACTCAGAAAATAAGATTACAGCCTAAGTCTCTGCACTGAACAGATTGCTAATACACAGTTCAGCACCGTGAGCACACATTTCTTTTCATGATACTGAAGTGGTAAGATATTTTTTTTTGTCTTTTCTAATTAACAGATTTAACATTCAAAAATAATCAAAGACGTATAAGGTAATATTACTCTACTGTTCCATTTAGACAGCATTCGCTAATATAATTCTTGTGATAAATATGAACCTGTGCATTTATCAAATCCCTAAGAAGATTATCTAAATCAACTCCCATGTAATTACCATTCACCATCTGTTCCACCAGGGCCTCAGCCGATCTGCTGGCATCTTGCAGTTTTCTGTACTTCTCGGGCTTTTCTCGCTGGATGGCCTGCAGCATGACAGGAAAGGTGAGTATTTCAGCAGAGGGATTTTGAAGAAGAAAGCAATTAATGTCAGGGATGTCTCCCGATTACTCGAGACCATTTAACCTGCCATATTGTCCTGCCAGCCTCCCAATTTGCAATGAAAGCAGCCAGTGCTCAATATCATCAGGAACGGAGTCAGTCATAAAGTCTAATACATAAACTGAGAATCAGAACACAACAGTTGACTAACGATACATGTCAATATTTTACAAAGAAATAAAAGAAATACAAATTAAGAATTATTCAAAGCCCAGTATTTCAGAATAAAAATGCATGTTGTAGAGAAATTCCTTGTGGGGGAATAGCTTTGCTTGTTTCTCATGAGGGTCCTATTGGTAACGACAAAAACTGAAATGCTAACCAAATCACAGGGGTTTATAACACTACAGTATTGAACACATAAACCATTTGATTCATTACTTCATTCTTTTGATAGCATTTCCTCCCCCTCTACTATGCCCTGGTCAGGCCCCACCTGGAGTGTTGTGTCCAGTTCTGGGCTCCCTGGTATAAAAAAAACAGGGATCTCCTGGAGAGAGTCCAGAGAAGAGCTACAAAGATGATTAAGGGCCTGGAGCATTTCCTCTATGAGGAAAGGCTGGGTGAGCTGGGACTGTTCAGCCTGGAGAAAAGAAGACTAAGGGGGGACCTTATTAATGTTTATAAATATCCTAAGTATGGGATGCAGGGGGAAATGGCCAGCCCCTTTTCAGTGGTCTGTGGGGACAGGACAAGGGGCAATGGCTGCAAGTTGGAGCATAGGAAGTTCCGAACCAACATGCGGAAGAACTTTTTCACAGTGAGGGCCATAGAGCCCTGGGACAGGCTGCCCAGTGGGGTGTGGAGTCTCCTTCTGTGGAGATATTCAAGACCTGTCTGGACGCCTCCCTGTCCAATATGAGCTGGGAGCCTGCTTTGGCAGGGGGGTTGGACCAGATGATATCTTGAGGTCCCTTCCAGCCCTTATGATTCTATGATTTCCCCCCCCCCATGCATATTAAAGTAGATATCTAACGTATATATAAACAGATATCAGAAGTTAGTAAGAAAGACAATAAACGGCAGAATTCACACAGGTTTCTAGTTCTGTATTCTATCTAGTACTCTCAATTTACCTTTTTGTAGTCAAAAGTTTCTCACCCATGTTCAGGATATCACTCAGGTAGTGTCTGGTAAAGGCTAGCCGCTAAAGTTTCAGAATGTATTAACAATCTCAGTTTCTCATTTCATTTTGTGTTGGTGTCAATACAGATATAAAGTAAAATAATTTTAGATCTGACAGTCCCTTGATGCCACCTCATAATTAACATCATGAAGGCATTACATTGATTTTAAACTAATTTAATTCTATACTTTGGGTATCATTAAGAAGTTCTAAATGAGAAGCCCAAAGCAGCAGTGCTGGACTACAGCCAAGTTTGATACCAAAAAAACCCCAGGCTGAATACATGCATACACTTCAGCGATCCTGACCAACAGTAAATCAATGTCCACTTTATCACAGCAGATACACACGCAAATAAAAGGATATGCCATTGCAAATGCAGCGTAACACATATGGGAAGATCACATACAACCTTGGTATGGCTTCTCAGTCTGGCTGACCGCACTAGGCTTCCTTCTCCCTTTGTTTATTTCCACAGCAAAGGTGTATTCTGTGTGACTTGACTTTTTTTTGGGTGCAAAAGTTCCTTACAACTGGAAAGAAACCTCTGGTAGAATTCTTAGGTGTCTAATAATGCATTTAATATAAAAATCTTATATGTCTATATTTAAAAATGTTATTTTCAAAATGGATTGTGAGGCTTAGAAGGAAGCAATATGAACACCTTTGAATAAACTCTCTTGAAATAAGTGTGATGCTTAAAACATCTTTACAGTTTAATAAGTAGCAGCTCCACAGAAGACTTTCTTAGGTGAGGAGACACCCAGGACTTTAAAGAGAGATTTTGAGTTAAATTCACGCATTTCCACAGCCTACTTGTAACTGCCATTCATTTGTGTATGGAGAAATAATCAAAAAGCCAGCTTTCCAACTATATGCCAAAGTTTCTATCAAACACTTTCAATAGTACAATTTTGTATAAATAAAATATGTAAAGGAAAAGACATTCAGACAAGAATTAAGGATGGAAATATTTTGTTTTTTAAAAACATATCCTTAATATATATCTAAGTTATCACTGAAAAAAAGTATGTTAAAGATAACTGTATTAATTATCTAAAGTTTTTGTAAGTCAATAATATCTTTAATGCACAATCTGAATATTTTTCAGTTTTTAAATAAAAGCTCTAATTCTCTACAGTGTTCCAAAATTTCTTACAGAATCTTAATACTACTCTGTCTATAATGCCAGGTATAATTAGCATGACTCTAGCTACAGAGAACTCACAGGAATCATAAAAACATTAAAATATACAGAAAATAATTTTACTCCGTCTGTAATGCCAGATGTGTAATTATCATGAGTGCAACTGTAGTGAGCACAAATGCATCATAAAACCCCCTAAAATATACCAGAAAATAGCTTTTTGAAATATAAAAATTATATGACATTGAGGCCTGTGGCAGTGAACCCTCCTGTGTCCAGAAAAATGTGAATAAATGTACACCTCTCTCCTGAAAGACTAAGGTTTCCAGGTCCTGATAGAAAATAAAAGTACTACATGCAAGGCCCTTAAAAAAAACATGAAAATATGTTGCAGATCAAGATTTTCATCAATTTCTCATCTTCATTTTTGCATAATTAACAGATGATATAAAAATGAAGGTCTGACACTGGTGACAGGATGACATATGCTTACACACAGAAAGCACAATGCTAGCCAAAGGAGTAAGAAAACTGATTCGGTTGTCATACAAATTACCTGATCTGGGAAGACAGGAGAAGATGGCCCCAACTTACTTCATAGTACTAATCACAGGGTCCCACACTTACTCTGTTCACACAACCATTGTTGTTTAACCAGCAAACTGCTTTGGATTTTTAAGCCCCCCCGCCCCCACCCAGAAAAAAGTATTTCCATAAGTACATGTAAAGTGTCTAGAAATTAAGGGAGTAGGGGTCCTGTAACACCTCTTATTTATCTCTTCAGCTGTGTTTTGTTCATTTTTTTCCTGTACCAAAAGGGATTAGACTCTAGATTCAGGCTCATTCATTCATTCAAGTAGGCTGGGATAAGTTTGAAAAGGTTTGCAAAGTTTTGAAACTCTTAGATTCTGTACATTGCAATATATTTTTTTTCAGCAAAAAGTTTCAGTAGCTGCAAAGTCACTTCAAAATATTTCCAAATATATAACTTTCCCTTTTAACTAGTCATTTTGTTTTCTACTGAAGATTTTTTCGAAAAAAATACATTAGTATGAGTAAAAGTTACCTTTAGAGGCTTTGATTCAATTGGGGATTAACTCTCTTTTGGACTATTTGTAACTGGAAGCCTAAATGTATAATAACCTAGTTTTAACTGATTGAATAAAACTAAAAATTCGTCTTTAGCTAAATGCCAGCTGAAGGTAAAGAGGTTATTCTCACAACACTGAATGAGCATTTTATTTGACCCCAAAATTTCAGTCGGATGTTTATGACTTTATAACCTAGAAAGCACTCATGGTACAAGGAATTCAGATGTTATTCATATCAAATCAACAGCCTATGTTGTTGAGAGCTCCGTGAAAGGATGCATGGTAACAGTGCTTCCTGACCTCCTTTGACTTTGACCAGTTACCCCTGAGGGCAGGAGATGGAAACATTATCATCACTGGCTCTGACAGTGATTCAGCTTTCAAATATCCAGGCCCAACAAAGCATGTCTGAGAAAGGGCACTAAAACAAAATGAACAAATGAGAATGGGGCTTTTGAGAATGCCAAGAGAACAAATTTAATTGTCTAGGATATCTGACATTTTCCCTTACATCTGCTGTTCCTTATATGTTTACCTTTGATTCTGAATTTTTAGGTGCTGCTTCTTGCCCACTGAAACTCCTTTCAAGGAGTTTTATTCCCAGTTTATTGAGTCCCATTGTCTCAAATATGACTTCTTATTAAGCAGGATTTTCTATCTAGCAAGTTTTAGTTTTTTCTACCTAAACCTTCATATGTTTGAGCTTACAATATCAAAAACTCATTATGACTTGAGAAAAACAAAAACGACCCCCATATGATTAGGTCTGTTTCTAGTAAAATATATGTACTAACTGGAAAATGTTAATAGTGTGATGCATCATAATGATGCTTATGTCATTAAAGTTTGGATGTCTTCATAAGGAGTACTATGGTTGTTCCACAATGAAATTTTTCTACTCATGGTATTTGGTTTCCCTGGCCAAGTAAGGCAAATATCTATCTTTTGTAGCAGGGAAGGGTTATATATATATTTTTTTTTTCTTTTTGCTTCTCCCCTGACAAAAGAATGGACTTTTTATGCATGTGTAATATATTCAGTTTATGTAATACATCTGCCAAAGGCTAATTTCTTGCCCGTATCTGAAGAGCAGCTGTCTTAGAAAACACAGTCAGTGCATTTCATACAGCCTGCTCTTGGCTCTGACTCCCTCAGGTCTTCTCTGAGCTGGAATGGGAACAGGCTTTTGAACTTGAATCATCAACGATGGCAAAAGTGCTTTTCCTTGTGGCTGTTTCTAAAGTCTGGTTCCCTCCATCATAGGGCAGATGTAGTTCCACTACGTCATATGGAAGGGACCCCTCATCCAAGAAAAATTATGAGTAAGAGCAAACTGCCACAACAAGAAAAGAAAAAGAAAAATAAAATCATCCACCTGTCCTCAAAAGAGCATCAGAAAAGAAAGTCATTAGGAAAAGACCCTAGGACTCAGCACCTACTGTGGTGGGCAATAAATGGAGGTCTGACATCAGGCAAGCACAGGTGCTCTGTGCTACACCTATATGTATATTGTATTATGTGGAAAAAATCTAAATGATAGCTAGTAACAGCAAGATGGGACTTCTGCATGCATGAGTACATGGTCGCATTCATGCATGTATGAGTACACTGGGGTATGACTATGTATGTCAGCACAATGCAGTCTTTTTTGATTATCACTAACAAAGGTTTTTCTTCTTTTGGGCTTTTTTTTTTTATTTATATATATCTTCTGCAACTCTCCCAGAGATTAGAATATATTAAAACCCGCACTTATTGTCAATTGATCTGAGGCTCATTTTGAGGTAAATAGAAAATAAAATGAAAATGAGCAACAATTTAACTGCACAAATCAAGGAGCTGGTCAGTCTTTCCTGCTTTAGCTACTAGCTTTATGAATGAAGACAGAGATCAGACCAGGAAAAGTCAGGTCAGGACAAACTTTAACACCTGTTTGGGTTTTGTTTGTTTGCTTTTTGTCTTTTTTGAAAGTGTGTATAAAGACTTAACTGAAAACTTCAATGCAGAACCCATGTAGAATTTGTCGACTGACATTTTTCAGAGCTCTCTCTACCAAGTTAATACAGCTAATCAGAATGTTTTCTCCCTTAAAATATCTAGAAACTTCTACATGTAACTTGATTTTACCAATAAAATGTTTTTTTTTTTAAAGCAGTGATACTCTATGAAATAAAAAACCAGTCTTGGCTCTATTTATAGAAATATAACTAAATGTGTAACTATATAAATAAATATAATAATTAAATCAGTCTTACTTCCATTTAGTTACTGGTTTGTAACTCAGACCCCTGTTAATACAAAGCAGATCCTTTTTCTACCCTACTTTTCAGTAAAGAAGGTTTCTAAGTCATTCAGTTATTCAATTTCCAAGGAGGTCAAAGAAACATCTGAAATATCTCCTACTGGTCTGCTGTGTCTTGAATTCAAACTTACAATGCCCACGCACTGGTCATATCCCATACCTCTTTTCCCTCCCTCCCTCTTCCTCCAGTATTATGAGTTTTCACCAGCCTAAATGATATCTGAACAAATGTGGTAGGTAGTGACCTCCCAGCCTCAATGTTCTTCCTCAGCACCAAAAAAGGCAAGGCTGAGACATCCAGCTGGGACAGAGGAGGGTCTGTGGTTCACTCACCTATAGCCCTTGCAGCAATCACCACCTCGTCAGACGAAAAGAAAGGCGAAGGAAAGTAAACCATGGCTCTTGGATACTTCAATGCTTTTATAAAACCTTAGAAACTGACAATCACAGAATCACAGAAATAAAAGGTTGGAAAAGACCTTTAAGATCAAGTCCAACCATTCCTGTCCTGTGCTAAACCATAGCCCTAAGTACTTCATCTACCCTTTTTTAAAACACATCCAGGGATGGTACCTCAACCCCCCCCCTGGGCAGCCTGTTCCAGGCCCCAACAACCCTTTCAGTGATTTTTTTTTTTTTTTTCCTAGCATCTAATCTGAACCTATTCTGGCAGCACTTTGTGCCATTTCCCCTTGTCCTATCACCTGTCACCTGGATGTATATGATTTGCCCTCCAGCCCCTGCACCAGCCTGGTTGCCCTTCTCTAGACACACTTGAGGACTTTGATGTCCTTCTTATGGTGAGGAGCCCAGAACTGGACACAGTACTTAAGGTGCAATCTCACCAATGCCGAGTACAGGGGCACAATCACCTCCCTAGACCTACTGTGCACACTATTTTTGATACAAGCCAGGATGCTGTTGGCCTTCCTGGCCACACTGCTGGCTCATATTCAGTCAGCAGTCAACCAACAACATGAGATGAAACATCACATTGGTTACTTGATAGTGCAGATATCCAGCACAGTATGTAGGTTATTTGGAATCCCTGACATTGTTATGTTCTTCAAAATAGGATTATATGAAGTGGGAACTGGAATGTTTTTAAAACTATTATTCCTCCTTGTTTTTGTTTTTGCTTTGTGTTTTAATTTTATATACAATGAATATTGAAGCACTCAGAAAATTTACTGCATATCTACTTTTGTATGAGATGAATCCCATTACACCAGTATGAAAGCATTTGAACCCATCAAATCTTTTCTATGTATTTTATCCATTGTGCATACTGTTCTTTTATATATATATACACATATACACATTTATATATATTTCACAAAACATGAAACGGTGCCATGAACTAAATTCAGGATATTGTACTATAATGGATACTTACTATCAGTAATATTATGAAAGCATTAATAATTAAATTATTGCAAGAAAAATATTATTTCACATCATCTTTTAAAATGCATATTTAAAGTCATGAAAATCAGTGTTCCTCAATCTTATCATAGCCGATTTATGAATAACAAGCAGGCAGCGAGGAAAAACCAGCAGCACAGATAAGTTCAATACAATAACTTTGTTCCATCTGTGATCCAGGAATAGGTCTCACCATATATTTTAGTGATATATGATACTATAAGGGCTTATGACAAACAGAACTCTTACTGCCATTTTTGCATCTACCTACAAAAATTAAATACGGAAGAAAATTTGTAATAGTTTAGTTCCAAGGGGTAAATTCAGAGTGTGTGAAACAAGTACACAGACATGACTATCCCCTTAGGCAGCACAGAATCCTTCATTTTGCCAAAGTAGCAATGAAATGGTTTTGGTTCAGGCATGGTACAACAATAGAGTTAAAAAATAAAAGAAATAAAAATAAATTTAAAAAAACCCACCACAAACCTCTCACATATATATATATATATATATATATATGGAGCCTGGTGATTTTCATAGATACGTAAAAATTATTCGAAAAAATATTTTCTTTAACATACACTAAAAGTTAGCATTTCATATCCTTCAATTTATGTACATATAATGACAAAATAAGCTGTTAGTATAGAATGATGGTGCATATTCAAGAAGTAATATACAGGCTTTGATTCAACTTGACTTTCATAAATCTAGACTACCTTAATTAAATATGAGGATATATGAATAAAGAAATAAAATAATCTCTGTATTCAGACAGCCTGTGTAGCAATTTTGGTACCAAAATCTTCAATTTATGGAAATAGTGAGCACTTGTAGATTTCTCTTGTACATATGGGCAATCAGTGCTTGTCAGTCTATACCTGAACTCATTTAAACTTTGATTTTGAAAGCACATTGACTAGTTACAACAAACTAACAGTCACACACACATATATATATGAGTATTTTCTCCTACATTGACTCTTTCTCTGAGATCTGAGAGATTGCCTTCCTTTCGATAGACAGCAAACTCAGGACTCTGCAGCACTGCTTCTGAGCGGGTCATCCAGCTGTGGAGCTCTGTTGTATCTGAATCAAACCTAAGAGACAGAGAAATGCAATAAGCCATTTCATTTCCACGAGGTTTCTGAAAATAGTTTTGACAGTAAACACGTTTAACTTGCTGTTTAAACAAGCAAATAAGGAGCAATTTCTTTCAGCAAAAGACAGTTTTAAATCTCCATATTTCATTAGAGAGCTCACAAAACTATTCACACTAAAATTCAGAAACATAGAAATACTTTTTCATTTTTAAGACCATTACTTGACAGCTGAACAGATGCCACAAGTGCCACAATAAGGATTCTAATATTACAAGCTGATGTTTTTGGAAGACATGAAACAAGTGGCTCTCACTGTGAAGAAGTCCCATTGCATCAGCTAAGGATGTAAGGACTCTCTGGCTTGCCAAATGCAGCTTTCACTTCTTTAAGATTTTGGTCCCAGCTTGTGCTGATGACATTATGAAGGATATTCTAGTAGGAAATTTGGCCATTACTCAAGAGCCTCTTCAAATTGACTAAAATTTGTTGTAAAATTACCAATTACTAATTAACAACAGAGCATAATTTTCCTGCAGCTAAAGCTGCAAATTAAGATTTCCAACTGTCTGCACACACTTTTTAAACTAGTTTTTACTGTACAGCCTTTTTTCTTACACTGGGGATCCTCTTATCAACTCCTTTAAAACTGATATTAATTTTTTTTTCTATTCAGACGGTTGCAGCTCAAAATGGTTTTCATATGATGCTTAAATTGATGATGTGTAGAAAAATCAAGTTATGATTATCTAAGGTAGGTTTTCTTAAAAAAAGAGGCTTGAGAACATTTTTTTCTCAGTTGTGATAAATAGCATTCTTTATGGCACTTCTTTATTGCACTATATGTTCTTATATCTAGCTTGTAACTGATTTTCCTTTTGCAGCAATACAATGAAAGCAACAGGAGAGAAAGACCTAGAAAAAAAGACTTAACTGCATCTTTCAGTTTGCTTTGTAAATACCGGTTGTATCATTTGCATGCAATTAAAAGTCAGCTAAAAACAGGAACTTGAATGACAATTATATCTTTGGAGAATTTAATTCTTTTACAACTGTATCGTCCACATGTATAAGAACTGAAATAGGATGAAAGGTAAAATCGGGTGCAACAGAAATCTACATATGCAAACATTAAAACAATAAAAGTAAGAATTTCATGTTTGATTTAGTATTTATGCCTCCCTTTTTTCCTTCTCCACTGTGATGTTTGTGACTCCATTTAACAACCTAGTGCAAAAGACTGAGTAATAAATAATGAAAGCAGAAGAAAGAAGTATCATACACGGTCTTAATCCCAGCCGAATATGTAAATTAGAAACTTTTAGGAATCATATTGATACATCAATTTCCAGTAATACTGTTTCAACACTTATTAAAGGAAAAAAATATGATTGTGAAGAAATGAAAGATGTAGAAATCCTCATTTTATAAAGAATTATAAATTCAGAGGTGGAAAACAAAAGAAAATTCCCAGATGGTTCAAGGAATCTCTATGCTGGTATCAAATTCTAATCCCTTGAACCACACTGCTAGTTAGGAACTTCCAACATTGACTTTATTTCTGATCCTATCTGGCACTAAATCAATTGCAATTCTTGAAATATAATGTTCTTCATATAACAGCTGCATATTTGATAAATTTTATCATGAAATTTTAAGACTAGGAGAGAGCAAAACTATGAAATCCAGTATTCCAACATAAAACTGGAATACTATGTATTCAACCATTTCCAAGCAGTAACTTCATATCTAATCCCGCTGATTTCATCAGGAGAATGAAAAACGCATATTTTTGCAATAATGATTTAGGACTGTTTAACACATCTTAAAATAGAGAACACACACTTTTAAAGTTAGTGGACTGGATTACAACATAAAACCTCATTAATTAATAGATCTTCCTAATATAATTCTGTATATAAATTATCTATACACAAGATCTAATGATGATTACCATAATTCTGCTCAATTTAAGAATTATCAGTAATGTAAAGTTCTAGCAAACTAGTGTCTAGGACAAAGTAGGGCTCCGGAAGTCCACAGTATGGGATATATTAGGTTAGCTAAATTAGACCATGTACCTAAGGACTGTTATGTCATTTGAGGATTGCTGTGCTACAAGAAAGCCCCCAAATCCAGCATACACTTTTTTCAAAAATCATAAAACCATAGAATGCTTGAGGTTTGAAGGGACCTTAAAGATCATGAAAGTTTCAACCCCCCTGCCATGGGCAGGGACACCCTCCACTAGACCAGGTTGTCCAAAGTCCCATCCTTGAACACCCTCAGGGAAGGGGCAGCTGCAGCTTCTTTGGGCAGCATGTGCCAGTGCCTCACTACCATAAGATAAAAATTTCTTCCTTATATCTAAGCTAAATCCACCCTATTTCAGTTTAAAGCCATTGGCCCTCATCCTATCACTACATGCCCTTGTAAACAGTCCCTCTCCAGCTTTCTTGTAGGCCCCCTTTAGGTACTGGAATAATACCATAAGATGTCCCCACAGCCTTCTCTTCTCCAGACTGAAGAAATCCCAACTCTCTCAGCCTGCCCTGAGAGAAGAGGTTTGGGGTTACAGAGTTTAACACAGTACTCCAGGTGGAATCTAACAAGAGTGGAGTAAAGGGAACTAAATACCTCACTCAACCTGGTGTTCATGCTGGATGTGGTTGGCTTTCTGGGCTAGAAACATGCATTGCCAATTCGTGTTGAGCTTCTCATCTAGCAGTTGCCCCAAGTCCTCCTCAGGGCTGCTCTCAATCCATTCTCTGCCCAGCTTGTAGTTGTGTTTGGGATTGTACTGACCCATGTGCAGGACCTTGCACTTGGCCTTGTTGAACTTCAGGAGGTTCACATGGGCTCATCTCTCAAGCCTGTTAAGCTCCCTCTGGATGGCATCCCTTCCTTTCGATGCATAAAGACAGAGAAGTAATCATATACCGCCCTGTTTCACACAAGTATCTGGTTCAGGGCTTGTCAGCAACACAGGCAAATGAGAAACAAGGAAACCTGTTATAACAGTCAAGACAGAATTTGGTCAGCCTGTAAGTTCTCAACTGTATGGGGATTTCCATGCTCTCCACCTGTGGTTCTTCAAACTCAGTAAGCACTCTACAAAACAGTCTCCCAAATTAGCTGCCTGGGATAGGGAAAGTGTTGCTTCTCCCTGCTACCAACACATTCCCCACTCTCCTCGTGGTCAGTAACCTTGTAGACAAAGTACACAAAGTAGTAAGGACCAGTTCTTTAACCTTAAATCTGTTGCTAAAGCTGGTGCTCTCGCTGCTGTCAGCTCTTGTGGCAACTAGGATGTTTTATAGCACTGGCACAAAGAAGCAGAAGACTGGAGATTACCACAGAGCATCAGACACCCAATAACAATGAAGGCAAGTTAACAGTCTGTTAGTAACGAACTCCCTTGATTGCAGTCAAAATTGTACTATTTCTTGTGCTTGTTCCATTCTTAAGCTGCAGGTAAGTAGCACCACAGACACCAACTTTCTGAAGAATAGCCTGGTATAGCATGGAAAGTGATAAGAGCAAAAATGTTTGCCAGTGATCATTTCTTCATTTCTTAAAGGACTAAGCAACAATCTCCCTCGAACATCCTCTCCTATTCTGGAGAATTTGGGACGATTTTGATAGTACAACTAAATAATTAGGAGCATATCCTATGGCCCACAGATTCATCAGGTGGTGGGAAGTATTAGCCACAGCAGACAGCCTCTTGACAGAGCCAATCTCACGTAACAGATTGGTCTGTCACTTGCAGTTTCTTCTGGAGATAAATATAACTCTACAAAGTCTCCTGCCACAAAAATGGGCTATAAAGAGGGGGAAGAAAAGGATTAAAAGACATGAAAGTTAATTCCAAGTAGCTTTTTGCAGCACATAAATATCCTTAACATAAAGACATTTTTCGATTACCTTGTTAAAAAAAAATTCTCTCTTATATTCAGCTTGTATAAAACTGGGAAATACAGGTAGGATATGGCATTTAATCATTCTGCTATGATGATTGGACATTTCCTTTTTGAGCACAGCTGCAGCTGCAAACTATATTAACTCTAGATTGATATCAAAGGATCAATACAGTCTTTAAATCTCCTAAATACGACACTACTTTTGACATTAAAAAGCAATGCAATATCACCTTTCTAACCCAATAAAGTTGAGTGCATGTAGAATTTGTTAAAGTAAGCCCATGGAAGACACTAAAAACAAATCACTTGAGACAATTACTCTAAATAATTACCTTACTTTAAAATTCATGTTAGCTTGCTCCCCACCTAAAAATGTAATCTGCAGCAGAGGATTTATTCTTTATGCAGCACTCATGGTTTAATTTTCCAATTAGTCTTTTCTTCTGCTATTCCACAAGAGAGATACTATCTTTTATTGCACTCACTGCCCTCTCTCTACAGGCCAGCATATGTCAGATGAGTTCAAATACTGCCTCTTTTTACGTCAGAGCATGCTTGAAAAAACATCTTCATGTTTTTCACCCGTGCCATTCAAATGTCCATGGAAGTCCCCCACAAACTGATTTTCTGGATCATACTAAGCCATATGTCCAGTTCAGATTCTCATTCAAAATTCTCTTGCTGAGATCACCACATGTACTTGTTCAAAAATGATTCCTGGTTCTACCTTGCCCTTTCTTTTCTGTATAAAACGTGTGATAATCCTCACCCTTAAGGCATTTCACAACTTAGTTGTATTTTGTTTTTCTGTTTCTGTGCATGGAATTTCTAACCCAAATATCCAGGAGAGTATGATATTCAAGTCCTACTACAAGTCCCCTATCTAAACAAATACCCTCTGGAAATCACTAAGTAACAAACATTAATTTCACAATGATAATCCAAGGGCTGGCTGACTATAAACCTTTGTCCATCTGTGCAATACACTTTATAAAGGCCTACGGTGGTTCTCACAGTGAAGAGTGAACATCATTAATGTGACGTTATTAATGTTTATAAAGGGTGAGAGGCGGGAGGATGCTCTTCTCCGTGATGGCCTGGGACAGGACGAGGGGCAAGGGGCGCAAGCTGGAGCATAGGAAGATCCATATGAACATAAGGAAAAACTTTTTCACTATGAGGGTGATGGAGCACTGAAACAGGCTGCCCAGAGAGGTTGTGGCATCTCCTTCTCTGGAGACATTCAAAAGCTGCCTGGATGTGTTCCTGTGTAATTTAGTCTAGGTGATCCTTCTCTGGCAGGGGGGTTGGACTAGATGTTCTTTCAAGGCCCCTTCCAACTCCTAATGCTCTGTGATTCTGTGATCATCTAGGGAAAGACAATGATATAGTATACATTTATAATTGCCTTTTTCATACACTGCCCCAGTAAGATTATGACAGTGAAGTAATGTGCATGCACTGACCTTCCATGTACTTATACAAACAACATGAATGTTGTACAAGTTCACATAGGAAAAGTAGTGGAGTACACCCTGTCGGGATGGCCATCATGGCTTGTACTTTTTCTCTGAATTGACTGAATATAACATTGATACTGAACCTGTGTTACTGCTACCATGACTTGGTAGTGGTTTTGGTAATTCAGTCTTTCAACAAATAGAAACTGCTGCACAATTTCCTTTGATCATTTAGTTTTTTCCTTCCCCTCCAAACAAAACCACACCAGGGACGTCACCACTGTATATCTTGGGCAGACTGAAGACCATTTGCCTACACATTGATCTAGTAGGGAATGATACGACTCTGATCCAAGAACCATGTTGCCGAATTATTGAATTTCCATTGCTGGACTGAAATGCCTAGCTCACCAGTGGTGTTTCTCAGCTTGTAGCTTTTCATTGCTTAGAGTATGCCAAAGAACAACTTTGCAGTATACAATGCCCATTGGCACAATTATTCAGTGATGAACTAATTGCCTGCTGTCTGTCTTCCTCCTCTATATTTGTAGCTGATGAGCCATTCGCTGATAAATAGTCTCATTCTTATCTTCTAATTCAACAGCTCATTTGTCCTAATAAATATTTTTCCCTTCCTATTTTTTTAGTTCAGCCCTTAAACAATTTTATTTCCTTGAATTATACTAAAGCAAATAATTCAAGTCCTGAATTATATTCTGGACTACCCTGTACCCTCGAGATTTATTCAGTTTAGCCGTATCAACATTCTGACCAGCACATTTTTATAATGCACACCAAGGCATCAAAGAAAATACTAGATTGATCCCAAATGTAATTCTCTTTCAGAAACTTCACTAGTACCACCTTATTAGCCTCATAGTTCTCCTTCATTAGCCAACTATTCATCTTACCACCGGCACTGCTATAAAAATATACCTTCCCCAGCCTGAGTAGTAACTCCTGAACTGCAATAAGGAATGCATTGCAGAAATTCTGATAGATCCACTGCATATCACTTATGGCTAAGGCAAATGAAGATCTAGAGGTAGCTGTAGAGTCTACTCATTAGCACCATTTGCCTTCAGCAAACAGATAGACATGGGAAGCAGTTTTACGCCCAGTCATCATGCCTTCCAGTAAGTGCCAACTCCTATAATACAGGAGGTAATTTCACACACTAAACAGTTAAATAGAAAATATATTTTCCCAGTGTATTTGTCACTATGCCAGTTCTCACCACACAGATAAAGGGTTAAAAGCCAATGAGCACGAAGAAGTTATAAAGCATCCAGATTTACAGACCTCAACATATCCATACCTCTTCTTACACTCTAAATGAAAATATTTATAAATTATTCTTTCTTGTTCTCATTTTGACTGGGGTAGAATTATATTTTTTTTTCTATAGAAGCTAGTATAGGGCTCTGCTTTGGATTTGTGATGAAAGCAGTGACACTAACACAGGAATGATTTTGTTACTGCTGAGCAGCACTCACACAGAACCAGGGCCTTTTCTGCCTCTTAACCCACTCCACCAGCAAGCAGGCTGGGGTTGCACAAGGAGCTGGGAGGGGGACACAACTGGGACAGCTGACCCAAACTGACCAAAGGGATATCCCATACCATGTGATGTCATGCTCAGCATATAAATCTGTGGGAAAGAGAAGGAAGGGAGGAACATTTGGAGTGATGACATTTGACTTCCCAAGTGATAACTATGCTTGATGCAGTTAGTTCTAATTATATTAATTCTGACTAATATAATTCATTGGACAGCAATGGGCAATTTGAAACAATAGCTATCAAAAAGAACCAAAAAAACTTTGAACAAGTGGTTATATTATTTCCTTTGATACATTTTTCTACAAAAATACAAACTTGTCTAAATAATGAAGCATTAGAATCCCAAATGTAATAATTTTCAAAGAAACGAAGGCTACTCTTCAAAAAATTAACTTGTGAAATGAAAAAAACCCCAACAATAAAACAACAATCACCACTAGATGGAGCAACTATCCTATTTTAATATGCCTTTCTCTTCAAAGTGCATAAAATATCTTTCTAACCCGAACATTATATCCATAATAATATTATGACAAATAGACTTTCCTTGGAAACATTAGGAAGCATGTACAAAGTTATTTCCTAAATGACAAAGAAAGGACATTATCAAAGAGCACTGATATTACAAATATGGTTAAATATTAAGCAGCTCTAACCTAACTGCTATTTAAAACCAGAGTAATATTCAGATTTTTCCATGCTACACAACTAACTTGTTTTTTTCCCCATGAGCTCTAAGTACCATGAAAATGAAAATCTTACACTGTAACCCTTTCTGTCATTTACAGGTCAGTTTTTTTCATCCTAAAACTTCATCTGTGCTACATTTATCTCTAGTGCTAATGCCTGGTACTTTCAACGCTTTTATTATTAATCTCCAAGTATTTATTCTCTTTTCAGTTTCAATTTAATCCCTTTGGGAAAAGGAGAGTTCCTGTGACCAGTTATAGAACTTAGGTCAGACCTGAATTATTCTGAAATTCTGAATCATTACTTCTGAGGTAGTTTGAGATTTTTTGGTGTTGGTGGAGGCAGAAGAAAGAAATTAAAAAAAAAAAAAAAAGTGACATGCTTCTTAGCTCTGCTTTCCACCATTTATTTGAGAAAGTTTATTTATGAGGTAAGAAAAATCAGCAGGTTCTTTCCTGTGCATTAATACCACAGTGAATTGGAGTAATGGAAATGTGACATTCAATCCTGTGTATGCCTTTGGTCTACAAGTTAATTTTTTTCTCTCAATATCTTCAGTATAAATGGACACTACAACGGAGACTTCTAATCCTTCCAAAGCACTTGGAAATGTGAAAATAAAAAGCATTCTAGAAAGCTTGATACTTTGATCTTAGCCATCTCAGCTAAGACATCTCAGTGTCTCCTCAGCTAAACAGCTGGAGACCATTCTCTTTTGCAGTCCGCTAAAGCTGTATTTGCAGAGTAGCCAAACTACTCTTACTTCCTCCTTGAAACTAAGCACCTAAAAATTCACACTGCAGTTTCAGTGCATCTTTAAGACATTCTTTAGTCTTTCCAAAATATTAAGACCACAGGAAAGACTAATCTGGAGCACAAATCTTCCCAAACATGTGGCAACTGAGCCTGATGCATTTATTTCAGACATACTCTTCTGCAGCAACAACACTGACCAAGGCTTCAGAACAGATGAAATAACTGATAAAATCTCAAAGTATTATTTACCATCTCAAAAAAGTCCTAATCTTCAATGTGCTGTTATGCCTTGGCCCCCAAAATACAAGGCAAGAGCATGCAGAGTGTTGTACCATGGCTGCAGAAAGTGGACAACATGATATGGTTATGCAGGTTCTGAAGCTTCTGGCAAACATGCAGTAATTGGTGAGGGATTTTAATTAAACAAAAACTAAGCAGTACAGGATCATCAATCCTAAGTCATTAAGTACTCAGGGAAAATTTTTTACATAAACACACCCATACAATATACAACCATGTAGGAAGGGCAGGTTGAGAACCCCCATTCTCTTAGTTTATTTGAAAAAAAAAACCCAAAAGCTATGCAGTACTAAACTTTGTTTGTCCTTAGGTGTAGGTACAACTAAATATACACAAAAAAAACCCCCTGAAAGATCTTGCAACCCACAAAGGGCCCATAAAATAACTGACTGACCGTTTGGGAGCACAACCATGAGGTTGTCCCAGCAAAAAAGCAATGATGAAAAAGTCACCAGTGCACACAGTCATTTTAGTTGAGCAAAGTAGTTTTAAGATTAATTTTCTTTTCCCATCGTTACGCTTATGTTCATTATAAATTTATTATGCTGGAAAAAGACAACAGCATACTGTCGAATGTACTAGCTTCTAAGGCTGCATATTTATGTTTTAATAAAAGCCTGCACAATAACCATTATTCTCAGCTGAAACTTCTACCCCGAAGTTTCCTCTCAAAGCATTCCTCTGAAGCTATTTATGAACTAGTCCTCCAACTTCGAAACACCAGCTTGGACTTCTAGAGAGGAAAGGTACATAGCCTTTTTTCAGCTGTTCAGTTAGAAATGCCAAAAAAATTATGTAAAAATGGAAAGAAATGCTGCTTTCAGATAACATAACCATTATTCAACCTGCTGCACCAGCTATGCAGATGTCTAAAACTTTTCACTTTACACATTACCAGACTGTAAGTCCACTCACAGTTATTCCGTGAACAGTCACGAACAGCTAGTTCTCATAAGATGCTATGATTGCATTCTTAAAACAAATCTGTCCTGCACATAAAGAAATATTCCAGCTAGTTAGACCACATTAAAGCATATTAAGCAATGAACTCCCTTCTTCCTGCTAGAATTCATCTTGCTTTCCTACCAAATCAAAATAAATATCCGATCTGTGCAGCAATGAAAAGGATTCTGACTTTAGGTTTGTGTAAGAAAACACTATTTGTTCAATTATGTAAAATCATAGAATCATAGAACCATCATCCTAGACAAAGACAGAACTACCAATTGTTCTAAGGTTCGTATCTTGACTCTCATCTGAAAGTTTAACAAAAAGTGGTGAATTAATATCTTAGATACCATAAAACATAAATCAAACCCCCTCAAAACCTACTATGCAATGATAAAAAAACATTAACACTGTTAATTTGGTAGCAGACTGGCCAATAATATAACTGCAAGCAATCATAGCCTCCAATTTGATATCCTATTTTTTGTACAACGATCCATAAATTTTCTAAATATCCTTGCTAGTTGCAGTGCTTTACACAGACAACAGCTAAAACTTATAGAATTTTATAATTCTCAGTTGATATAAAATGAGCTATTTCTGAACATAACCAGTTCCTATAATCCACCTAATTCCTGCCCTCCAGCAGTTTCCTATCATGGTGAATTAGGAGTCTGTATTCTCCCAGCCAATTCTAAATTCAGTATTAAGTTAAATCAAAGGAATATGAGCAAGAAAGAAAATACAGGCTACTATTAAAGTAATGATTTTGGCCGGGGTAACATTAGTTTTCTCCATAGAAGATAGTGTAGGGCTGTGTTTGGGATTTGTGTTGAAAACAGTGTTGATAACACAGGAATGTTTTTGTTATTGCTGAGCAGCGCTCACTCAGAGCCAAGGTGTTTTCTGCCTCTCAGCCCCTCCCACCAGTGAGCAAGCTGGGGGTGCACTAGGATTTGGGATGGGACACAGGCAGGACAGCTGACCTCAACTGACAAAAGGGGTCATATAAAGCTGGAGGAAGAAAGAGGAAGAGGGGGATGTTCAGAATTATATCCTTGGTCTTCCCAAGTCACGGTCAGGCATCCTGGAGCCATGTTCTCCTGGAGATGGCTGATCACCTGCCTGTCAATGGGAAGTGATAAATGAATTCCTTGGTTTATTTTGCTTGTGCATCAGCTTTTGCTTTACCTACTAAACTGTCTTTATGTAATTCCAAGAGCTTGCTCACTTTCACACTTCCAGTTGTCTCCCCCATCCCAACCAGGGGGAAATGAGTGGCTGACTGCATGACACTTAGCTGCCAGCTGGAACAAAACCACGACAGATGACTATATACAAATAGAGTGATGCTAATTATCTATTTTTTCAATTACATACTCCTTCAATTGAAAAAAAGAAAAAAAAAAAGATTTCTCCTATTCTTGGTATATCACATTCTTAATAAGCTAATGTTACAAGAAAATAACATATAATTGAAAACATGTTGAACTAAACTAATATACATTCTATAAAAATGTGACACCGAATGGAGTTAAACATTTATTTCAGTCTTTGTATCTGGTACCTTGGAGTTCATATGTTTATCTGTCAAAAAACATTTCCAAAACAAACATTACAATGAGTGTTTTAACTCTGCCTTCTTAGCATCTTACTCAGAAATTTAGTGCTTGAGCCAATTCTACTTAGACTCATCAAAATTTTTTCTTGTGACTTTAATAAGTGTTCAGTGTTAGTCTCAAAATCCCTTCTTATTTGTACTTAGTTACATGGGGAAAAATCTGAAAATAATGATAACTGCATGTTTCACTAAACATTAACTCTTTCTCTGCAGAAATGTCATTTTTATTGGTGACCCATAAGACGGAAAGAATAGATCCTGAACTTTAGAAACTAGGCAATACCTGTACTGCTAATATTCTAACTACTAAAAAATATCTTTTTAAAGAACACAAAGATCTGAGAACTAATGGAATGCTGCTTCTCCAATTTTAAGACAACCATCAAGTGGGAGCCCTCTAATGCCTTATGTAAGGCCTTCTACTGACTATAATTGCTATTACGATATTGAAGCAATGATTAATATTTTACACTGCAAAATAGTTGGACTAGAAGCACAAAAAAAATCCACAACTGATCCTGAGCAAAGAAAGATAATAATAAATACCTTAAAAGAACAGAAATACAATTTTAATCTCAAAGTATACAGCCAAGTATTGCATTCAAGTGACTATCTTTTCATTCTCATACAAACTCTATTAGTATTCTCCCTCTGTCTTTTAATGATTCTCACCTCTTCCTAATTTCTGAATCCACAAGGAGTTGCCTCTTTTTGTGGGGTGGAGGTGGTGGGAGTTCCTCTTTAGCATGCTTAACCAGGATTTGTTCTCTTGTGGTCACCATAGTTACAGTTTCCATTACAGTTGTCTGTGTTAGTGATGTCTGAGTGGTAGTGACAGCCTGCGAAATCTGTGAGAAGTATTAAAACAGAGGTCACACATTGTTTGAAAGACTTCAGTAAAGACTGTTTGGACTAGCAATAGAAAATAATGAGAAGCTGCTGTCGTCTGATCATAGGCTGATGTTCAGAAAAAACTAAACTATATGCAACTCAACTCAAATTGTTTTATCTGACTCATGCTGTGTGAACAAGAGCTCTGCAGAACTCAGTACCAAAATCAGAAAGAATCCTAAGCAGAGTTGAACTTATGTCTCCCTCTAAATCACGCTGAATGAAGAAAAGAAATGAATGGTCAATTTTATGAGGGAATTGAATTAAAGCTAATATATAAAATGTAGCTATTGCTGTATGTTACTCCGTCTACATACTGGAGACTTATTCCTTGAGAAGCAATGAAGGCATAGTAACTGCACTAAATTACCAATTACTATTTTTACCATTTATAATAATTTTCAAACTAGAATGCAATTCATCACAACTTACTTGCATAAAAGGGCTGTTCGATTTCTGGCTGGAAATCTTATATTAGAAAACACACACTAGAAGGCAAAATAGTTTGCATCGGTGTTATTCAATAATTAAAAACTTTTGTAAGGGGTTGTAACAGAAAATAATGCACATAATGTGTCGCACTGTAAACACTGCCAATCTAAATGCATTTAAGTTTGCTTGGTAATATGAAAACAAAACTTTCATATATTTCAGCTGCATTAACAAAAAATAATATGAGAACTTTTTTCTGCTCATATTTGTTTGAAAGATACTGGCTGTACATGTACTGACATTTATATTTGTTTCTATATAGCACCAAACTACCAACTTCCCACTTAAGCATGGGCAGCTGTTCTCAGGTCCCTTAAGTCATAAGAAATGGGTCACTTTTTTTTTGGGTTCTGTCAAATGATGGCTCATTGCTCAATATGTTCTAATCACAGCTCCAATGACCATCTCATAATTTAAAAGCAGTGAAATGGAAAATAAAAGGAAGACGTTGTACCAGGAGCTGGAAAAGCAGCACCAGAAGAGCCCTGCTTCTTTGCTTATTGCCAATATACGAGAATTAGAAAGATTTTCCAGTTCAGCCACAGGAATGCCAGTGACTAAAATTCCATGGAACTAGGTACATATACATATATAATCTACTAGTTCTTGCATCAGAAAATCAATTTCTGTTATATATAAAGAGTCCAGAGTTACCTTAGTTCTTGAGACATTAGGGTTTCTACAAACAATGGAGAAGAACCATACGAGGTAATTGACTCTTTTCCCACAATACTTTCTTACATTGAAAAATAAAGAGTGACAAGGCAAAGGGGATAGTGTCAGCAACCAGCATCTTCTTATCAAGCAACACCAATACAGCTAAAAAAACCCTTGAAAAATACCCCAGGTTCCTACCAACATCACAGAATCTGTCACATGGTCTTCAAAACAAAAAAGTTTTCCTGCTTTTTGTTCAAGACTGCCAGTGAAAGTGATGACCCAGGAAGTAATTTTCACAATCTTTCTTGAAGTCGTCAGCTCAATGATTTGCTTCCTCCTCTAGATATGACCAGCTGTCTAGGCTTTAGATTAGAATCTGGACTACTCTGAGGACTACGAAATTAAGATTGAAAGCAGAATTTTTTTTTTAATCTCCCAATTAATTATATCAATTGCAGTAAAATGCTTGTGAACTGCATGGACTTAGATAATATATAAACTATACACATTTTTGGAAGAGAAAAATGACTAATACAATCTTATATATTAATACTCTTGGTTTCTTCACCAAGATGTATTGACTGATCCATTTTCAACTACAAAAATCATGACGATAATAAGGAAACATTTACATATAGTTTTTTATATAACTTTATATATAATTATTTTCAATTTAATTTTTAATTCATTTTATTTTGGGGCAGAAATGAAAAGCAAAGTAAAACTTCTGAAGTCTAGAGTTCTATGAAATTTAAGGCTAACACCTCATGTCATCTCTCCCTGGGTTGACTCTAGCTAAGAACATTTCAAATAATTGCTTGCTCCTTATATGCAGTTTTGGGTACAGTCTCCCTTTCCTCTTCTCACAAAATTCTTATTACGCTTGGTTTTCTCCAAAAATCAATGAGAGGATGTTTTTTCTGACACCCAAGGTCATATCCTGCCATGTTTCCATTTGCCAATCAATACCATGGTACAGTTTACAGTGAAGAAACTGTAGAACAGAATAAACCACAGCTAGGGCACTGTAGGAGTCATCTGCAACACACTACCAATTATATAAGAGTAATGGTTTCAGCTGGTGACTGGGAACTGCGCTGCACAAGAAGGCAGCGCAATTATCATATGCTAAGAGCAGTGGAATCACGATGCTGTGAGGGGTAATGATTTACATGTCAAAACAGAAAAGAAGAATTTTTCAGGCTTAATCAATAGGAGTGGAGGTTAAATACTATAGACTTCAAAAGGAGAATGGAGATGTGAATTTGAAGTTTATAATCATTGCAATGCAACTCTGCAGCATGAAGTTAGTTCACATTTAAAGAGGACACACACTTCAGAAGGTAAAGGAAAATCCTGAAAAAAATCAAGGAAGCACCAAAAAGGAAATAGCTTTTATTAGCTTTCTTGGGTAAAAAAACCCCACAAAACAAACAAACAAAAAAAACCCAAAATAAAACAAAACAAACCCCACCTCTTAAATCTAATCACTGAAGTGGTGTGGTCCGGATAACAGTAGTATTGTTTCCTCACCCCTCTAAGTTACGGACAGACAAACATGAACCTGAGAAGGGGCAATAGAGTCTAGGCCTTTAGCCCACCAGAAAATCATATAGAAAGTGCTAAGGTAACTCACAAGGCTGCACATTGAAAAGATTTCAAAATACAGCCAGCAGCTTCACATCAGCAAGCTCGTCTTGGAAACATGTTAAAACTCATCTCTTTTCAGAGCAGACAAATTTAAATCTTCCTTCTCATCCTCTCCAGGCAAACTTACGTACAATGTGTGTACAGCACTTCAGTAGTTTTATGTCATTTTATTTCTCTTTTATACGGCAGCCTACCTTTAATGCCATCATTTATTACTGCCTTTGGAAGTGCCCTCAGTCCTGATAAACTCATAATTTTCCTTAACACTCACTTTTGGATCTGTCATCTGTTCTTTGATGAACTGTTTGTAAGTGAGTAAGGAAGTTCAGATGAGGAATGGTGTTTTCTTTGGTTTGGCAAGGTTTTCAGTACAATTTAGTGAAGCATAATGAACTCACTAACAAAGGGGTTAGAGTTTCTAAAAGTTATACATTTAAGTCTAAAAATTGGTCTTAAATCTGAAGTTTTTCTTGTTTCCACTGTGACATCATCAAATGAAAGCTGTCATGCTCTTGATGAGTAAAAGCTTTTTAAAAGGCATGTCTCTCTCTCTCTCTCAACCTTGCCATCCACTCATTTGCAGCAGAAGCTTCAGTCAGGAGTTCAGATTAGGTGCTTAAATTCAGCAACAACTAATTCAGATGAACGTGGGAGGACTTAGATTCTACTTTCTGCGCTTTACCTTTGGGATGTATTACTGCTTCCTATGTCAAGCTGGAAAATCAGCTTTGAACTGAGGCTGAGCTTGTCTTTTCCATTTAATTTCTTATTTTGTTAACAAGTTAATCACTTAGTGACACTTTAGTAAGAGAGAGAGGAAATAACTAATCACAGAAATGCAATTATGAGGATACTATGAGAATTATTAATGAGTGGAATAAATTTCACTTGAACTCAGTATCTAAGTTGATAAATGTACATTTTCTAATAGATTTTACTGAAAAGTGTTGTATTTGTCACCTTCTTCCAACTCCCTTCTTCCCTACTTCATGATTAGAGAGAATAATTACGTCTTCTGGAGGATATTTTTTTTTCTTGCTATCTATACATTTCTTAATGACCTCTGTAATGAATAACTGTGTAAACCCCACTAGCATCTGTATTGCCAAGCTAGAAATGCATGGCAAAATGGACACCATCATTATTTCTTGGAGAACGTATCTAAAACTGTGCTTTAGGAAGCAGACCTTTGCTTAGCACTGAACATGTGATGTCTCCAGAATTGGAAGCAATATGCCCACTACAGCACACCAGCTCTCTGCTGTGCAAAGTAGCTTATCCTTGGAGGAAAAGCTTATCTAATGAACCGTGATGCCATGATAAGACAGTTACACTGTTTTGTGAATCCAAAGCACCTGCGCTGCTCCATGATGTGTAGATCTACAGTCCCAGGATTGCTCACTTCATGAGAATATTATATTTTCTGTAATCTATGCTGCATTGTCAAAACTAGTATCTGCTTTTAGGACCAATCGACAATCTAAATAACTCTTGAATACTTACTAACTTCTTCAAATCATGTGACCCTAGCCATTCCACATTACAAATGCATCTCTGGAATTTCCTCTGCTTTGAAGCAACAGGTTTCCTATAGCAAATATACAACAGTTAAATAAATTTTTCAAGTGTTATGAAGGCTGTGTAGCACAAATTTCTTTTCCCTTCTGTTACAAAGGGAAATGTACACTTTTCCCAGTTTTCTTCTGTTTCTTCTTTTTTCCAACTTCAGCTACACAAGAAACTATCACATAGCAAACTAAAACATTAAGGAATGGGTTGGAAGCAAGGTCATTCAGAGGTATTCAGCTCACTACAAGAAGAATAGCAGCTTTCATTTAATTACTCAAATGTAAGTTGGTAGAAGCATTAATATATAGCAGAAAAAAAGTACAACATGGTCAAGGGAATTGAATGAAACTGACTGGAATGATGCGAGGGCCTTTATGGGCAGAGGTGCATACAGTGACATTCTGACCCATGTTATCATTAAAAAGTCTTTGTGTCTGTTTCACCAGTCATACAATGATAGCAGAAAAATAACTGAGATAATGAAATGGGAAAAAAGTGAGCTGATTTGGGTTCAAATCCAATTAGAAAGAGATGTTGACAGATGGCTAGAAAAAAACAAATGGAAAAAATATGTTTGCAGTACTACACCAGAGTGCTGTTTTTTGTTATTGGTTTAAAAACTGTGAACCTTTAAACCCCTATTTCTTTTTTGATATATTATGGTTAACATAAAGGAGCTGGGCAAAATAATAGCAGACTATGTTCTTTTTCATTGGCATTTTGTCCACAGGTATGAATTGACTTTTTTATTTTTCCAGGAAACTTTTTATGGCCTCTCTCTGTAAATCAGTGTACCATAAGTAGAAATAAACCAGTAATCTATTCTAAAATTTCACTGTTAAAAAGAAATAAAAATAATTTCTCTCTAACTAGCAAACAGACTTAGTGCTATTCCACAGACACAGTCATAAAGACAGTGCATTTGTAGTGACCAACTATTGTAGCCTAAAAATAAATTAACTGGAGCGTATTTTTGTTATGGATCATATCATCCCTGAAAACATAGTTAACAACCCAAGAAAGTAATCAACACTACACAAATGGATCAAAAGTAAAGAAATAAACAATTTTTTTGGAAGTTCTATTACAGTTGTATTTGCACCTAAAAATAAAATATGCCTTAAGCAACCGTGCAGGGAAAATATTTAAAGCAATATGGCAAATGACACCAAAAGTACTTCAAGCGTTTGACTGACATCAACTGACAAAATAACGTTTTTAACAAACCTGTTTAGAATTGCTATCCACCTTCTGCACGAGGCTATCCCAACGCTGGGCAAAATTTTCAAGACGACTTTCCAGCTTTTGAGCCATCGCTTTATTTTTCACAGCTACGAAGAGGTCTTGGCTGAGCAACTTCAGCTTACTCATCATTTGCCTTTTCATTTCTAGATCTCCTTTTAGGATCTGTTAAACAAAGGAACGGCAGGAAGAACAGTAATTCATACAGGGGAAAAAAATCCCAAAACAATAAACTTAGAAGAAAAAATTGTAGAGGGAGCATCACAAAAACCCCAAAGTGGGTAAGGGTATTTCATACAAGCTCCTATACTTCCCTGCTGTTCCCACTGTAAAAGCTACTGGCAGAGCTGACATAGTGGAATGGACACATTGCACTTCACAAAACAATGTAATGTGACAGGTGGAGCAACTCCAGGCATCACAGCAGTGCCTCAGGTGGCAACATAAATCAAAAAGCTAACAGCTGTGTGACATTAATAACCTTCAAACTGCACTAATATTAACAACTATATGAAGACTTCAAACAATGTTTCTTTAACGTTTTGTTGTACTTTGTCGTATACTGCATATTAAAACTCACTGGGGAAAACCACTTTTTTCTAGGAAAAAAAAAAATTAATTAAAACCCAAACCAGAATACACCTCCCCACCTTCTCCCAAAAGCTCACAGAAAATAAGTTTGGTTTTGGTAATACTGAAGAATCATATATTTTTCATCTTCCTCAGATCTTGGCAGGCTCTGCCCACACAGCTCCTAGGGAATGGGAAAGCTGCAGGAACCCCAGGAGCTCTGCTGGTGAGCTGGTGTAAGAGGCAGCAAAGGTCTTTGCTCTGTCAGGCTCTGCTCAGCAACGGATAAAATATCCCTGTGTTTCACAAATCCAAAACACAGCCTCACACCAGCTACTACAGAGAAAATTAACTCTGTCCCAGCCAAAACCAATGCAGAGTGTGGAAAAACCAAAAAGGACTGGATTCACATGGCAAGATTTTGGCAGTAGGAGGGTTGCAAGGGTGGCTTCTGTGAGAAGATACCAGGGGATGCCCTCATGTCTAACAGAACCAGGTCCAGAAGGCTCCAAAACAGACCCACTGTTGCTCAAAGCTGAGCCCATCAGCGACTCTGGTGGTATCACTGTGAAAATACAGCACAGCAGCTGTAAGATAGGTGTGAGAAAAACATGAGAAACAGCACTGCAGACACTAAGGTCAGATGAAGGGAAGGAAGTGCTCCAGGAACCAGAGCAGAGGTGAACCTGCAGCCCACGGTGGAGACCATGGCTATGCAGGTTGTCCCTCTGCAGCCCATGAAGGACCCCATGCTGGAACAGGTAGATGTTTCTGAAGGAAGCTGTGACCCTGTGGAGAAACCAGACTGTAGCTGGGGCTCCTGGCAGGACCTGTGACCCATGGAGAGAAGAGCCCATGCCTGAGCAGGTATGCTGGCAGAACTTGTGACCCCATCAGGGACCCATGCTGGAGCAGTTTGGTCCTGAAGGACTGCAGTCCCACAGGAGGTACCAATGCTTGAACAGTTTGTGAAGAACTGTAGCCCGTGGGAAGGACACATATTGCAGCAGTTTGTTAAAGATTGTCTCCTATGGGAAGGACCAGCACTGGATCAGGGAAACAGCAGTGAAGAGGAAGTTACAGCAGAGACAAAGTGTTGTAAACTGACCACAACACCCACTCCCCATTCTTCTGCACTGCTCAAGAGGGAGGAGGTAGAAAAATCAGGACTGGAGCTGAATCTGGGAAGAAGGGGAGGATATGGGGAAGATGCTTTAAGATCATTCTTATTTCTCATTATCCCTCTCTGACTTGGTTGGCAATAAATTAGACTTCCCCAAGTCATGTCTGGTTTGCCTGTGACAGCAGTTGGTGAGTGATCTCATCTTGACTAATGAGTTTTTCATCTTATTTTCTGTCCCTTCCTTGCTGATGCAGGGGAGTGGGAGAGTGGCACATCACAGCCAGCCAAGGCTAACCCACAGCAACATCATTACCTTTGGGACACCAACAATCTCTTTTCTGTTAGATGAATTCCAAAACATTTTGTCTTCCACTTCTCAGAGTGTATCCCCACTTCCATACATTAGAGTATTTTGACAGAAAATTGATTACCAAAGTTTAATTTACATAGTTCTATTTAAATTTTTTAACTTGCCTCTTTCTCCTGGTTTGGGAGAATCACGTCTCAGAAAGAACCTACAGAGCACTAGTATTTGTTAATACCGGTAAGTCTGAAGTCATATAATTAGACCAAATTTTGGGGACACACATACTTGCTTACACTAAGTCAAATATTCAGAATTTAGGACACAAAATCTTCTAGCAATCCTATAACAGGAATCCATACAAAGAGAGTTTGGTTCAGAGACAATCTGCTCTGCTTCCTGAAAATCTTTACAACTTTCTGAAAATATGTGAATACCAACTACCAGTTTAAGAAATGTTTGTAAATGAATGCTTACTTTCAAGCTGTAATAGTACTTACTATCAGAAACCATATAAACTAAAATTAATGGTGTATTTCATCCCATATGAGAAATGTGAGACAAATTTATTGCAAAGAAGACACTGACGTATTTCTACAGTAGTTAAATCCTGATTTCTTCGGAAGTATCCTAAACTGCAAATATGCGTGAAAATTACGAGTTGTTCTTTCTTAATCTCTCTTCTATTTGTTCCTATGAGATGTAATGATTAATGTGATGTAAGAGTCAACATTTTTCATACTGTGAATAGCATCTCATCAAACCTATTTCACTTCAGGCACTTTAGAAGGCTTAGGAGGGTTGTAGAATTTCAAATGAACAGTCAATGTTACATGGTTTAGTAAAATACTTTCAGAAACTTCCTTTAGGCTTCAGAGACTGAAATCTGGCTAAAGAACATGACCTTACTCTTGCCAAGTTTTGCATATGAGAAAGACAGAAAAAAAAATAGACTGGAAGCTCTTATTCCCTATCATGGTATCAAATCTGAAATTTTTAAGATCTATCAGGACTAAACAATACTGTGATTTCCTGCTGCAAACTAGTACAAAACTGAGGGACCGAGCTACCATTTATTAAGAACATAAACATTTTTATATTAGTAAAAGAATGCATGCTTAATGTTCCACAAACTCACCTTTATAATTCTGGAACAAGCTGGCCTAATTGTAAATGTGATTTTTCATGCCAGCTTCTCCTTTACTACACCCAAACACATCTCTACGGCCAAAATAACATATGCCAAAAGACAGGAATGATTTCCATGCTAGGGTTGGGATAACATGATCCCATTTTTCCTTATTTCTAAAAGTCAGTCCAAGAGTGGAAGAATAAATTCCCCGACAAGGATTTTCATGGGCATTATGCATTTATACAAATTCCCCATGATTCAGAGAAGAATAGTAAATCTTAATTCACAAAGCACCTGACAATTTGGCACTGAATACAGGTATAAATACACTCACTGAAATTTGGAGATCACAGAATCACAGAATCGTAGGGGTTGGAAGGGACCTCAAGAGATCATCGGGTCCAAACCCCTTGCAAAGCAGGCTCCCAACTCATATTGCACAGATAGGCGTACAGACGGGTCTTGAATAGCTCCAGAGAAGGAGAATCCAACACCTCCCTGGGCAACCTACTCCACTGCTCTGTCACCCTCACTGTGAAATTGTTCTTCTGCATGTTGGTGCGGAACTTCCTATGCTCCAATTTACAGCCATTGCCCCTAGTCCTGTCCCCACAGACCACTGAAAAGGGGCTGGCCATTCCCCCCTGCATCCCATACTTAAGATATTTATAAACACTAATTAGGTCCCCCCTTAGTCTTCTTTTCTCTAGACTGAACAGTTCCAGCTCGCTCATATGACCACTACTAGGTCAAAAACCTGATAGAGGAATTCCACAAGTAGAAAATATTTTTCTGCTAGAAATCAAAGAAAGAGGCAACATGTTTCTCCAACATACCACCAAAATTTACATTTCTAAACTAATGCATTATGGATCAGCTATTTCTAAAAATATAAAAATTATTATGTGTAAAAAAGATTAAGTTGTTATTAATAAATCCTGCCTGTTCTGTCAAGGATGACACAATTATCGTTGAGGTCCAGGGGGATGAAAGAATCATTTTATTTACATTGGTGTTCAAACATTGTTTCATGAAAGTCTGTCAATGCTTTTATGAGATTAATTCTTAACAATTTAAGCTAGCAACATAATTAACTTCGTAAGAGTGAGTATTTATTTAATTAATCAAATTTAAAAAAAAACAACAAAAACTAATGGAAAGTATTTTATTCTTCACACCGTATTTCCATTTCTGAAAGGTGGCCAAACTGGTCTTACTCGTAACACTTTCAAACCATTAACAGCTTTCTACTTCACATTTTGAGATAAATATTTCAACTGCCAATTCCTCTCTCCTCCAGGACCTTGCTGAAATCCACGAGTACTAATTTATTGAATAAAACTGATTTTCTTGCCATATTTTTTTTTCTTCATGAAGGCAGCTTAAAGCATCCTGTGTTGCTTCTAATTCATTATGTATTAACAGAAACCTGGCTTGAAGTCAACTTCAAGACTACTTGCACATTAGATTACTAGAATTTGCAAGAAGCATATGCATTGAGACAACTGACTACATGAAGTGTTCCTTTTCTTCACAAAGAAATTGACTTAATCCTAAGTAATCTTTAATCAAAATCCAAGTTTGCACTTCTAAATATATGGTTTTATTAGCCCCTAAAGAGTTACAGAGAGGGGGAAAAAAAAAAAAAAGAGAATGCAACAGCATAATAAAGTTTCTTAAGATGATGCTGACAATGAGTTTGGGTTCTTCAATTATTTTTTTTTTTTGGGGTGGGGGAGAGGAGTTCACCAAATATTAACCTTCTAGTCATTCATTCTAACATTTACCACTAATTCTGGACCAGCTGCAAGGTTGTTATGAATTAAACAATCAAGCTGTAAGAACTTTACTTTTTTAAAGAAAAAAGTATACATTTATATATGTGTAGAGTAAATTTTAAAAACATCACAGTTAGATAAACTTCAGGAACAGCATGGTATTTTTATTGACCAAAAGCCCAAATGTTTCTCATTTTAACATACAAGGACAAAGAGAATATAAATTCTAAAATATTTTTTAAAAATTTAAGATTGAGCTTACTGTATAACCAAATAGTTAATAATAATCTGAGAATCTTTCATGCTTGAAAATTCTTGTATGTAAACTGTAACAGCAGGTCTTGAAATAAAGCCTAGGACACTTTTTTTGCCCCTATTTGACTAAAAAAATAACTACAGTTCTGTTTAAACAGAAGATTACCAAGGAAGCTCCTACTTAGAGCAATAATTATTTATCTATTTTAACAAAAGCATGGACATGAATGTTTCTTTTTCCCTAGAGGCATAAACAGTCATTGTCACACGAAAAAAGAACACATACCATTCTCTTTTCTTTACAAAGGTGTTAATGTGATAAAACTATTTACAAATATAGTGTGTGACAGGTACTGCATCTGTCTAGGCCAGTCAGGCCTACATTCCCTCTATGAAGCTGATGCATAGTGAAGTATTTTTGAAGAGCGAGGTAGAGGACACATTGAAAAAGGTGCATTTTATGTATGCAACTAGATTCCTGAAATACAGTTGAAGTATAGTTGGAAAGTAACACTAATGTCAGCATTTCACAACTTTTGAGTCTTTAGCTTTTACAAGTTCAAGGAACATATAACAGTTTTGATGTATGAGAAGCACTCACTCATATGTCTTTGTACTTATACATATATACTCAAGTCTTACACACACACACAGCTTCAAGAGGAAATACTAAGGTTAAGGAGCATCAAGGAGCCTGAAAAAGGGATAGACTGGTGGAGCTAAGTTCTGCCCTCCCTGAGACAGAAACAGGCACCAGAAAAAAAACCAAGATTAAGGAGATCCTATATTCTCCCCCAGCTAGGATGAAGGCAGTAGCTTAAAGGAAAGGAGTGAATGGAAGCAAGTCTATGTTTGGTGTAGCGGCCGTACCCCCTTGCTGCCCACCTAGGCTCTTGTCCTGCTGGGGGACTTCAACCACTCCAACATCTGCTGGGAAATGTAGCACAGCAAGCTGAACACAATTCAGGAAATTGCTGAAAGTTGGGACCCCGAATTTTAGGAAAGCTATTTTCCAGTTGTTCAAGGAGTTAGTCACTAGGACCCTCTAGGAAACCGCCCTCAGGAACAAGGGAGCAGAGCTGGCAGATCTTTAAGGATGCCTTCCACAGAGCACAAGAGCTCTTGGTTCCCAGGTGTAAGAAATTGGGCAAGGGAGGCATGAGATTGGCATGGCTGAGTTGAGACCTGCTCATCAAACTAGGAGACAGGATGGAAACACACAGACAGTGGGCACAGTGATAGATGCCCCGGGAAGAGTACAGGGACACTGCCCAGTTGTGTAGGGATAGGGTCAGATGTGCCAAGGCACAACTGGAGCTGAACTTAGCAAGGGAGGCACAGTATAATAATAAGGGCTTCTACGGTTACGTCAGCTGGAAAAGGAAGGTCAAAAAAAGTATACTCCTCCTGCTGAGCAAGACTGGCCAACTAGTAAGAACAGATGAGGAGAAGGCTGAGGTGCTCAACAACTAATTTGCCTCGGTCTTCACTGGCAACCTCTCTGCATACACCTCTTGAATGAATGTGCTGCAAGATGGGGTCTAGGGGAGGAAAGTCCCCCACAGTAAGAGATCAGGTTTGTGACTCCCTGATGAACCTGAATGTTTGTAAGGCTATGGCATCTGACAAGGTTCAAAGCAGAGTCCTGAGGGAATTTTCTATTGTAGTTGGCAAGCCACTGTCCATGATACTTGAAAAGTTATGGGAGTCAGGTGAAATCACTGGTGATTGAAAAAAGGGAAATATTGCACCTATTTTTAAAAAGAGTAGAAAGGAGGATTCTGGAAAACTACTGACCTGTCAGCCTCACCTCTATGCCTGGTAAGATCATGGAACAGATCCTCCTAGAAGCTAGGAGCATGGAGGACAGAGGTGATTCAACACAGCTAGCATGGTTTCTCCAAGGGCAAGTCCTCTCAACCAACTTAGTGGCTTTCTATGATGGAGTGACTATATCAGTGGACAAGAGTTCAACAATGAATGTCATCTATCTGAACTTCTGTAGAGCCTTTGACACAGTCACCCACAACATCCTTCTCTTTAAATTGGAGGGATATGGATTTGATGGATGAACTGTGCAGTGGCTGAGGAATTGGTTAGATGGTCAAAGGCTTTGTGTCCAGGTGGAGACTGGTGACACAAGGTGTCCCTTGTGTCTGTACTGGAACTGGCAGCATTCTTCATCAATGGGACCTATTGCACTCAGCACGTTTTCAGACACTGCTAAGATGAATGGTGCAGTTGCCATCCTTGTGGCAAGATGTGATGGGTGCATCCACCTCACAAGAATAGACGAGATAAAGTTTTGCACATGGGTCAGGGCAACCCCCACTATCAATATAGGTTGAAGGATAAAGGGATTGAGAGAGGCTCTGAGAAGGGCTTTGGGGTATTGGTGGACATGAGCTGACAATATGTGCTCATAGCCCAGAAAGCCAACCACATCCTACGAAAAGACGGACAACAGGTTGAGAAGATCCTCCCCCTCTGCTTTGCTCTCCAATGACCCTAACTGGAGTGCGGTGTTCAGCTCCTGAGTCCTCAGCAGAGGAAAGACATGGAACTGTTGGAGTGGGTCTGGAGAAAGGCCACAAAAACAATCAGAAGGATAGAACGTTTTTCTTATGAAGAAAGGCTGAGACAATCGGGGGCATTCAGCCTGGAGAAGAGAAGGCTCCAGACCTTATAGAAGAATTCCAGTGCTTATTTGGTACTAATAAGAAAGATGGGGACTTACTTTTTAGCAAGGCCTGTTGCTATAGGACAAGGGGCAATAGTTTTAAACTAAAAGAAGGTATTTTTAGTCAGATACAAGAAGGAAATTTTTTACAATGAGGATGTTGAAACACTAGAGAAGGTTGCCCAGAGAAGTGGTAGATGCTCCATCCCTGGAACTGTTCAAGGTCAGATTGGACAGGACTCCAAGCAACCTAACCTAATGGAAGATGTCCCTGCTAATTGAAGGGGGGTGGACTATATGGCCTTTGAAAGTCTCTTCCAAACCAAAATATTTTATGATTCTAATATGTACATAATTCGCATCAATAAAGAAGCTTTCAGTATAAATATAAATATATTTTCAAGGCGCCCAAGTGCTATTTCAGTTCATAAACTTTTAACTGAAGACACAAACAGAGAAAACATCTGTATGTATTTGTTCCTTTATCACCAATGCCTTGGACCAAACTATTCCCTTCATGTGATGCAAAGTCCATTCACAAAGTATGAAACAGCTGTACTGTTAAACCGTACTGTCTTGAGAGTGGGATGTCTCAAAGGAGAGCCACCTGCACTCAGACTCACAAGTTAAAGTTTAAGTTAAACTTAAAATAGGAGGATGAAAATTACGTACAGCTAATTTACTTAGACTGGAAAGCATTTCATTTTGATCTTTAAAGCCAGTTGTATGAATTTTCCTCACAGCGTCCTCTTTCTCAGTAAGCCATTCATCAAAAAGGAACTGAAAGAAAATTGGAGAGAAGAGAATGAAAAGGCTTCAGTCAGACTTTTCCAAATACAATTTTTTTGAAGAACATTCCAATTGATAACCACTAAGTCTACTCACCTGCTCTTCTGCAAAGTGCTGCCATTTACGAAGAATATCTTGCAGAAGGACCCATCGGTCTTCTGTCCATCTGCAGATGGCTGCCCACCGTTTTCCAAAGTGCTAGAAACACACAATAGAAGTTTGCATTTGTTTACTTTTTTTTTTTTTAAACAAAGCAATCTGATTGTTCTAAGGCATTACAGATTTTTGTGAAAACAACTTCAGTTCCATATTTCACTTTTTACAGTCTTAAGCCTTTAAAATGTTGCATGCACACTGAAATGCATCTTACTACCATTTGAAATAAAATCAAAATGGACAGAATAGAAAAAAAGCAACAGAGACAGAAAAGAGATTATTGTAATACATATTATATTAAGTTTCTGGTACTACGTTGTCAAGAACAACTCAGTTTCAAAACTTTCTAATGCTCGAACCATAACTACATGAAATGTAATTATGGTGTCCTAAAGATATGATCAATGGAAAATGTATCTGGTTCTTAAGTTGCATGATCACTGCAGTTGATCTCAATTCGTACATGTTTTAAAATACTGCAGTGGGGGAAAAAAAAAAAAAGCACCTTTTAAGCTAACACACCAGCAAAAAACTCACCAAGGTTTCTCAGATATTTGTTGCATATACTACCATATACATTTTAAAATTACACAAAACTACTTTTTTCTCTTTTCCTTATTTTTGTTGAAATCAACCATTATTACTTCCACTTAATTTCCTACCAGTCTTTGCTGAAAAACAGGTAAGACAGAGGATGAGACTTAATGCTGCTGTGATGGTGCGACATTCTGTAAAACATTTATTGCAACGACTTACAGTGATTTAATTACCTCTGAGAATTATGTACAAATTATTCAGCTCCTTCCAAATAAAAAAAAAAGCCTTATAAAATCTGCAAGTTATTCTATACTACTACATTTTTAGTTTTTCATCTACTTCAAAAGCATGTCTTCACAAAAAGAATTTTTTTCCATATTTATTTATTCACTCAGTGATACTTATGGTTCCCTTACAACTTGAGATATTCTATATATTTAATATTTACACATTTTTCATAGGGATTCTAATAATTTTAGCAGAAATGTAGCATGCAAATGGTGAATTTTTAAACCCAAGGAATTAAAATTATGTCAGTATCTTTTATAAGAAATGAAAGAATCCTAATACAACAAAATGATACATTATATGGTTTCATTTATCCTGAATCTGATTTCATTTCCAGTTTAGCTCAATCCACACCTCCATCCTTTTTCTCCAAGCCCAGAAGACAATTGCAAAGATCTGCAATATCTAGCACAGTTTTCTAAATTCAATTGAGCTTTTTTTTACCTTGAGTGATTTACTTTCTCATTACTATTTTAAAAATCACAAGCATCTCTTCCCTCACAGTCGCTTCTAATCTGAACCCTGATATGAGACTCTTTCCTAGTAATTCCCACAATTCAGAATAAATATTATTGGTAAACTAGTAAAAACCACTGTATGTGATTCAATGAAGTCACAAGAAGTGACTTCTTATTCTTTAACAAGGTACAAGCCCGAGTATTTTATTTTCCTTATATGCCTTAAATCTTTTAATTTCTACAATTTTATATGTACAGATGGTGAGATGGATCGCGTTTGGTTGGTATCGTGCCTGATTTACACTGAAGGTTATGGGTGCTAATTATGCACTACATTTTAAAAATACACTTACAGCTTTTACTGAAGGATTCATAAATCATCCCGGTTCAAGCAGCAAAGGTTTTGGCACCTCTGAGTTAGATTACTGTATTTAGAAAAATCTTTTCATGACCAGACACCTCTCCATTGGGAATGAAGGTGTAGATCAGAGTAAACTGCACAGCACAAATTTAACCAAAACTTTTCATGTGCCTGAAACTTTGAATTCTCTTACAGGTCAAATATAAGATTTTTGACAAGAAAAAACATTTCCTGCCAAAAGCACCTCTGAAAAAGAATGAATGGACTTTCATAAAATCCACTTTTTTTTTCTAAAGAAAATTAAATTTTTAAAGTTTGCAGTACCATGAGTTATGCAAGCTCTTACATCTTCACCTTGAAAAGCAGCTTATATAATGGATACAGATAAAAACTTGCAGCTGGTGGAAACATACACTAATCTGCACAAATAAATAACAAACTAGTTATTTATTAAGTAATCAAGAATCGATTAATCACATGGGACAGATAACTTTATTGAGATAAATTGAAAAATAATATTTAAATGGATCATATTTTTTTCTTATCTCTAATCACTTCCCAAATACTGGTTAAAGACTACAAAATATTCATTTTTTCTAACCTTTTTTCACTAAATATTCTCAATTAGAATACAAAGCAAACCAAAATGTATTTGAGGTTGTACATCCCATGCAATACAGCACCATATTAGATAACTGACATAGGGATATCAACAAAAGTCATACAAGTGAGTTGTAAACTCAGTCATGGAATCAGTAAATCTACACTTAAACACCTCCCTTTCAACCACTACCTACATTTAAATACAGTTCCATATGTCACACACAACCAGTCGTAAATCAAGCAATCACACATTCTGAATGTCCTTTGTCATAATGATTACAATACAATACAATGATTGTTGTCCTTCATGTTTATGATAGCAACAGGCACATATTTAATTGCATTGTCATGTTTAATTCTCAGTTAATTTCTCCACATGCGTCAGCATATTTTATTCAATTGCTTAAATTATGCTAAGCATCAAATTTGCTCCCTATCTTTATGGCTATTCTACTTTTTATACCACATATTACATTGCATTCTTTTGAAGTCTTATAAGTACAGGAGAATCTTTTATTGATAAAAAGTATTCTATAAAAGCCCCTTATACCTGAGTCATTTTTAAATCTCTCACGTTGAAGTAGCTATTTTTCTTAACAAGTCCTCACAAAGAAATATATCACCAGCAGTACCATCTTAATCAACTTTCCTCTAACACTGTGATATACCTCGAAAAATATTTATTGCCTAGACAACACCAAAATCTCAAGAGTACAAGATCAAATAACTGGTATGACATTTAAAAAATGCGTACCACAAATGTTTTGCTATGTCAACACAAAAATAGTGTTTTCAGCATTTGATTCCAAAGAGCCATAAAACCTATCTTATTCTTTTTTTCTCAATAGTTTGACATTTTATTTTAATAAGTAAAATGACTAAGTAATTGCACTGATAAAAGGGTTGATACTGTGACCTGCCTTAAACCTGGTATTTCTCATGAGAGATTGTAACAACCATGACACCAAGATATACTGTTTGGTTGAATAGTTTTAAGACACAAAGATTCAAGTGAGAAATATCACATCAGAATTGTCTATTTATAAAGTAGATATTGACTAATAAATCATATGGCACACAGCTCTGCCTCCTTATTCACATCAAATAGTAGTTCATGCTGTAAATATCCTGTGTGATGCCCAGAAACTCAGACTGCACCAAGGATTTTGTTCCCAACACCTGGGAAAACAAGTCTCCAGAGAAACTGACTGAATCCCTTTGAAATGCCTCTTTTTACATCTCTATCTGGAATTTTCAAAGAAATCTGCCTGTAGAATAAACTTTTTTTTTTTTTTGAGGGGACTCTGAAAGAATATTCCTTATGATTATAAAAAGGAGATGATAAAATATTCCTAGTCTTCAAAAAGGTCAAAGTAAGGAAACATGAGAACCAGAGAAAATGAGTAAAATCAACACAACTCTTGGGAACACTGGAGTAAACGTATAAAAAGTGCAATACCATGCCTCAAATATGCAACTAATAGAAGAGATTTTTTTGGAATATGCTTTTCTAATAAAGTAAAGCTATCCTCTCAAAGTAGTGAAAAATAGTGAAAATATAGGGGGTTTTATATAAGGAAAATAAACAGCACAGCCACAGAATTTCCACCATGTAGCAATATGCAGTTTATGTCATTATTCAACATTCCTCACTTATTTTGACGTATTTTTAGAAGAACTACACATACATCATCTTCAATCAAAGGACAGTACCCTGAATAATATTAATATATAATAGGTGGTGTAAATTACGCTCTCAGATCCTTTCCCTCAGCAGGGGAAAAGGCCATCAAGAAGCATTTGATATATTTAATGCAGATCTCTTTCCAGCACAGACCCTGACCTCTGAAGCCTGGGGAAGGCTCTAATTTGAGCTAGCCCACAAGAGTCCTTAAGGGACCTATTGTCTGCTGGGTATAATTAGAGAAAAAAAACTCCCTGCCTTCATGCCTTCGGTAAGTTATCCAGCCGTTTCTCTGGGCTGAAGATAATTTCCCACACTTTCCTGAGGAACAAGTCAGACTACTGCAGTAGATTTGCTAGGAGAGTCCTCTGATTTTGCAGCACGGAATACAGATCTGAGCGCTTGTCAGCAGCTGCCTTTTTGTTTGGTAAGGCTTTGGACTGAGCCTAATGGGGTCTAAGAGTTATAAGTCTAAATTGTCAGTTCTCAGCAGCAGGATAAGTGATGGATAGAGGGCTCACAACATGTCACACACTGATATGTCAAGTAACTTGTGTTATGTAAAAGTAGGTTTAATAGACACACTCACCTAGGCCAGCTGTAATCTCTCAGACTACCTTAGGGCAGAAGCTATTTATGAGAGAAGCACTGTAATCGTGTTTACTTTTATTTTTTTCAAGCAAGGTTAACTTGTCTATGGATAATTTGTTTCAGGGGACTCTTCTGACTTCTATGGCATTAATTGTCTCTTAATTTTTATTTTTACACATGCAAAAAAAAAATAAAGCTTCTACAACATCCATTTGAAGACAGCATAGATTCTTGCCATCCTGTTGAGAATATTAGAATTTGTAGATTACCTTTTATGACTTTTCACATTGGTTTATGCTGATGCATGAATAAATATATACATTATATACTTATATATTTATTCTTATGAAAATATTTCAGGAATCACAATCTTGAGCGTTTTCAAAAAGGCATTATCTGAATTGCAGCAGCTCGTACTACGCAGCCTTGATTATCACACAGCAATAACTATTCATTTTCTTCCAAATCTGATCCTGACCAGTATCTCACTCAGACAACCATATTAATCTTATATAGCTGTGTGTCACACTGTCATGTGACAGCGTATGCTCTTATTTTGTACTACTTTTAAAAGCACTGTGATTTAACCTAGTAGGTAACTAAACCAATGACACAGATGTTCTCCCCACCTCCCCACCCTGAGTGCGATGGGGGAGAGTATTCAGGGGAAGAAGAGGTAAACTTGTGGATTGTGATAAAGGCAGTTAAACAGGACAGAAAAGGATTATTATTAGAATTATTATTAATAATACAGAACAAGTGACACACAGCACAATTGCTCACCACCCACAGACCACCAGTGCACAGTTCTTGGGCTACAATTTAAACCCCTGACCATCTTCCCCCAAGTTATATACTGACCATGATGTCATATGGTATGGAATAGTCCTTTGGCCAGTATTGTCAGCTGTCCTGGCTGCATCCCCTCCCCAGTTTTTTGTGCACCCGCAGACTCCTCAATGGTGGAGCAGTGTTATAAGCTGAAAAGTCCTTGACTTAGTGTATTTACACTATTGTCGCATAACAACAACCAAAACATTAGTGTGTTATCAACATTATTCTCATCCTAAATCCCAAACACAGCACTGCACCTGGTGCTAGGAAAAAAAAACCCAACTCTATCCAAGGTAAAACCAAGACAGATCCAGATCTTATTCTATACCATCTACATCATGCCCACTTTCCACATAACAATATTAATCACCTCCACCTTTTCCTGTCTTTTGCTACATATATAAAGATACCTCTCCCTTAATTTATGGTCTATCCTTCTAAAATGTCAGTTGAGTTCATTTAACCCCTGACTTCAGGCTCCATCTGTCATAACAGTCTCTCAGGGTAAGAAAGACAGTGTGGACTGTTGGACTGTTGCATGTTGCAGCCAGTTCTGGTTCCATCACTGCTGTGCTTTTTGTTCAGTTTCATCAAGTTTCCCCTTTCATTTATTTGTGTGATTCTCACTGTAATACCATTGATATAGCATATAGCAACTATAGTAGTGATTACATGACATACAATAGTAGGGTTATTTAGCAATTAATACTATACAATTTAATTATGGTATCAGCTATTATCACGAAAAATCAGATCCCCTTGAGGCACACGTCTGACTTCCTATCCTTCTGCATCACCCACCAAGTGCACTTGGGTCCCTGAGCAAAAGCAATCCCACAGATGGGTTTGCCTTTACCTATAACCCAGACTGGCTTCCTTAACATATCCTTTGTATGAACTGTGGGATTACAGTGTGTGGAAGTTATGATTGGGCAGGATGAACTGAATTGGTGGTTAGCTAACCTCTAGAGTTAACTAACAAGGTGACCTTTACTAAATGCATAGCCTAATGTTTGGGGGTCCCACCACTTACTGCTCTCAGTGTAATCTTTAGTAGTCCATTGAATCATTTGATTTTCCCAGAGGATGGTGAATCACAGGGGATGTGATACACTCACTCAATGCCGTGTTCTTTGGCCCAGGTGTCCATGAGGTTGTTCTGGACATGAGTCCCATTATGAGACTTCATTCTTTCTGGAGTGCCATGTTGCTTAGGACTTGATTTTCGAGGCCCAGAATCGTGTTCTAGGCAACAGCATCGTACACAGTATATGTTTTCAGTCATTCAGTGGTTGCTTTCACCATTACAAGCACATGTCACCTGCCTTGCCAGGTTTGTGGGAGTGCAATAAAATCAATCTGCTAGGCCTCCCCATATTTATATTTCAGCCATTGTCCTCCATACCAGAGAAGTTTTATCTGTTTGACTAGCTGAATCACAGCAGATTTCACATTCATGTGATAGTGACCATGGTCAAGTCTACCCCTTGATCATGAGACCATCTATATATTGCATCTCTTCCTTGATGGTCTGAGGTGTCACAGGCCCAACAAACTATAAATAATTTACCCTTACATTGACAGTCCAGATCCACCTGAGCCACTTCAATCTTAGCAGCCTGATCCACCTGCTGGTTGTTTTGATGTTTCTCAGTGGCTGGACTCTTGGGCATATGGGCATTTACGTGATGTGATTTTACAACCAATTTCTCCAGCTGGGTAGTAATATCGTGGAACAATGTAGCAGCCTATATGAATTTGCCTTTGTGCCACTGGTTGCTCTATTTCCACTGCTGTAATACCCTCATGGCGTATTGGCCACCATCCATGAGTCGGTATAGAGACAGAACTCTGACCCCTTTTCTCATTCAGCAGTTTCTAAAGCCAGATGGATGACTTTCACTTCTACACACTGGATCCATTCCCCTTCTCCTTCAGCATCTACTGCAACTTGTCAAACACGACTCCACACAGCAGCCTTCCACCTCCGAAATTTTCCCACAATGCAACAGGACCCATCAGTGAACAGGGCATACTGCTTCTCAATGAGTTAGCATATGATGATGATGATGTGCTCTTTATAATCTTCCACCACATGGGTCTTGTGCATTGGATTTCATCTGGATCTGTGGGTAATTGCACATTTTTTTGTGCCATAATATACTATCTCCTGCATGGCTAATTCCCTCAAGTACTGGATACCTTCCTCCTTGGTGGTCCACCTGCCTGGACATAAAACATCTTCCTTGAAGGGATAACTTTCCCTTATGCCTGACAGAAGTCACCTCCAAAAGCTGGGGATTTGTGGTTTTCTCCTAGTCACCTTGTCACTGTCCCCTTCCCTGGGCAGGGATCCCAGCTGCTTGGCCTTCCTACCTTCTAATTCTAGGCTGCTGGTCCCATTATCCCAGCATTGGAGTAGCCAGGTGACAATGCACTTGCCTGGATGGGGGATGAAATCTTTTTGCTTATCTCAAAGCTCACTCAGGGACAGGGATTGAATCATTCCCTTTGGCTCTCCCTCTTCCTCCTGTTTTCATTATGGTCCACATTCATCATCATCTCTTACTGTATGGGAATGACTAATACCAGTATGGGTTGATGCTCTGGTTCAGCCACAGTGCCTGTTGACAGGACTGGAGTAGACGCAGAGCCTGTTGCCAGGGATTAATCTATGGGTGGTATTTTTAAATAGTTGTTTAACTTCCAACAAGACCTGAACCACATTTAGGAGACCTAGAAATAGAAACACACTGGCTTGAACATCCCAAGGATATCCAACATTCTCAAGAGCTATTGCAATTAGCCTGGAGGAAAAGGGAAAAGTGAAAGTGAAGGAAGTTGTCTCCCCCACTTACTGGCTCTCCAAGGAGAAAAACTGAAAAGTGCAATATTAATAGTTTCCGATAGATGGCTCCCTAAGTACGAAGATGATGGCCATGATGGGATTAGTCTACGAACCAAGACGTTTATCATATCATAAATCGGTATTACAAAGTACACCACAATGATAACCTTGACCCATTTTGCAGAGATGACAAACAGCACCACAGGGAACATTTAGTGGATGTAAGGTGTTACATAACACAACTCCGAGAACAAGTGCCCAACTTTGAGAGCAAATGAATCAACACTGTGATGAGCAACTGTTTACCTAATACAAGTTTGTTCTAACGCATCCTGGTCAGATCCATCTTTATATCAACCCTTTGCGCACAACATCGGGTGCCAAAATGGACTGTCATGGTTTAACGTGACAGGCAGCTAAAACAACCACCCTGCAGTTCGCTCACTCTCTCCGACTCTCCAATGGGATGGGGGAAAGAATCAGTGAAATAAAAAAAAAAGAAAAAAAGAAAAAAAAGTAGAACTTGTGGGTTGAGATAAAGACACTTCAATAGAACAGAAAAGGGAGACAACAGCAATAGAATATACTAAGGAAGTAATGCACAGCCCATTTGCTCACCACCCACAGAGCACCAATTCCCAGCTAGTTCTAGAGCCACATTCTAAAGCCCAGCCATCTTCCCCCAAGTTACATACAGAGCATGAAATCATGTTATGGAGTATCCCTCTGGCCAGTATTGGTCAGCTGTCCCAGCTGTGTCCCCTCCCCCAGTTCCTTGTGCACCCTAGCCTCCTCGCTGACAGGGCAGAACAAGAAGCTGAAAAGTACTTGTTTAGTGTAAGCACTGCTCAGCAACAACTAAAACATCAGTGTGTTATCAACATTATTCTCACCCTAAATCCCCAAAACAGCACTAGAGCAGGTGCCAGGAGGAAAATTAACTGTATCCTAGGCAAAACCAGGACAAGAAGTCAGACTGGCAGATACACAAGCAAGCTTTGAACTTTGCCTGATTGTACTTTCTGTCAAATGCTCTAATGGTTGTGCCTGTGCTTATATTTAGCTTGCAAGTGATGTGAAAAAGATAGAAATACCAACCACCTTTCTGTACACTGAAGAAAGAAGATGTAACATTTTGCTTATAGTAGATGGACTGTAGTAACAGTACTCTTATACCTAACAGTATGAAAGTTTGAACACCTCCCTATCACCCTAAAACCAGTAGCATCACAACTGGATATTGTTTTTATAACATCTGTAATACTGCTACATATTCTGTGGCTTCCAGAGCAATGAGAATATTGATTTTTTCTTCAGATCCTTCTGTAAATGCAATTCAAGGATGGAACTGAGCATCAGATGGACTGTTCCACACCACCCTGTGCTCAGCTCAGAGTATGCCTGTTTGGCAGGGTATGGTGCCTCAGGAATGACCTTATTGGCATATTTCAAGGAACATACTTTCTCAATAAAAGTAATAACTGGGTATGCTTTATCCCAATAACAGGTATCTTCTCCACTTGTACAGTCCCAAGCTGCTTATTTCCATTGTGCTCCATTTACGTGTCTCATTCTTAAAGTTTCTTTAATGGAGTAAATTTATTACAGCAATGTCTGATTTCTATTTCAGATTGGATTCTAATACAGGTCAGTCACAGAAGTTGCACAGGATGCAAATGATATTTTTTCAACCAGTTTAGTAATAGGAGGATGCAGTTTTATCACCTAATGTGCTCTTAATTGTTCAGATATCTTTCAAAAGATGTGAAATTAGATTAAAATGTTCAGTAACACACCAATCTTTCATTTGCTTTTCACACTACCACATCTTCTAATTCACGAAGTGAAGCACATACCAAAAACTTTGAATAATTTCCCCTCTTTTTGAGCCATACTTTACAACAGGCCTAACAGAGTAATATCCTAGTTGAACCTTTTCTCATTCATTTCCACATCTAACCATGGACATGGGCATATCTTTCTTCTTGATTTCAATCAAAGTATCTCAAGAGTAATTATCCATTGAAGTTCTTTCAGCAGTTACAGTAAGAGCATTGCAATATACAGAATACAACAGCAGCAAATTTTAACAGATACAAGTGAAATACTAAACTTTCTTATAATAAAAGCTAATATTTGACAAGGTTTTAGAATATCTTGGCTGCTAGCTTTATCACAGATGCATCTCCAGTGTGGAGATGTAAGGTTTTGCCTGTTGATCATTTAGGCTTTCGCTCAAAATGTAATTTAGAACAGGTTTGGTTTGCAAGGATGTTGCTGTTAACTTCTCCTAATTCCAGTACTAGTATTCTAATATTTCTTGATAACCATTATTTGTCTACAGAAGTATGATGTTGAACACAGTTATTATTTTGTTTTGCTTATTTTTAAAAACAAACTATTTCAATTTTGTGGGACCACCATTGCCATTAAAAGACACACATTGTGCATTATTTAAAATAAATGTACCGTTAAGGACTTGCCGGGATAATGACACTTTGTGTTACTATAACACCAAAATATACCACATAAACCAAAAGTCTTCAATCAGAAAAAAGTCCCCCATTCTCAATAACTTAAACTCCTCTGAATTGTCTAGATTCTGAGAAGTAATATCCTTCTCCTTAACTATGACAGAGAATCATGTTACTTCAATCAGGAGTAATGATGTTAAGAAATAACAGACCAACACTTGTCCTTGGAGACATAAAACAGGTTGATACTGAAGGAATCACACAAAAGAAGTTGCTCTCAGATATTTGTTTTTTTCTCCAAAATACATTCATCTATGCAAAAGTCAAATCCTACAGAAATATTTAAGATCATTCGCAGAAACATCTCCTGAGATACACCCAATGCTACTATTATTTCTTCAACCTTTTTAACACTTAATGACACTGATAGCTTTTTCTCTGACACACAAAAGTTTAGTCATCACCTGAAGCTGCTCTTCCAGTGCAGCAGTCGCTTTATCTCCACTGTTTTCATCCACCACCACTACCATATGGGTCAGAGAATTCACCTTGACTTGTTCCTGTTCCAAATCTTCTTGAAATGCCTATAATTAAAACATACATGTTAGAAAATGTGTTCCAAATTGAGAAAATGCTGTGTTTGGATTCCCCCCACTGACTAATAAACACGCGTAGCCAACAAGATATGAGAAATTTATAATCCTATTGCTGTCAGTGCTAAGTATTTTACTTATTTTCTTACTTTAGCATATATGTATGTTTGCATAAGCATATTGAGCAGATTTCCATTCCTTTCACAAAAAAATGCTTACCATTACTCACTTACAAGTCCTACACCTTTTGATACAATATTTCAGCCTGAAAGCATGGTTTGAGAAAGCATTTATTGATGTGGGTGACTTACAGGTATCAGGGTAGCATTTATGCATACTAATAGCCTGCAAATTTTAAATAGCTACTGTATTAGATTTTGTACTTAGATTGACATACACAAGCATTTTAATTTTGCAAAATTTATAGTTAGAATATTCAGAGTGACTGGTATTTTCATTAAATAACTGCATACTATCTTCAGTTTAGCGCTCTTATAACATCAAGAACACAGGACGAAACTACTCAGGAGATAACTCGAGATTAGGGAACATTTCCTCTGAATGTCAGAGGAAAATCCTTCTTGCCCTTTTAGCTTTGGTTCCCAGTTCCAGATGTAAGCTGCAACAAAACTAAGGACAATCTTGCTGAGAAACAGTAAACTGCTTAAACTGAAGAAACTTCTCTCAAATCTGCACAAATTGATATTTGGATAATTCCTAACCTTGCCAAATTTCTCTCTGACCCTCCCACAATTTCCCAGGCTTCGTGTAATTAATCTAATCACTTGTTCCCTCCTTCCTCCAAGCACACAGATATGTGCAATGGGAAGTCCAGAAGCACTCTGATTATGATGTTTTATACCATGTTCACTGTACACTTAAGCCAC
>VZTU01029214.1:0-29649 GCA_013400835.1 Zapornia atra
CGATTCTGTGATTCCCATGGTTTAACTTTACAGAATTGGTCACATATTTGCAAATAGCATCTCTTCTGTATAACAGGAGCCTGATTTAAATGTTTCATAGTCTTTTCACAATCAAACTTAAGAAACTTTTACACTTAAATATGTAGTGGGATCATCACATTTCACATTATTTTCTTCCAGGCAAATATGTTTATAGCAGAGCAGTCACAGCTCATCTGCTGTTGAGTTATTCCTTCTCAGTTATTCTCAGAAATGAGATCTGAATCCTTACAGAAGTGAATATTTAGTAGTGGTAAGCCTTTAAAAATCACAATTAGTAGTTACCAGTTATGCTGAAATGTTTAAATCTGAAATGAACTCTGTACTTTCAGTGTAAAGGGGTCTTGTTCTGTGTACTCTTGTTCAGGCATTTTCCCCAAGTTTGTGCTTGCTTGAACTGAAAGCTTAATTTTATGTCACTTTTGACATATTTTGGAAGGCCCAGCAATGTTTTTTCTCTGAAATATTAGATAAACAGTTCTTTTCTTGAAAATCATTACCTTATTAGCCTTTTCATTCATTTCTCCTTGCTCAAGTGCTCAGAAATGTGTATTTGGTTCTTAAGTAATCAACTGCTTTCAGTTCTTGTGATCATTCATGTTCTTACATGGTCACAGAGATATCTGTTAGATCGGTCAGTCCACCACCAGACCTAGCACTATGTTTAAGAGATACCTAAATGCAGAGCCCTAAATGCATTAGCTGACAGGACATCACTGAACCCGGTCTGGCTCTCCCACAGTCACATGCCCGGGGTTGGGACTGGGGGACAGGCACTGGACAGAGTTTTTCCTAGGGAAGCAAAGAGCTGATTCCCAATACACAAGCATGCATTATGGGTTGTTTTCAGTCACTTTATAGTCATATGCATTCATAAATTTTGATATGGTTGTATGATGCAGATTTTGATGGTACAAAACTCACAGAAGAGCTTTAGATCACTGGGGCAACCACAGACGAAGTTTATGTTGACAATTTATCAGCTCTTCTCCGTCAAAGAAAATTGTTTTTTAGTGCCTGCCTATTAGCAATCACATGCATATTATGAAATTGAGTTTTGGGGAGGACAGCCTGCCATCTGTCTTTTCTGTATTTTTTTCACAATGAATCATGCTAAAGTTAAAACTTTCTGTGCTTCAAAATGGTGTAAAATATGAGATGTCTATAATAGGGACACTTGGAAAGAAAAATAGACTATGTAGAAATGTAAATCTTTCTAGAGTTTATAAAGAAGCAACTAGTGATGCTATACTTTATGTTTTACTTTCAGTGCCCTCCACGTTCTACACACACCACAGTGCCCACCATGTGCTTTTATCCTAGATTTCAGGGCTGCTAAGTGGGTAACTAATTCATATGTATCTCAAGGAATGTGAGAACATTTTCTTTATAAACTCTTCCTGGTTCAGGGTGGTGTTTTTTTGTGAAATGGAACTGCAAATGCCTGATGTGGAGAATGAAAAAGATGTGCTCAGTTTCTTTTCTGTGTTCTGATATACTAAGATTTTATCAATAATATTGTTTTCCTGTAAAAATATCTGCCTCAGAGAAAATCTGCTGTGTAGCTGTCAGGATTACACCTCTCAGAATATGCCTGTGATGATTCTGTTAAATTGATAAAAACAGAACACTCTGCTATGTAGAAGGATTGCTGAAAAGAATATTCCGAGGCCCTTTCATGTGTAACAGCACTTGTATGGCAGTACGTTTATTGTGCTATAAATTCCATCACTGATTTTGGCCATTTCAAATTGATTCTGCAGTAACTGTAAGTAATGAACCTTACAGACAGAGCCAAGGAAAAAAAAAAAAAAACCACCAAGCCAATAAGCTTCTGGCTGTAGGAATACAAATTGTAGAGTTCATTTAGCCTCAGTTTTTATCAGATCATGCAGCCAATACCCCACAAAGCCAGAAAATATATCCATCAAAATATACACTGCCATAGCCCTGGCTTTCTTTAAATTTAGCAGCTAAACCAGACAGTCAATTATTCAAAGCACATGTTTGTACGAGGTGTCCTATGGATTTCACCTGAGATTTAGGGAAGGTGCTCAGCATAAGTGGATGACAAAACAGCAGAAATTGTAATAGAAATGACTTAAACAGGATAATGATCTAAATCCTGAGCTGTTATACATGGTCTAAGCAATATCAGGCATCACAGGATTTCGTTGGGGTGTAGATCAATGTGCAGTGGCCTAGTAATGTCTCAGCAGGTCAAAATATATAAGAATCTCCAAAATTTACATATGTTCCTAGCCTATTTCCCTTTCTTTACTGAAAGGTTCTACCGGGTTAACAAGAACTATGTGATTTCTCTTCTCCAGGTATCTTTAACAGTCCCATAGATTTTTAACAGAGTATTTATGTGCTTGCTAAAGATTTCCACAGGGTGATTTTAAAACCCATCAAAAAGGTCCTGTTCTAAGGCATTTCACAGAAGTCTTGCAGATTTCTATTACATTCTATAGGAACCCCCGATCTTGATTTTTTTAAATATTGTATACATTTCTTAAAATCTTATCAGTGCATGCCAAGATCACTTAGACTCTTACTTTGCAAACAGACCATGAATCTAGTCCCATTAAAGCATATAAGATGTACTTATACACCTACCGTTAGTTGTTACATGAAAAGCGAACTTCAGATTTTTGACTCAGTTGCTGAAAAGACTAAAGCTTTCTTCTACATAATTTTCCTGACATTACAAGAGAGAGAAACAAAGCCATGTTTTATTCTCTGTGCAAAAATAAATAAATGTCTGGGTTGGGTTTCCACAAGCCCTGCAGCACTTCCATGCATCACAGCTTGCACGCTCATGTATCTTACAGTCTGCATCATGTGCTGAATTCATTCTGTGTGTCTTGTACGTAACTCTACAGATTTATCTGAACCTCTGTACTGTCTGTGAGAGATACTGCATCCTCATATTGAGATCAAACTGCTTGGGACCGTTCTAGCCTTATACAGGGCACAAAGAAACTCATTGTCTGAGACCTATTCCTTGCCTCTCTCTAAAAAAAAAAGTCTATTTCATCAATTTGTCCAGTTTGCAGCAGCAGTCTGAGTGACACACTGAGGAAAAAAGAGACAGCAAAAAGACCCAGGCTTTCAGTTAAACACCAAATATGGTGAAAGTCATAATGAAATTAAAAGAGCTGGAAACACTTGTTTTTTCTCTCATTCTCTGCTGTTTTGGGTTGCAATGTGGAACACAGCAAGCGAGTCTGCAGTCTTGTGAATAGCCCCTGGTAACCTAGAGCAAAGAAGCCTTGCTCATTATCTCTGCTCCCCTTTTGAATAAACATTTCAGCCATCATAAATGAGTGTGACATGAAGGGCAAACGAACAGCTCTCATTCCAGATGGGAAACACTTGACAGCTGAGCAACCTGTAGGTGGTTGTAAAGGTGTGGACCCTGAGACCATCCTGAGGATGATGGGACAGGCATTCCATTTATTTCAGTGCAACCTGAGGTGCATCATACTCTTAAATGAGAGATTCCCAGCCTTGCAAAGTATGTCTTAGGTATTCAAACTATTGGTTAGGACTGCAGTAAGGGAAAGATGGAGATGTCCTATTTTTTTTTTTTTTGTTATTTTATTAAAGTACATAGAAAAGCTCAGTGAAATTTAAGGAAAGATTCAGTGTGGATTGACAGATGACATGCAGCACCTCTACTGTGTCTCATTTTTAAATATGATTGATGGGGAAGTAATTTCTTGGTAACCTGTTTGGGTTTTTTTTTTAAACAAAAAGTATTCTAGGTGGTGGGTTAGTAAAAGAAAATTAATCTCTGCATCTTAAACTTGCCAACTTTTGAATTAATTGCATGAGTATGACAATCAATTAATAAATGTTAAGCAAACAACAGAAAATCAGTGAATTAAAAATTACTAAATTGATTCCAATGCAGATAAAGCAAGAGGCTGCCATAATTCTTCGGTGTAGATTCAAGAACACGAATCTTGTCTCATCAGTTCTTGCTCCCCATTTATCCACATCTGGCATTTAAAACAATGCTGGTTTATTATGATTTTTACAAATAAATAGCTATCTATAATCTAGCTTGCTACATTAAGTGGATTATAGAAACAAATCATAAATAGTAGTCCATTTGTAGCTGTCAGAGAGAAGGTCAAAGCTTTGCAAAGACCATCCATCTCCAAGTGGAATAAGAGTTTTTTTCTTCAAAGAGAAATCATACACCTTGTTGGGTGGACTTCAGCTGGTAATGTCAATACAGTTTCTTGAAATATCCACAAAAAACACTCTCCACAAAATTGACTTGATTTTGGGTCACAAATCTTTTGCAAAATTGGAGTGATTTGACATGAACCAAATCTCATCACTGAATATTTCTAGGCAAATTTTATTTGATTGAAAGTATATATTTATATTTTCATATTCTCCAGAGGTTTCAGGAGAGGCTTAGGATGGCACTGGAATCTCACAGGTCCAGCGTCTGGGAAGGAACTCAAGCCTGCGATCCAAACATTTATGTCCTATTGCTACCACTGCCACTGCACATGCAGTTTGTATGTCTCATTTATCACTATAATTTCATTGCATTTCATGGAATTGTGCAAAATAAGTCTGTATAGTCATTCTCATATTTGGCAGGAAGTCATACAAGATTTGTTTCAGGAAGGATGTCTCATACTAGACACGTTCCTTTCATATATGTTAATTTACAGTGCTTAGTGAAAACAGTAGGTAATACCTTCCTTGTGTCTTAGCACAAGAGCACTCATAACCTAGAACTCTTCTTCTGAAACTAAATTAAAAATAGGCATCTGAGTAAATAAAATATGTCAAGGAAAAGTCAAAGACTTTTGTGAAGCTTTCTCAGGCAAGCATGTCTGCAGAGGATGTCCTTTTGATACGGAATAACAGCATTTCCAATATGGGAACCAGGACCCTCCCTGACCAAAAGTCAGAAAGAAATTAAGCTGCCAGTAGCAGGCAAGGATTCTCTCATGGAGAAGAGCTTTAAGACAAACAAAACCCAAGAACCGTCAGTGGTCACTGCTGCTTTTTCACAGAGATTGCTGTTCCTGGGGCCTTTGGTTCTCAACATATTCATAAACTAAATGGAAACCAAGGTGAGCAGGAAAGCTACAGTCCTTATTGGATTGTAAAAATGTAAGTCTAATGTGAACAGTAGCACAAGAACTTCATGATTCTGTGTGATAGGACGATAAAATAGCAGATAAAATTCAGTTCAGGTAAATGTAAAGTAATACCCCTGGGAAAAAAACAATCCTTGCTCTATATATACAATGAAGAGCTTTGAACCAGCTGTTACTGCTCAGAGTTGATAGCTTGGAGTTGTAATGGAGGTTTATGGAAGGAACAACTTAGTGGTCAGAAAGCAAACAGAATGCTAAGAAATTATTGGGAAAGAAGTTAAAACTTAAACAGCAAATGTCATTATGCCACTGCATATATCAATGTTTTTGCTTTATCTTGACTACTTACGCGCTCGTTATCCCACTTTGCCTCAACCTGAAGATCATAGAACAGCAAAAAAGTGACATTGATCAACATTGTGGAACAGCTAAAATGTACCTAGGAGATTTGGCTTGGAAGAAAGATAACTATGGAGACACATGATAGAAAACATCAGTGTATAGAGAGGTTGAATGGGTTGCAATTTTCTGCAGTATCTCAGTATGTAGGGTGGAGAGCAAAATTAAAGTAGTAAATGGCAAATTCAGAACAAGCAAAGGGAGGCACTTACTGATTCCAGACTTCAATCGTAAAACTCACTGCCACGGGGCGTTATGAGTGCCAAAAGCCTACCAAAGAGCATGCTTCTATATCAGCAAGTGCTGGGAGAATGAATACACAAGGGAAATGTCCTCAGATGCTTACCTAGCCTGATAATTTCCCTGAGCCTGAGTGACACATTGAGGATGCTGATCTCACCAGGCATTTGGTTTGATCTGCTATAGCTGCTCTTAAGGACACACCGTTGCTTCTCTGGAAGGGCTGTCATGGTATCGCTAGCCTTCTCCTACAGCCAGTCTCTATAAAGCCGCTTTAGGGCTTGGGGCTTACAGTTTGAATGCCAGATACTTTCTGTATCAGGACCACGTGAAACCTATTTAAAACTGTTCAAATATAAGACTGAGCACAGTCAGAGAGAACTTAGAGAACCACTGAGACTAGATATTGGCAGGCATGCCAGAAGACTCTTGCCTCCTATCCTGTGATCATTCCTTTTCGCCATCTGGATGTGGAGGCATTACTAGCCACCTGCAGCAGTTTTGCTGAAATTTGCAGTGTATTTTTCATAAAATCAGCTCATATACTTTGCTGTGTGTTTTCCCCTTCTAAACTGGCAACTTGTAGTTTAGATTCATGTGAGTGTCATCTATGGGAATGAAGGTGAAAACATGTTAATAATTATGGGAAATTAATCTTCTTTTCCCATCTCCACTTTTGCTTTTGTCACAGCTGTGGCATTCTGCACGAAAGCTCATGCACTGTGTTGTCCAGTACAACTTGTGTATTTCTTTGCAGCCAGTGGAAATTGGGCTATGCAAGGGGCAGCCATGCAAGCATCACAACAAACAAAATGGCTGCTTCTCAGTGTACAAGCCTGTACATCAGTAGCACAAGCAGAGGAACCTTGGTATTAATGACATTCAAATAGTAGTTTTCAGCCTTTTTCATAGGATGTCCCTGCTTTACTATGAGAAAAACTCAGATCTTTCCACCCATTTTGCCACAAAATAAGGAAGAGTGGATATGACTATCCTTGACTAACTTCAGAACTAATTCAAGGGTTGCAACCTGGGGTGGAGAGCTTGAGTAGAACATAAACATTGCTATCTTAATCAAGGCTAAGTTGGGGAACCCAGCATTTCTTATATTTTTTCCTCTCTGTGTTGGAAAAATGCATTAATATCAGATGTTTTGTTTTATCTAGTCCTTGCTCACTGTGCAGAGAATCACCTAAGGTAATTGTTGGACTACTAAGAACTACATCAAACAAAACAGTAGGGGGAAGAAAAAAAAATCCCAAACCGCCTTTATTTCTGCCTCCAAAGACAGAAATAAAGATACTACTGCTAAAGAATATTTATTATTGGTTGTCTTTAGTGCAACAAGATTTGGTTGCCCTGAAATATAGAATTACAGGCTAACTTTTTTTTCAAAAACCTTTCCACCCTTTCTGTTGCAGAATGACGTCGCCAGTTTCCACCACCCCAATACTTTGATAAACTGCATTGAAACTGATGCAGGAAAAGTCCTTTCTCAGGTTTAATTTTTACTTCTGGCAGGAGAACCAGATTTCTGGAATAGTGAGCTCCAAGAGAGTTTGCTCATGGGCAGGGTTGACAATTCCTTTATTAGAACCCTGCACACTTCAATAGCTAAATGCTTTCAACTTTCTCTAAGTAGTATTAAGGAAAAAATATCCTCAAGGCATTATTTTTAAAGGGGACTTCAAAACTTCCTTGAGGAAAAAAAATGCAATGCATTTGAACACCAAGGGATTTGCAGTGGAAAATCTGTTAAAGTGGAGCTATCTTTTGAGTTTCAGGGTTAAATAAGGTATTGGCCATGAATGAGGGATGCAGACTATCAAAAATTCTGAGTTCTTCCACATTCCTAGCTTAGACCAGCAGTAGCCAGATTCTGTAACAGATCACTTAGAAATACATTAGTTACATTAGCTAGATTTTAAATTAACTGTGTTTCATTCAACATACAAAATCCATTATAACATTTGCTAGAAGTGTAAGAAAATCCCAGGTTCTTAATCTCTTTTTACTATAAAGACTTAATTCAGCAATAACTCAGTACTAGATATTTTAGAGTTTATATTTAAAAGCAGCTGTGGAGCAAGCAGATATGCAAGGGTAAATCTGCTCATCTTGAATCCTTCTGCAAATGGTCTGCTCTGGAGGTCATATCAAAGAGATTCTTTTTCCAGCTTAAACCTGTCTTTTCTAAATAGATCTCAACCTGATCTCATTTAATGCATTGATGTCTGGTTTCTTAGTCATTATATTTGCTGTATTACATATCAAAAGGGCTCTTGAGAAATTCCCCCGAATTGATAATTCTAATTTCTTATGTATAGCTACTCTATATTCACTCTGAGGACAGCTGTATTGTATGCTAAACCACGAATTGTAAAAATTGATCCCTTTGTATGTAGGTTTGTATTAAATTGAGATACTTTATTTTTTCCTGTTTGTTGCCACACATGGGTTCCTGGTGTCAGTTTGTATTTGGCTGTTTGAGCATATTAAAGTTTTGCTAGTGCTTATGATGTTCTTGCCAAGAGCGCTCTTGCAGCAATCTGCACTAGAACAGTCTTTGTGCCAATTACTTCAAAAAGTATACTGTTATAAAACCAATTTTTATGGCTACTTTTTCAGGTTGCAGTGTGTGGTGATTTCATTTAGTTTCTTCTTTTTTTCCATTTTTTAATATGGATCTTCTTCAAATGCTTGTATGTTTTGAATTAGGAAAAAAATAATGCTGTGTTGATTGATTGAGTTGTTAGTAAGGCATCTTAAAAAGGAAGAGGGTTCAAATGTATTAAAACAAAATCTGGCATGTTGAATTACTAACATTATATGTATTTAGTATATAGTAGAATATTTCGAGCTCTTATTGCGGGGGTGATTATGAAAATGGAAGACTTTGCAGTTAGATAAAGCAAAATAAATTAAAAATTGTAATATGTAATGACTCAACACAATATTTCCTGAACTTAGATTATAAAACTGATCTCAGGAGTGTCAGTGCTACAACATCTTTTATTTAGAAAAAAACAGTTTACTTATCCATTCCAGGTTAAAAAAAAATCACTACAGAAGAAAGGAAGGGATGATAACAACACAAATATGCTTTTGAATGTAGACTCTTAATCATGCAAGTTTTACTACTGCAATGAATGCCAAGGCAAGACAAGAATTCTGATGTGAGTGTCATGATGATGATGAAGATATATATGTGTCCATATGCGGTGCAGGACACTGTGCTTTGCCATACTAAACCATAGCTGCTAATCTGCTACACAAAATAATAAAATGGAGATGTTATATATAACTGAAAGAAAAATCAGCTATAGATTCAGGGTCTAATAAAGTTAATCTAAAGAATCTAAAATTGCTGATGGCAAATATATTTTTATTAATTATTCTTGAGCAACCTCTGCTCTGCTGTTCAGTTTCCAGACTATTAAGATTTAATAAGTCTTGAAAAACAACCTGTTGTACATTCTTGAAAATGCTGGGGGAGGTTGTGTGTTTTTTTTTAAGTGGCAGCTTTAGGAATTGTTTATCATACAATAGTCTACTTTCACAGGTAGTTGGAATTTATTCTTTAGATAACCCTAACCTAGCCACTTTGAGATGAGAAACTTCATATAATACACATAATATGGGCAATGTCAGGTTCTTGTTTTGTCTTCACTTTTTTTTTGAGAGATAGAAAGCTGTCCCTATTCTGTTCCCTTTAGTTTTTTATCTCCTGAGAGATAAGTGGGAGATAAGAGGTTGTACATCCTGAGGTTGAAGAACAAGCCGACTTTTGCATGAGTGCTCAAAACACAGAAGAGCAGCTGTTCCCTGTGGTGTGCTTGAATTAAAGTGTCTGTGTCTATTGTGCTTGCTGCTGGTCTCAACATTCCTCATGCAATAACGAATGAAAAAGAATAGAATAGAATCTTTAAATTTGCAAAAGACCTCTAAGATCATCAAGTCTAACCATCAATCGCCACCATCATGTAAACTAAACCATGTCCTGGAGTGCCACATTTACAAGTTCTTCGAACACCCCCAGGGAAGGTGACTCCACCTCTCTGGGCAGCCCGTTCCAATGCCTGACCACTCTTTCAGTGAGGAATTTTCTTCCTAATATCCAATCTAAACCTCCCTTGATACAACTTGAGACCATTTTCTCTCTTCCTATTTCTAGTTACCTGGGAGACCCACATCACTGCAACCTCCTTTCAGGTAGCTTTAGAGAGCAATAAGGTCTCCCCTCAGCCTCCTCCAGGCTAAACAACCCCAGTTCCTTCAGCCACTCCTGATAAGACTTGTGCTCCAAACCATTTATCTGCTTCATAGCCAGCACCTCAGTGTCCATCTTGTAGTCAGGGACCCAAAACCAAACACAGCACTCAAGGTGCAGCCTCACCATTACAAAGTACAGGGACACAATCACTTCCCTAGTCCTGGTGGACACACCATTCCTGATAGAAGCCAGGATGCTGTTGGCCTTCTTGGCCACCTAGGCACACTTGTGCCTCATGGTCAGCCAGCTCTCAGCCAGCACCCCCAGATCCTTTTCTGCCAGACAGCTTTCCAGAAATTCTTCCCCAAGCCTTTAGCATTGCATGGTCATTTATTATGACCAAAATACAGGACCTGGCACTACACTTTGTTAAACCTCACATAACTGGCCTCAATACATTGATCTAGCCTATTCATATCCTTCTGCAGACCCTTCCTACCCTTGAGCAGATGGACACTCCCACCCAAGTTGGTGTCATCTGCAAACTCAATCCCCTCCTCCAGATCATTGATAAAGATATTAAACAAGACTGGCCTCATTACTGAGCCCTGTGGAACACCACTTGTGAACAGTCACCAACTGGATTTAATTCTGTTCACCACAACTCTCTGGCATCGGTCTTCCAGCCAGTTTTACCCAGTGAAGAGCGCACCGGTCCAAGCCATGAGCCACCAGCTTCTCCAGAAGAATGCTGTTGGAGACAGTATTGAGGCTTTGCTGAAGTCCGATAGATAATATTGACAGCCTTTATGTCATCCACTAAGCAGGTCATCTGGTCATAGAAAGAAATCAGGTTAGTCAAACAGGACCTGCCTTTCATGAACCAAAGCTGGCTGGGCCTGGTTCCCTGGTTGTCCTGCACATGCCCAGTGAGCACACTCAAGATGAACTGCTCCATGATTTTCCCTGGTACCAAGGTCAGGCTGACAGGCCTGTAGTTCCCTGGATCCTCTTTTTGACTCTTCTTGTAGATGGTCATCACATTGCCAAGCCTCCAGGCATTTGGGATCTCCCCTATTAACCAGGACTGTTGAGAAATGATGGAGAGTGGCTTTGCAAACTCCTCCACCAGCAACTTCAGTACTCTTGGGATTGAGCAAGAGCTATGAACTGAGCCTGACAAGCCAGGATGTTTCTCATGTGACGCTTGTCTTTAAGCAACCAATGAGTTTGAGGGCTATAAGGATACTTCTTTTAAACCCCTTAGGATTAGCCTAAATTCTGCTTCAGACTGAGGCAGACTTTCAAAAGCAGCAAAATAGCTATTGAATCATTATTTGGAGAGAGTGATGTCAGAGGAAAGATGGGAAAAGCTTAGGGTGTCTCCAAAACCTAGTATTGACTTTTAAACAATAAAAAATGTCCTGAGACCAAATATGCTGTTTAAATGTAAATACCATTTCCATTTTCAGTCTGTCTTTTGCAGGTGTGTTTGAGGGGATTTGAAATGTACTTGTGGATGTAAAAGAGGCTGTTGACCTTGAAACTATGTATGTGCTAGGAATAATGTTTGTCCTCCTTGAAACCAGACTCATATTCTTTGAATGGGTGCTCAAGACCACAACTCTCAACAGTGGTTCAGGTATCATTCGGTGCATAGCCAAATAAAGACTGACTGCATTTTATTTACAAAGCTGTTTCTTAGGAGTCATAGATTACCGCCCAGTCTCTTTTTCTGATCCACCATGGTTCAGAATGACTCACTGACATCTGCCCGAACTATTAGTTTCCTTTGTTCTGGTGTGGAATTATTGTAATAGGACAATTGAGTGTAGGAGCAATATCTTTTATTAGATGGACTACTATGGACAGAAAAAAACCAAACAAACTGGGTTTTTTTGGCATTCAAGCACTTTTTCAAGGCGAATACTGAAGCAGCAAACTTCGAATCAAAAGTTGCGAACAATTGCTGTAAGTAGACATGTAATTCTGTTATGCTGAGAGAAGAGGCAGGTGATACTTAGGATGTTGGAGATGGGTGATGTTAACAAGGGAACAAATTACATGATTGTCATTTTATAGATTAAAAGAAGTAGTAAATCTAACATTAATGCAGCAGGAGCATACATCTACAAACTTCAGCTTTCACAACTTCTTTATCAGAAAGGTGATGGATCAGGTTTCCAGTCACACAAGAATCCCCAACAGTGACTTCTGGGCATGTGCAAACTACTTTACATGGCTCGTGCTGCAAGCCTGATGTGTCTTCTCTCTGTTAAGCTAACTAAACACGTGATGGAAAGTTGATTCCTGTGTGTGCAGTGGGTTGGATGCATGTGGGACGCATTAAACTTGCTGCGTATGTGGGGCGATCCGCCATATTGCAGCTGTAGCTGCTCACTCCTTTTCAACAACAAAATGTCATGCTCCATGGGCCCCTCTGTTAGGATTACTGCAGTGTTTATAGAAAAGGAGTAATTCTGAGAATGTGATATGAAAACATTACTGGAACTGCAAACGTAAGGCCTTACTGGACCTCTCTGATCCCAACTGCTGCGGAACAATACAGGCAAGTGATGTATTTTCCTAAAGCTTTCCTAAAGACTAGGACAGCAGGCTTTAGTCTCAGTGAGGATGGGGCTGTGGAACCCCAGAAATAAATGGCTTCTGACCATGAGAAAACAAGCATATCCAAATGTAGCGACTACAGTGGGGTACAGGGAGGAAAGAAGAGAACCATTGTAGATAAAGAAACCAATACTGAAGTTTAGTTTGACGGACTTGGATATATTGTGATGTCAGAAAAGAAGAACCTTTAAAATATCACCGTGTGAACTCCAGATGTGACAGTGGACTCTTTTCTTTGAGAAGTCCAGAGGAAAGCCTGTTCCCAAATGTTCAGCCTTAGTTTCCAAATGACCTGTAACCATATAGGAACTTGTTACCTAGTGGTGTGTTAAAACATTTGTCTTGCTACTGTTGCAGGCAAGTTTTGAGCTGCATGTCCACATATCTGTAAGTGGAGGAGCACACAACACATAGCAAGAGAAAGGTAAAAACAGGGTTATAGTTTGTGTGATATTTCTTCAGCTAATTTTAGCAGTTCAAATTACTTATGTTTTAAAGATCTAGGTGTTGATTTTGGAAGTATAACATAACATCTTTGAGAGACCAAAACAAATACATATATCCATGGGAATCAGAGCTGCTTCTGTAAAGGTGGATAAATGCATGAGTTGTTTGTAAGACAGCTAAATAGGCACAGAAACCAAATTAGGATGTTTTCATACACGACTGTCCTCTCAAAATCTGGGTCTAAGCAATAATATTAAGGTGTCAAATATGATATCTCATTAAGAGAAATTAGGTTGAGGGTGCACTTCTGCCAATGCTGTGGTTTCAGTCCCATAATAAATTGGCATCGTGATTTACACAGAGAACAAAAGTAGTGTAGAAATTTCTTTCTAATGGAAGTTTAAGTTTTGAAGAACACAGACATCTGAAAGGTGAAATTCACAGATTTTTCATGCTTGCAGGTTTTTATAGCCTCTGGTAATGCATGTCCTTACACTGACATCACATGTCTGTGAAAAAATGGATGTAATATTTAAAGATGTCTTTTGACAAAGAAAGTATTTCCATCTCCAGAGTTGAGATTTAGCTTTGAAGGATGATGAGCAGGTTCCAGATGTGTTTTTCAATCGCGGGGCTTTGCTTTCCTTAAGTATTGACAGAGGGAAGGTTTTATCAAGGTCTTTGTGATGTGCTTGTTTATAATGAGTAGACATTAGTAGAGCACATCTAAGTGCTTATCACTAACAGATGACTAAAGAGAGCATATGGCAGGGAAAAGAAATATATATTTGTCCAAGCAATGTGGCTTGTTAACACTCCCACACTCATAAACTGTGTTTACATGTACTTACAATATTTTGCAAATCCCTTTTCTAATCAGCTAAAAATAAAAGCCAAATAATGATCTTTTTTTCCAATATTGGACTGTCAGGCAAAGTGAATTTAGAATTTTTTTAACAAAGCAATTAAACAGTACAGAAGATTTTTATAGCATTTGTTTTGCTTCAGCATGTCATCTTTACAGCAGCATATGTGTTATTTTTATTTCACAGTGTTAAAAGTTTTATTGTAAGTTACAGAATGCTCTTTGGTTCATCTACCTGTCTATCCAAGTATTACTATTACACAAGTAGGTTACACTACAAGCAATGACATGGGTCAGAACAACCCGGTCTAGTTCAGGTCAGAAGATTTATTTTTACTACAAGATTTCCCTCTTCTTCTATAGGATGAAATCATCTTCCGAGTTACGCCACCTGCCAATAAACAGTTTGGAAGCAAAAAAGTCTCTGAACTGTTAACCCAGCCAAACTCCCATGAAAGTAAAGAAGGAGTCTTGCTACTAATTTAATTTAGGAGGTAGATGGAGAAATGCAGGGGAAATCTGTACAGCTCTTGATATACATAGTTCCTGATGAACCCTGTGCTAGCATTCACCCACCTTTTTGTAATGGACAGAAAACAGTATCACTTCTGTTGCTGTGACATCTAATCGTGCCAGCTTATCCGTATAGCAGTATTAGAAAGAAGACAATTATAGTTTAAGGATGAATTTGGACTGTTGCATACTTTTCAGAAGAAAGCATTTATAAAGAAAACTGCACAGAAGAGCTGCATTTACTTTTGATTTTCAGAATGTTTCTCGCAAATTTTTGTTAAATATTTACATCTGGATCCAAGTATTGTCCTTCATAAAACAGTTTATTCTCACAATTTAGCTTCATTAAAGTCACAATACTGCTTTAGGATATGATAGACTAGTGCTGTGGGATTGAATTATAAAGAGATTAATTTTAGCTACCGGAGATAATTGACCCTATAATTCCTATCACCCCTAATCCCAGTTCAAATGAACCTGTGTTAAAAGTGGCAATACTCACAATGTAGACAAGGTCATGACAGCTAGAATTGTTTTTTACTACCAATTATATTTCCCACTTGGTGCATTTGACTAATGTTGTCATAGAAAGGGTTTTCAGGCATGGAAATACAGTTTCTTTAGAGGCACACAGGCACTGGAACTGATGGGCAGTTTGCTCTACGTTTCCCAGTGTACAGAATCAGAATGCAATTGAGTGCTGACCCCTAAAATATGAATTCACACGGGGATTTAGAACATGTTTTGATCCATGGTAGAGGTAGGAACGAGCTACATAATTTGAATCTGGAAGCAAATTCCCTTGAAATTCAACAGTGTTAATATATGGTGGGTCTAGCAGGTTTGGAACTGTCTCTTGGGGTAATACTACATCTGAGGTGTATTTCAGATGAGGAATCAGAAAAAAGTGAGGTACTGACTGAGTAGAGAGATGTTCAAAAACAAATCATGTTGATATTTAGCTGCAAATGACATGGAGGTTTCAAAAAACACAAGGAAGAGATAAGTGGATTTTAAGTATGATATATCTTAAAAATTCCCTCAAGTGATAGTGCCAACTTCAAACATTAGCATAAGGACTCTTCTGAAAAAACAACAGAACAAGACTTTTGCATAGCATGTTCAGTATAAGATTATTTTTCACATTATGACTAGTTATCCATCAGCATTTTTTCAAGCGTTTACAGATTTGAATTTCTGTGGTAAGCTGAAACTGCATGATAAAAAGAGACAGATAATGATAAAAAGCAGATGTATACCCAAGCCTAGCTAGAAGGAGCAAAATACACTATTACTGCCCCTCCTGTGAAGTTAATCCTATTTCTTTTAGCTATTTCCTCATTAGTTAATGAGGTCTTGGGGAAAAAAAATAAAGTATGTTTGAAATGGTGTTTTTGCATCCTTGCCTTTAGGAACTTTTTCAAATATTCATAGAATAGTTTGCCTTTGGAAGGTGCATTAATATGAGTTTAGGCAATAATTACTTCAAATGTGGGTGGTCAGAAACTGGCAACTGAACTGGACGAGCACAGCACCACAGCACTTCCCTCATTCAGATTCACCATGCTGGCTGGAGTCAAAATGTAAAATAGTGGAGAAAGGAGATATTTTAATGATTAGGTTAGAGAAGAGAAATAAACTTCAAGGCTTAGATCACAAATCTACTAGCACGAATTAAATTTTAATTTGGATGTACTTTGTGGTTTGCAGTCTTATTAATGAAAGATTTTCTTCTCTCTCACTTTCTATTAACAATCAATCTCAGATCAGAAGCAAAGAGTTTGGCTACTGTCTTTGTGAGATGAGTAGCAGTGGACTTGCAACTGCATCCCATCTCTGTCACCTCCTCCCACACATTTGGTACCAACCAACATCTCTGTTGACCTCTGGGTAGTGAGTCTCAGATCACAGTGAAAGGGGGCCCCTTCTGCTGGAAGCCTCCTCTTCATGTTGATGTTGTTACTCTTCATGTTGATGTTGTAATTCTTCATGTTGGTGTTGTAACTCTTCATGTTGGTGTCGGTAACACACGCTAAGGGTGAAAATCTGGGAGACTGAAACTGCCAGTTCTCATGGCTCTTTTATCCATGAACACAGGAACTGCATTTTCCATTTTCAGTTTGGTATCTGGCATCAGTGGTATATTTAAGTTATTTTGTTGAAAAAAACCCACCCTTTATTTATCCACAGAACTCCTAAAGGAGTAAAACTGAAAGTGGTAGGTTAGTCTTTTACCAGAGTTTCAACTTACTCCATTTCAGGCAGCATTCACTCTCTAGGGGTGCAATTGGAGCTCTGAGGCATCTTCTAGCACTATCTTATCTTGTGAATATGGACAGAAACCACCCACCCCTAGAGCTCTCCATATATACATAGTGTGCTAGGCTAAGGCATTGAGTGTCTACCAGCTCTTAAAAAGCTTGCTATGGATGCAAGAAGACTGTCCTGCAGCTGAGTTCATTGATCACTTCTAGGTTCCTGCTTCTCAAATTGATAACCACAAAGGCGTAATTCAAGGCTGTGAGCAGTGTCTCCGTGGTGTAGGTGACTAGCAATTTGATTAAATCCATTCTGGAAAAGTTTTTAAACTGCCGATTTGTCTCATATACAACCTCCAAATGTTATAAATTAATATTTTATTAATTTCTACTTCCGTTATTTCAGTTTTATCCTCCTCTCCCTCTTTTGTTGTTTTTTCTTCTTTCTGTAACAACGACAACAAAAATCAATACTGTAGGAGTTCTGAGGTTTTTATTTGATGAATGTGAAGCATTTCCCTGTTATGTTCTTGTCTTCTTTTTTGCTATGAGGACATATAGGATATGTTGACAGCCAATATTAATAAGCTTAAGACTAATACTGGCAGTTACTTAGTACAATTTTTGGCTGTGTTAAGTGGTCTGTAGGGAATAGTAATGCTATCTTTTAAAAGAAACAGATATGTCAGTTGCATCCAGAATTCACTGGGGTTTCTGTTATTGTTTTTATTTTCCAGGTGATTCATATAACAGGCCGCTTACGTCTGAGAGTGTCACTGTCCCACGGACGGACAGTACCCAGCCAAATCATGGGACTTGTTGTCGTTGCTCATGCTTTGCCACCTCCTACAATTAATGAAGTCAGGATTGACTGCCACATGTTTGTCACTCGTGTGAATATGGACCTCAATATCATTTACTGTGAAAATAGGTACAGCTTTTAGCTCCTTTTTCCTTTGTTTTAGCTGTGTGTGTTCTTTGTTCCATGGGCTTGGCAAAAAAGTTTTGAAATTTGTGATTCCTGTAATGTCATCCTGTTGTTGTATGAGAGCATTGAATTCACTCTCATCATCATCACCTTCATTTTCATTACATTCTTAGAGGATAAAAGTGAATTAAAGCTATAATTCGCCGGGCATCTTGCTTGAATAGGGGAGGATAGACCAGGAAGGATTCCTCTAAGCTTTCCCTGTGTTTTACAATCTCTCACCATCCCTCTGAGAGGCAAGATTTGGGACTAGACAGACGCTGGTCTGACCTGTGTGGCTGTCCTTATGCTCCCTCCTCCTTCCCTCCACAAGTCTTTCTGTCTGAAGTTTTAAAGTTTTCCATTTTTTAACTAATTTGCAGATTACAGCACATCGTGCTCAGTGTTTAATGGAACAGAAGCACAGATGGCCTAGATAGTAGGCTAGAGAGGTGGGATCTGTTGCAATAAGAGGTGGGAAAACTGTAGAATAAAATTGGTTAAGGGCATACTGGGAAAGACAGCAGTGAAACGGGAACAGGTGATGCGGAGTTGGAGGGGGGAGCTATGTTAGATGTGATAATGACAAGTGATCTCGAAAGGTGGAAGATAGGATTTAAATTAATCTGTCTACTCCCTGGGGGCTGGGCACTGGTAAATATGGAGGCCTCCCATGGCCTGACAGCCACGGCCCATCCTATCACCCTGGCCAGGAGCAGGGCAGCCGGGGCATAGGGGCAGCACAAATGGAAGTATGAGGTATGGGGGAAAGCTTGAAAAGGAAGAAGAAGGTAATGCAGCCAAAAGAAATTTTATCACGGGGACGTATCATCAAAAAATGGAACAAACAAGATGACTAATACAAGTTTTTCTTGTGACAGCAGCCATGGTGTATTATAAGTTCAGAATGGAAGCTCTCTGATGTGAGCAATCATAATGGAATACCTATGGTACATCAATACAAACTTCTGTAAGAAGGGATAAACTCAAATGCTTTGCTGAATCAGGGCCTTAATTTAAAATAATCTTAGATTTCAGTTATGAGGTTATCTGTGCTGTCATGTTGCTGAACTGCCACAATGGTATTAAAAATAATGTTACTTGGCTATTAAAGAGAATGCTTCATCTAAACTGACAAAGCATTATCTAAAAAAGAATACATTATTCTCATTTTTAAGCTTGGAAAAACTACTCCATAGAAAGCAGCTTGCACAAGGTTACAGAGAAAGCTGGTAACAGTATTAAGTTTGGGCCAAGCTTTTGCCTGTGATTCTACCCAGCGGGCACCCAGATTCTGTGTAATCTGGCATCTGGTGAAAGAGCTCTGGGGATTAGCAGTAGGATCTAGAAGAAACCTTTTGCTTTAGTATTTGATTTGAGTATGACCTACCTTGGTAGTAATGGAAAGCTGCTACCACAGCAGAGCTCTTCAATGGCCTCTGTGAAATGAGTTTCTGGTATCTGTCCAGTCCCTAATGAACAGATTTCCTTTTAACAAAATCACCTGCACTTACTGTTACCTTTGTTGGCAACCTCAATAAAGAAATCAGGAATCAAATGCATGTGAAAAATTAACTATTCCATCAGGTCGAGTGTGATATGAATTTGTGGGCCATGTTAGAAAGATTTATACTTTCTCTGCTGTCAGTTGGGCATTTTTATGAGCCCTAAATTGTATATGTTTTTATTTAATTAAACATTTTTCTCAAACCTTCCCTTTACATTCATGTAGCAATAAAACTTTCAAATGCCTGAGAAAGGCATCACTGAAAAACGTAAAATGCATCAGATGTGGAGTGCTGATTGATAATCACTTAGAAAGAGCCAATAGCACGTAAACTACAGAAAGCCAGCTGACTTGTGCAAGAAAGTTTTGAGCTTACTAATGTTTTTCATTCATTAAGGTAAAGACAGCATCATAAAGCAACTTTTTCTTGTTTGTGATGCATTTTATCTCATATGCTAAGGTAGACTGCATATGATGGTAGTTGAATTTATGCTGCAACAGTTCCATTTTAAGCCCCTGTGTCAGTGATAAAAATAGTTTCTAAAAGGAATTTCAGATAGTTGAAGCACTTGTGCCGGGGCTGGGAGGGGAATGTTAGCTCACTGAGGCAGCGGGATTTCCACTGATGGAACATGGAGTAAGATTGACAGGACTTGGATTTCCTAGCGGGTATGAAACAGAGTATGACTGTAAACACTGGAGGAATGGAAAGGACAGAAGGAAAGGAATTAACTGAACAGCTGATTGAAGCTGTCAGATGAATTATCTGGGCATTTGCCAAGGCCATTCTCCAAGTCAGGGAAGTTGGAATCTCTCTTCTGGGACTATAGAGAAGGAGATAAGTATCCCATCCTGAATATATGGGCTTGACTCCTGGCACTTGCGGGCAGCCAGGAAATTCTTTGTGGTGCCACAGTAAAGCAAGCACAACATTGATGAAAACAGAGAAAAATGGATCCATGCTGGGGAAGCTCTAAACAGTATTTATGGAGCAATGGGGAGTTACTGGCAGCTGCGGGGAGTGTGGAGCAGAAGCCATGCTACTTAACTGAAATGAATGCTCACAGTGGACCACTGGATCAGCAGGGGTGAGATCAATAGTACTCCTAGTTTTCCAAGTGGATGCCTGCTTGCAACAGCAGGGAGCAGGAGTGACATTACTCAGGTCTTTGGGTGCATCATGCTACTTTCCTCTGAATGAAGAGATCTACATCAGAATCCTGGACTCAGTGCACAAACTAGTCAACAATTAGCTTTCCTGGGAGACAGGATCCCTTAGCTGCTACACTGGCTGTTTCTAACAATTTTTTGCTCTGAGTGTTAAAAGGAGATATAAAATTTTGTTGCCCAAAATGTGGTATTCATGTCTGTTTTCCAAATGTGGGATTCATGTCATCTAAACCTCACCATCTAGTCTAAAACTAAAATTTCTTTATTACTCAGTGGAGTGAGAAATGCAGCTGCAGAGGACAAATCCTCTTAGACGGTAATAAATAACTAAAAGGAAGATAGAGTCTACTTCTAGAGTACAGCATCAGTCTGTATTTTCATCATCAATGGTTAGTGACAGGAGATCATCTGGAGAAAGCTATACCCCAATTTAATGTGGACTGCTGTAGTCATATCTCTTAATATATTCTCAAAGGGAAATAACCCAGTGAATGTGGTGTTTTCCAAATGGAAGAGGTTTGGCCTGTTGGCCATGACAGCGGTTGCCAGCAGCTCCTTCGGATATGCAGAAAAAGTCTGGTATTAGAGAGCTTCAAGCCTCTACACAATGTGTGTACAATTTAGTCCTAATTCAGTAAAGCCCTATACCCTACACCTACCTTCACATTTTGGTCATGTTAACAGTCCTGTAAATCAGTGGAACCACTCATCTATTCAAACATAAACTTGTGCTTATATTTTACAGGATCGGGTCTGTGTATTCAGCACAGCCATGTTCCTACACACAACATGTTGCTTTATTTTGTCAAAGGGCCCAGAAGCCACAAGATCTGCATCCTAACTATTGCTCTGAGATACACTATAGTGTTTCTTTCTTTCCTCCATGCAAATTTTGTTTTTCCATCTTTGGTACCTTTGATATAGGCATGAGGGTCATACTTGATGTGGTTTGGATTTTTTTTGCTTCTGGCTTTGGTGTCATTGCTTGCCAGTGATCATCACTTGTATATTCTTTCTGTTTCTTCCTCTTTTTTCATTAAAAAAATCCTATGTCCTTCATATGTCTGGTTATGTCAAGATGTTTGGTGTTTCTTGCAACTCCCTTAAATGAATGGCAATTACATCTTAGAATTGCAAAGTGCGCTTAACCTCAATCATTGCAGCATATTTCAAACCCTAAAAAATTACTCTATTTCTAGCAAACGGCCATACTTCCAAATGCTTGTGTGAACAAGGTATTTTCCAATTGTTTTGTTATTTTCTGTACTGCATTTAAGGACACTGACATCTTGACACTCCGTGACAGAAGTTTACACACACACAGAGACACGAGCACGCAGACACACACACAGAGGCACAAGCACACAAAGGTCTGCAGAATAGATTTTAAAGTTTCTATGTGCAATAAACAACAAAGTCCCAGTTGAAAGGGCCCGGAGTGAAAGCTGAGCTCCCAAATGAATTAGACTAAAAAAGATAACACCCTGAGGCATCTGTATGTCTCAGCATTTAAATTATATCCCTTGAAATATCAGTTTGGACTTGGTGCCAAGAAATGGTTGAAGAGCTTTTTCATGAATATACGCAATAGAAGACCAATCTGTTGAAATGAAATGTGTCTCTAATCATTAGGTATAAACATAACATGTTTTTACTTTATTATGTAACCCTGAATCATCTTGGTCTTTTAATGAGGATTTTGGATTGTTGCTAATGCTTCAAAATTTCATGGAATTATATTGTCTTGGTGTTATGCTACAGGGAGAATACGCACTAGAATTTAACTTCCCACTTATTTAAATGGATAAAATGATTTCAAGGTTTCTTTAAAAGATGTTTTCTGTCTTCTTTTTTTTTTATTTAAGGCTATGTCTGTTTGTACAGATATTCTGTTCAAATTACTATAGCAGTGAAAAAACTTCTTAGCACATTTCACTGAGCCATTTGACAGTTCCTGTATTCTTTTCTTTCTTGCACTATAGGCTGTATTTTTTTTTTCCTTTTTAGGATTAGTGATTACATGGATCTGACCCCTGTAGATATTGTAGGAAAGAGATGTTACCACTTCATTCATGCTGAAGATGTGGAAGGCATCAGACATAGTCATTTAGACTGTAAGTACTTCCATTTTGGTCAAAATAATCCTGTACACTTGATTGTTCTTGAATTATTATTTATATTCCTTGACTGGGGTCTTCTTGCACCTGCTTTTTCTGTCATGAGGTTTCATAGAGGGTTGCTCAAGTATAATTTTTGGTATGATTTATTTTCAACTGTTTTTATAGACACACAAGACTGTTCACATATGTGGAAATAAAAAATTATATTTATATTACCAGAGTTTCCAGCAGCTGTTCATTTACACATGCTGTGCATTATTTTACTCCTTCAAAGAGGTATTGCTTAGATGAGAAACTCCCTCCCTAGCAGAGAAAATGAACTCCTGTCTTTATTTTTTATTTCTGAGTCATAACGTGGAGGTCAAAAACTGCAGCATATTTGAGATTTCTCCAGGTTTTTCAATACAGAACCGAGCTACAGCTCTACCAGTGTTTTAACCACCTCATGTATTAACATCAAAATGGCCAATGTCCCTGTAGCATCTAAGTCCCTGTTATTTGCACACAGGTAGTGTCTGATCCGGATAAGGATAACAGAGGTACAAAAATGTTACGACAGACAAACCTCACCAGAGAGCATGTGCATATGTCTGTGTATGGGGGAAGGGAGGTTCAGCTTGATTCCTTGTAATTAAGTTCTTTGTATTCCTCTTATTAAAAGCCATAGGGCCTAATTCTTTTCTTGTTGAGATCTGTTGACTTCAGTGATGGTGCTCCTGATTTACCCTGGTGCGAAAAGCGACTTAGGCCTATAATCTCTAATTTATCTGTGCCTGCAGTGAAGCCAGATAATTCTTTGGAAGTTTCAGTGACTGACTGCGTTTATGATTGACTGATGTTTTTTTCTTCATGTAAAAGACTATCTGCAAACTGCTTCTTAAATTCAGAGTCCCATATTTTAATAACTTTGCTCCCCCTGTACCATTTCCTGCTAGCATTTCCAAATAAAAGGGTAGCAACCGAAATGCAGTCACATTGAATTAGCTTTTATAAAACCATATAACCACAATAGAAGGCAGTATAAATCTTCAGTCTGAAAGTACTTTGCTTGATCTGCAAGGGAAGAGGGGACAACTGCAACTGGAAAGCAGAACAGAGACCACTTCTATGATAATACAGGGCAGCCAGCAACAGTATCAAGTTCTGTAAAGCTTTCAAATAGCCCGTCAAGTTTCTGGAAGATAAGGTGCGTTTGGCATAAGAAGGTTCAGGTTAGATACATTTCTATGGGGAAAAAAATAATCAACTAACCAAAATGATAAACAAAGTAATTTTGCAACATTTACATTTTGAACATTTAATATCCAGGAGAATATGTCAGTTGCACAGAAATGAAGGAACGAATTCAGAAACTTACTTGATGCTCTTGAAACTGGAAGTGAAAACTGACAAGTTGCATTTCTGCTGTGCTACCTGACCAAGGTAGTGTAGAAAGGAAAGTACCTGGCAGAGGGAAACATCTCATTTGAAAAAGACCTTAGTCTTCTGAATGACCACTTCTCTCTCAAATAGAATATGCTTTATGAAACATTAATCTTCAGAAAACTGAGAGACCTATGCAGGCAGTGTGAGTGCAGTCTGGTCCAGTGTGTAAGCATGGGACTAGGACTCAGGAGACCCTGCAGACAGGAATAACTTAAAGAAAATTTCTTCACCTTACTGTGTTCGTGCTCTCACTGTACATCCAGTTTAGCTGACTGAATTGCAAGCTTTATAAACACAGGGACTTTCTCCTTTTGTCAGCATCCAGCACAGTGGGGTTACAAACCTGGCTGTGTGGCTATAGCATAATTATTCTTGCTATGCTGATTTTTTTTTTTTTTTTAATCGATGAGGCTGGTTACATCTTTTATGTACAGTTGTTTGCTTGGCTTATCGGAACAAGATTTTCAGAGACACATTCAGGTTGGAAGGGACTCTGGGAGAGCATCTAATCCCACTTTGTGATCAAAATAGGACCAACAGGGATTCAAAACAAACTGCGTAGCACTTTGTCTAGTGGATCTTGAGCCTTCAAGGTCAGACTTTCCACAACTTCTCTGAATGGCGTGTTTCACTTATCCTTAATAAGGACTTAATTATCTTCGCAGTGATTTGGGATTTTTTTCCTTCTAACCAGTTGGAATTTCCTTCTTTTGATTGTACAGCTCATGGCTCCATCTTGGCAGTAACCTCCTTACAGATGTGCTGTTAGGTTCCCCCTGAAGCCACTTCTTCAGGCTGAACAAACCTGGTCCCACAGCCTTTCCTCACAGGGCAAGTACTCCAGCCCCTGACTGTCTTGACAGACTTCTGTTAAGTTTGCTCATGTTTATCAATATATTTCCTGTGCTAGGACCCTAACGTTGTATTCCATATGCAATCTAAAGAGTGATCAGGGAAGGGGAGTAATGACTTTTCTGTGATCTGCTGGCTATATACTTTTAGTATAACTGATAGAGCACACTGCTGATTCACACTTAGCATGCTGCCCACCAGGACTCCCAGCTCCTTTTCTGCAAAGCAGCAACCCAGACAGTCAGTTCCCAGCCTGTACCATTGTAAGGAATCACTCCATCTCAGGTGCAGGAGTTCGCATTTGTCTTTTCATGTTGTTAAAACTCATGGTCTGGATGAAACATCTTCAGGTTTAGATTAGACATGGGAGTAGCTCAGAAAGTATACCTGCCTATTATAAGTCCTGGAGAAGCTGAAGTGGTTCATAGCTTTGCTCTGAGAGGTGCTCATCTTTTTTTTGCATTTGGGGAAAAAAAAAAAAAGTAGAAAAAATGAGAGAAAGAAATTGCAAAACCCCAAAACACTTCATAGCAACTTGTCTATCCTGGAAAATCAATTTCAAACCAAACTAGAAAGAAAATTCTCCTGGTTTAGTTAAAATAAAATTAGGACTAAAATTCAGGAACTTGCAGACACTGACTGTAGAAGGTAAAACCCAGCAGAAGTGCAGTTCCCCAAAACAGAGAATGCAGGAGATTTGCCAGTACAACACAGAATATAATTGCTTGAGATTACAATTGGAAAAAACCAAACATATTATGAAATACTTTGAGGAGCTGGATGCTAAGGTAATAGCTAGAAAGCCCTATTGAAGAATAGAAGCAGGACTTGGAAAAGCAGCAAACTGAAAAAGTGTTTGATGGAGGACTACAGAATGCAGCTAAAAATCTCGATTGATATTTACAGGTGAGAAAATAATTTTTAAAGTTAAACCAAAAAGAATCTCAAATTGTAATGGTAGATCTAAAAGTAGAAAGAAACATAAATAAAACTGCTACTCTGCTTATTCACTGACAAAATACCAGGAAAAAACTGGGAAAAGTAAGACCAGCACACCCTGCCTTCTCATCCAGGTTATTCAAAGACATCAAAGAGGAAAACAAGCAAAGAAGAAAATGTTGCACAAAATCACACACAAAAAAAAAAATCAAGAGGGCTGTTGATGGCTTCAGATCCATAGCAGCCCATTAGAAACTTTGAAAAATAGGCCTTGTTAACACTATCTCAGATGAAAGAAGGTAAAAGCAGTTTCAGGAATGTGACCATAACAAGTATAATGGTGAAGAAGGTCTGCAGAACTATAGCAGTGACAACAGTCTTTTGTAAGGGCACTGCTGCCCTAATGAAAGGTCAGTTACAGTGAATGGAAAAGCTTTCATTGGCTTCAATGGACATAGGGATTATGCCCTAAAAAAGCAAATTTATATGGACTAAGATTCTGACCCCAGTGAAGTAAATGGCAAAAGTCCCATTAGGTTCAGCAGGATTTCTACTTAGAGATTTAGTTCATTGTAGCTTGATGCCTGTGTGGATTAATAAATCAACATCCATACTCTAACTCTACATTTGCCTGCATTTATTCCACCACAATAATACATGGTGGTGATCCTACAAGTTATTGAAGTAGCAGGTCTTTTCAAACAGAAATAAAAAGCTTAGGGGTATTGTTTCTACTTTGTTTCATTCAAGCTTGCATTGATTGTGCTTTTGCACCTACCTCCCAGCCAACTGTTTGATGTTATAATTCTATTTTATTAATCTGTTACCCATTTTATTATACTTCATGGTTTCAGAAGTTTGGGAAACTTCTCATCTGTCTTTGCTGTGTTTGTTGAACATATTGCTGGTAGAATCCTGACAGATATCACTTATAAATCAAGTCTGTCTCACAGAGATTATAGTTAAAATCTTCTCTAGTCTAACAGCCTCTACACCATCCAGCATCATGGCTCAGCTGTTAGCTCAGCTGACACATAGCAACAGGCTAAGCTGCAACAACCTGTGTTTGAATCCAAGCCCTGAAAAAATGTGTCTAGATCTAACACCCTAGAAAGACCTGTCATGCCTCCAGTTCTACTTTACCACTTGTAAGAATGGGGAAGGTTATTGGACCATCTCTTTTTACTTATCTCTGCATAGAAACATTGCAGGGCTGGACTGCATGTCAAGCATAGGGCAGTTCATGAACTTTCACCAGACCATGAGTCCCTGAATGATTTGAACTGCCATAGTTCTGAAGACAAGAAAATATCCCTGATCTTAAAGCTAGTAGGATACATTTTATGTCAAATCAATATCAGAAATCAGGCAGATTAATAAGACTGTTGGTTTAGGTCTTAGCACTATCTGTAGACCTCAGCAAGGGCAATTGACACTTGCTGCTCTCTGGAGTATGGTGCTGTGCATATGTGCCTCCCTTTGGTTGGCACTGTTATCATACAGAAGTCTATAATATCCCATTTTGATTTAAGAAGTACATTCCTTGCTATGAATGAATGGATGTCATATGCTGAAGGTGTATATATATTCCATTTAATTGAAAAAATATAACGATCATCATGAACATCAAGAACTTGATGTTACTGTTCAATGAAGGTCATTAAGAAAGCAACAAAGAAGGAAGGATAAAAGTCAAGACCTCTGAAGGCAACCATGAATATCCTTTTGGACAAATATAGGACAATGCGCCACCATTTGAAAATTAATTTACTGCTTGTAAGGACACTGTTGCAAGTCTATACGGGTATATAATAAGTGCTTTTTCATTTTGGAATCCTAATTGAGGTCTAAATTCAGAAACCTGACACTGACAAAAAAGATACTTGTCGTCCTCAGCTCAGCTATTGCTTAGAAAATATCATCCTGTTTCTTCAAGATTTGATTTACAGCTATAAGAAATACAATTCCTCAGGAACAGTGAGCCAGGGCAGTTAATTTCCCATAAAGCAAAGGTCTCTGATGAGTATGTTTGGTAGCACTCCCTCTGATCTACTTTATCTGGTTTCCAGTGGCTAGAATAATCCAGTCTTTCTGAAAATAAACTATTCCACATTCACCTTTTTCATGGCTCCCCTATTTTTCAAGGGATATTACCCCCTCAGTCTGCTTTTAAATCAGTTATATATTCATGATTTCTTTTATGTATGTTCAGTAGAAAAATTCTATCACTGTACAAAATATTGCTTAGTGGTTTAGCCTACCAGCTGTAGTTGAACTAACCCTTTTAACTTACACACATCAGTTATAATTTTTTATTCTCTTAATAACCTCAAACACATGAAAAACAAATAGAATGAGTTGATAATTTCTAACAGTAAAATACACTTCACATATTTTGCTATCATGCTGTGGAATAACTCTGCAATGTCAAGTAGCACACAATTAGTAAAACTGTAGGGGGAAAAAAAGAAGTGTTTTGATCCTGAGGAATTTTTATCCTAATCAGATCGAAATTTCAATGCTCTTGTAGTGCTTAATATCTTCAATCACCAAAAAAAATCAAACTGATTCCAATGTCAGGTTTTGCATTCTGGGACTGAAATAAAATGCTAAAATATACAAATGAATCTCATGTTTGTACAAGTTTATTATCATCACTAAAAAGCAAGATTGATTCTAAATTAAGCTGATAGAATGTCTGGAGTTCAGCTAATTCTTAAAGCAAGCCCTCCTGGCATCCTGATGGCAGTCTGGTGTATCTTGTTTTCAGAGTATTGCAGAAGTGTTGGTCTGACCACCTGCACAGTCTTCCTCTCTGTCCAGACTATGACCCAGCAACGATTTCTCTATTGGCAACTGGCATCCTTACGTCTTCGTCACTGGAGATAGTGGTGATAGAGCAGGATGAGGGAACAGGAGATAAGAAACTAGAAGAAATGGAAACATATAAAGAAAACTTTTTTTTATTATTCCTGCAAGGCTTTGGTTTTAGCCCATGCCTAGTGTTTGTTTTTCATTCCTACTGAGTCTTATGAGCTGTGCACTTAACCAAGAGTGTGTGGTTTGTGTCTTTTAGCCATGCTCTGAAATCCTGCAGATGTGTTTGCCCCAGCAAATGTATCTTTGCCTTATAGGAGATGCTGGTGTGTCTAGCTGAATTTCTTTGTCTGCACTCTGACCAAAGCTGGTTACTTTTGAGGAAGGGGGGAAAACACTGCAATATACAATTATGTGTGGGTTGCACCCTTGTTTTCTTCATAATACACTATTAACTCAGGGTTGGTTCATTCCTTGAGAGATAAAAATTTATACCACTGCTTCCATTTCTGTTTGTGGAGGAAAGATGTTACTATTCTAATATATGGTATTCTAATTACCCATGTAAATATTCTTATATAATTTTAAATCTGGATAGATCTTCATAATATTTTGTGGCTAGGTTTTTCATGTGCAAATTGTGTGATATTGAACAAATGTTTTCTGTATGCAAAGAATATAAGGGAGTTTACCAGACGCATCAGATCTTTTGAATAGTAAACAAACCAGAAAACTCCTCAAAATAAAACTTGTAAGCTATTTAAACCATTAGCTGCTGAACCTAATTGCAGTTTTGCCTTCTGTAGTGTAGCAATGTTATTTTGCAAGATACCTCAGATATATTTTGCATTAATACCCCTTTAACTTAATTCCTGATGCTATTTCATCATCAAATTAAACCTAATGCAATACTGATTCCGTTTTTAGGCTCTCCATTGTAAGTCTTCCATAGCTCATAGGCAGTTGAAATTTACACCTCACCTCTTCTCCTATTTTTTTACATTTAAAATGCACATAGTACTAGCTTTATAAGTACAGCTATAAGGGCTATAGTGTGAAGATTGCACTGAAACTTCTATCTCTAACCTCTGGTTTCCCAGTTAACTCCCTTACTA
>VZTU01029215.1:0-13730 GCA_013400835.1 Zapornia atra
GGGGAGAGGAGGGGAGGGGAGGAGAGTACAACTGCAGCCAAACTTTTATTAATTCATGAGGCTAAGGGGTGTTATCTACTGTTCTCTCAAATGGAAACTATTAAGAAAGTTCCAAAAAAGTAGAAAAAAGCCTGCTAAATCATATCCTGAGCACAGTGCCTGGATCCACACCGAATAAACCCAAGACTTACCATAGGCTGTTGGCAGTAATGATGCCCACTGTGAATCGAGCCAGTCATTTCCTGTACAGAGATCAGCACACCTGCAAGCACTGCTTTTGTCCTTGCCATTCAGATTCTTTTTCTTCAGGCAATAAGGAAGAAAATATTCTCTGTACTTAAACAATATGAAGAAAGCCTCAAGCCTAAAATGTCACCTTCAGCCCTTTTTAAACTTTCTGTGAGTACTTAAAAAAAAAATGGTTTTTTTTGCTTTGTAGCCAAGTCATCTGATTTGTTGCAGTAGCACTGAGACTGGAACTACAAGATTAATCAGTGTTGGGCACAGGGTCAGGAGTTCAAAAAGGTACTGCTATTAGGGGACACGAAGGTTGATGGATGGAATATACTTGTGTTTATACATATTTCTATACATTTATATACACATAAAAGTATATGCATATATAATGCTTTAAAAACAAACTGCCCAACAACACCTATTAAGATTACTTACTTATTGGAAGGAAAAAAAAAGAATATGATTCTAAAATGTGGAGGAATATAAAAAATATGTGCGATTTTTTTCTATATTAAGTGGGCTGACTCTGAGGTCAAGTGCAAGTCACGACCTCTTCATAATCACCAGGAGCTGAACTGAATTCCTCTAGTGCACAGGTACACGAGATTTTGAGACAGTTTCTCTAGAGGTTGGAAGCATAGAACCAATTTTATAATCTGTGCTGGATAATAGCTCTGTGTTTATTCTGTTTCTGTATCTCACCCTGTCTACTGTAAGCTGACTCTTAAGACAGAAAGAGCTAATCCAAGGACCTGGCAGTTTGCAGCACAAACAGAAACTGCTGAGGAGAACAGTTAACAGCAGGAGGATCTCAGAAGTGACAGCAGACACCTTCAGCAGAACAGTGGAAACAGAAATATTTGTTACAGTTTTGTATTTATCAAGTTCTTTTAAAATTTTCTATTAAATCTACTTTTGAATTTTCTTATTCCGTGTAAATCCTAGTAGAGTTTATATTTAGTGCTTAATTATGCCATTTTATCTTCTTGGGGCTCTCGTCATGGGGAAGAAGTTAGTACAGATTGCTCCCACAATTCCAGGTGACCTCAGTTTAGTCAGCCTATTCCTTAAGGACTTTTATGAAACTGTGATTGCCAAAAAAAAAAATCTTCTGTTTTTCTTTTCTCCCCTACCCCATCTTTCTAGCCCCGTTTCTTGTGTTGAGAATCAACAGTATCTCTGCCTCTACCCTTGTTCTCATCCTACTTAGTATACTAGTATGTGTATAGTATAATATAAAGAAAGCCCGAGAAATACTCAGGAACAGCAAATACTTTAAAGTACTGGAAAGTAGGGAAGCAAAAGTTCTTGCAGAAAGACCACAATGTGCCCATTCATACTTATATAAAAATAACCTGTCTGTGGTGAAATGATTCATTCTGCTTTGGATGAAAAGATATTCAAGGATGGTAAGTGCAGAACAGCTAACGAAAATATTAAAACATAGCATTCTTGAGGCAATGCTTTACTTTTATTATTAGTAAAAAAAATCTAGTAAATTATTTTGCATAGGAATATGGTATCTTTTAGAGACCCGCCTGGATGCCTACCTGAGCGATTTGTCCTAAGGAACCTGCTTTGGCAGGGGATTTGGACTCGATGATGTCTTGAGGTCACTTCCAACCCCTACAGTTCTGTGATTCTGTGCTCTTTTAATCCTCAAATTGAAAAATATAAAAATCAAATGTGGGAAGAGGGTACACGAACACTATGGTAATACAATATTAATTGCATTCATTTTTTCCAAGGATGGACATTTATTTTTAACTTTTAAACTTATCACCCACTGACCGAAAGAAAAAAAACACCCTCACTATTGTTTCCTAAGTTAGTAAATGATTGCAGAAGCTCAGGTGTAGAAGGATAAAAGGGAACATATGTCTTCCAGGACAGTCTGCNGTGATTATCATGTCTTCCAGGACAGTCTGCTCGGAGCCCCATGGGATAAAATGTAAATGTAATGAAATAAAATTATTTTCCTTTGCAAAATTATTGGCACTGGCTACGAAAAAAATAACACTTTAAAGTGGACATTGAGGGTTTAATTATTACATCATTTTTCTTAACAAGTAATAGAATAACACTCTAGGGAGTAGGGTAGTGTTGAAAATGAGAAAGGAAAAATGTTAGAGCTTGCAGTTTTCTAATGCTTTATGCTATTTATTTATTTTATGTTTAAATCTGTGTCTTCCTGCCTCACAGGAAAAGAAATGCAGTAGTTATCAGTAGCTCTAGGTCTACCAGAGTATACACCATCTATTGCAGGGCGGTCACAGTGACAAGGAATTGGTGGCCTGCCAGAGGCTGAAAGGAAAGGTACAAGACAGTGAGAAATTAGTAGATTAAGGAACATATAAGGGAAGAAAAAACAGTACAGGTGTTAATGTAAGTTTAGCATTGACACAAATGAAGTCAACAGGCTAAATGGTGAGTTTACTAGCAAAAAAAATGAACACCCAGTAGCAAGCTAGGCAGTAAAACCTCATTCATTAGAAACAAAAAGATTTTGTGCTACCCAAAAAATTTGGGAAGCCATCCACATTTGCAGCAGGATGGCCAGCTACACCAATGTTATTTTAGAGGATCAGTCAGCTGTAGTGTGCAGAGCCAAACATAAAAAGTAAGATAAGAGGAAAGGTGAGACATCATTGATTCCCAGAACCAGTTCTACCACGCAGGCTGAACAGGTCATTGCCTAGGGCAGCAAAATATTAAGGGCAGCAAATTGTTTAGTGACCCTTTATGGTGTCAGTGGAGGTTCACCTCCATGAATGTTTTCCATATTGCCTGTGGCAGCAAGAATTGTAAAGCAGGTGCTGCTAGTTTTAGCCAGATAACATCAATAAAAAAGCAGAGTTTAGTTTTTCTTAACTGAGGGAAAAAATGTTGAAATGACCCATCAAAACTAGAAACAAGAATCATGGGAATTCTTCCCAAAATAATGTTGTATTTTACAGCTTAGTTCCCACTATGCATGTGTGTCTGAATGTGTGCACACGTACACGTCTCTGTCCTTGGTTTGTATGTTTGGTTGGGTATTTTTGCCAAAAGTTTTTATACTGCCAGATCCTATTCCTTCTGGAAAGGCTCATGCTTGTCTGAGTCCTCTGTCCTCTCGCAAGTACAAATACCCTCAATAATTAGGGATCTTTGACCTTGAAGTTGGATCGGTCCAGGCTAAATTAAAGCATTCAGGATTTTGCATCATATAGCAAAGTGTAAAAAATACAATAACAACAACATTAATAATAATACAAAATTATTTCCAAATGTTTCCCCTTCGGAATTTTTATACACAATGATTATGTCCAGAAAGGTACCATATTCCATATTTTCATACCTGTATGTGAGAAATTGCCCTTTATGTTTGAAAATGAGTTTCTGATTTTCTATAGTAACTTTTGTTACTGACTGACCTACATTATTTTCTTCCAAGAACCCAATATGAGGGGTTTTGCCTTATTTTAGATCATAGACAGAATTTTTGACTTTCTGAAATAGTAATTTGTTGAAGATCATTTCAATAATTTAATGTTGTGATCTCCTAAATTATTTTAAAAAAAACCCTAATAATAAATTTTCTGTTCATCTAATTCTTATACTATGTATTTAACAGAAGCAAAATAAACCCAGGAATATACAAAGGCATTTGTTATGATGACATTTGTTTGTCAAATGAAAACTAAGGTACATCATGCTCATCAAATAGTTACTCCTCACTAAGTCTTTGGGATTTTTATGAGTAATTACAGATTTAGGCCACATCTGCTTTCCTGTCCAATTCTATAGTTTGCACAATTAAGTTAAGTAAACATAAAAGGAAGTAACTTAAAAAGAAATCAAAAAAACATTATTTGCAGAAAGAAATTGGAAGAAATAGCAGCTCTATCTTTCATCAAAATTGTCAGTTTGATGCACAAAGAGAAAGAAAATGCTTCAGTGCTGCAATAATGACCTTAAAATTATTTCTTTGAACTGTGGGTACTGCTTTCCTCAAATGCTGTCTTTTGGTTCCATGCTGGAAAAAAATAAAAGAAAATAAATAATGTCTGAATACTTAAGTATTGTATGTTAAACATTGATAAAGTAAATAAACACACGAAGTTTTCCTGCTTTTCTCATGCTGTGCACGTTTTAGCTCTCTTTAGAAAAAGCAGGTTTTTTCTCTCTACAGCACATTGATATTAAATAAAAATGTAGATTGAAAGGATAAAGATTTATGTAAAATTTAAACAAAGTAATCAATTATGTCAGGAAGAGGAGTATAGGGACTGGATAATTGATGAGGAGAATTGGTAAGATCTATACTTTATATACAGAGCAATAGTGTATAAAAGCAATCGCTGAGAATAAACTTAGAATATTAAGTGCAAACACCAGAAAACCTTCATACTTTATGAAAAGAACATTGATTTTTTTCCCCCACTTTGTTTTTGGTTTGGTTTTTTTCTTGCTAGAATGTTCTCTAAATTATATGAGTTTTGCATACATAGATATGCATAATGTGTTAATATTTGCTAGGGAAAAAAAATCTTTTTTTTTCTTCTTTTTTTTCATCCATCACACTTACAGTGACATCATTGTGTTTCATCATCAGGTATTTCTCAGTGTTAGGGAAAGCATCTGAAACCTACCTTCTGTGCTATAAATATGCCTGACTGCTTTACACATTTTTATGATAGTTGAATTAATTTTAATATAATTTTTCCCTTCCTCCTTTGAGATCTTGACCATTGGTAAATACTTGTCAGTGATCAGTTAGACTAATTTCTAGTTCATTTCAGCTTGTCCTATTCAAGGAAGAGATTTTCATCAGAAATTATATCAAAGATCCTATTGTGGGTGCTGTTAACAAGCATTATGAACTTGTAACATCCTGGAGACAGGTCTAAAAACTGCTGGGTTCTGAAAAAGCAATCCTAATGGCATGCAGCCTGGGCAGGCTCCCTGTGAAACAAGTTGGAGTGATTCTGCTGACTGAAGGAGCTAGAGCACTGTTGGGGAATGTCAGCTGAATTTGCAAAAGTCCGTTGCTTTGGTTGCTTTTGTAGAAGCAAGTGAGAATGTCTCTGTTAACATCTGTGTAACTAGGCTAATGGTCCCTGTGTTGGGAAATGTAACCCAGCAGAACATGGGTCACATCAAAACCAGGACAAGACCTGTGGAAAAAAAAACGTTGCCAACTGCAGTATTAAAGGCTAACCAGCAAAGAGACAGGACAAAACAAGGTAGTTTATCTGAAACCACAAAGCAATCCTTACAAATACATAAAGCTTTAGAAACCATACATAACACACCCTGCCTGAAATTCATGGGCCTTGAAATGGCATCAGGGAAAAGAGAAAGGTAAAACTGAAATAAAAATCCAAATCTCATTAATAACACAAATAAAGAACACAGAAATTAAAACTGGTGGTGACACCTGCATACAAATTCGAACCCAGAGCTTTCAGTTGTTTTGTTAATTTAGATAACAGGCAACAAGACAGAGGGAAGTATTCCCAGCAACTGCAGGCTGGGAAACTAGCTAGGGCACACTTCTAAGAAAATCTGTCTCCCTGGGAAGTTATCAAAAAGTGACTTCAAGCAGAATGTCAGTTCTAGTAAAAAGAGGCCTGGCTAAGCAGAGAATAATAGCTTTAAGCCACCACTGCTGTTCTTTGATTATCAAGAGATGTCATACAAAATTTGAAGCAATTTTGAGTAGACCCTCAGTTCTGCAGGTCACAAGCTGTATCTCTAGTTACCTAACAAATGAGAGCTGTATTTAACACAAAGACTAGAAGAAACTTATTGCTACTCTGTGTATCTTGTTGTTGTATGTGAATCAGTTTAATGCAACTTTATCAGCATGATCTCATATCCAATATTTAAGTTCTGATGTGATACTGCATTAATATTTTTGCTGATATAAATCTGCCATTTCCCCTTTTGCCTTAATGAACTGCATCCCACCTCACTGCCCTCCAGCTCTTCTATGCCATCTCTCTGGGAAATATTGGGTGAATCTTCACTTTTAAGTTGTATAAAATCAAGGAATGAAATCCATGGACAGTCTTAATTGATAATAATCCAAAAGTATTTTTTTTTATGGACAGGCACTTTTCTTTTTCAAATAACATTTATCTTCTGATTTGTGTGTCTAAAAAGCCCAGAAATACAAATTATCTAAACTATATAATCCTCATAAGTTCTACAGATTTCAGAGTGTTTCTGATTTACTCAAAAGGAATCATTTGGCGTGTGAAAATTCAAAAGAATTTGGGTAGTCTCATGAAACTGTAAATACTTGCCATTAAGCAAGACAGCTGAAGAAGAAAACTTCTTCTCTACAAAGAACTATTCCATGATTTTTTAATACTGTTCATGAGCCTGGAAAAACTTCAGCAATGAAAAAACACTCCAGAGACATAGCGACATTTTGGATTATTTCCCTGATGAAAGCATTATTGTCCTCAACATTCACTTTTGCTGCTATCCTAGCAATCCCTCTCTTTACATGCTAATTTTATTTAGCAAACAAAATAGTTTACTGTCATTGTAGCATTATCAACAGCAGCATGTTTTTTCATTAAATCTCAGAGCAGATTGTCATTAAATGCTACTCTGTTATGCCTTTCACAGATATTTGTAAAAACCTGTGGTTTTGCTGTCTAATGTAATTGCAGCATATTTTCTTTTTCCTACATGTGGGGAAGGATTTTGTTTGGTTCAGGTTTTTTTGTTTTATTGAGGTTTGATCCAATTGAGTATGTACCCCCTGAGGTCTGTTTTGTTTGGAATGATTACATACTTGCACACAAGCCAGAGTATTAGTTGAATGCCATACAAACCATACATCTGCTACAGACCCATCCTCGATCAGTAATTCTATGACTGATCACTGCGTAGCTTTTTTGTGCCTGAAAATCAACCCAAGTTTTATACTGAAGATTTCACCTACTTCTGTTCAAAGATCACGACAGAAAATACACATAATATTCCAGGAGCTCAGAAAGAAAAGGCTTACAGAAGCTCTAGGCAAAGCCTTTTCTTTGTGGAGCTGGCTAGCATTAGAAGCAATAGTTCTTTCCTGATGCTCACTTTTATTCTAGACTTGTTCAGGTTCAGAAGACAGCAAATCTTTCTGGATTCCTTACATTTCTCAGAAGAAAAGCTATTGTGCAGCTCCCAGCCCTTCCAGTGAATTATTTATTATATCCCCCTGTTAGATTTAATTGTCTTTCATTTTTTACCAAAGCACTGTGACTACAAATTCACTCAAACATGTTCCCATTTGTAAGGGTAAACAGAGACACTACTTTTCTTCTTAGTAATAAGAGTCTAATTTAGTCAAAGCTTTTAAAGTAAAGCTTAATCAAGATCCTGGTGAGGGTAAAGAGGAATCAGATCCACAAAAGCACCTACATGGATTCTGGTTACTTTAAAACTGTGGTTTTAAAAACCCCATCTCAGTAGCTACCAAACTTTAGAGACATGCAAACATCTTTGGAATCATAAGTTTAATTTTGTAGTTTTCAGATACTTCGTATTTTATACTTTTGCTTGTTGAGAAGAAAGACATTCTACTCCAGATTGAACTATATCTCATGTCAGCCTAAATCATATTTAAAAATCTTCACAGATTAGTAAAGCACATGCTTCTCATAGCATGTTTATAGACACCTAGATGAACAAACTCCTCATGGATCATGGGCTAGGTTGCCTTGGAAGAAAGAGGTTAGGTTCTTGTCAGGTCTTCTTGGCTGGGTGCTTTTATAAATTTATGAAGAGAAAGGTAAGAGACAGCAGCATCACCAGCTCTGAAAAGAGTGACATTAATTTTTGAAAGATGCCAGTAGGGGCTGGAAAGAATTGTCTCCCTGAGTACAAGACACTAGTAGATCAGTATTTCATTCATGCCAAATGTAGATAGCCGTCTGATGATGAAGCTGGTTCTTTTGTTTATATATATAATAAATAGATGAGGTGTCAAATTAGGGTTCTGGATTTAAAAACCAGGAAATTATTTAAGTCCAACAACTTTTGACAAAATATGTTCTACTCCCTTGGGCTCTTCCCCGTTGATCTCTAGAGATCTTTAAGTGGTTTTACTCCTTCATCTATAAATTTGAGGTTAAGAATATGTTTCTTTATGAGGTTGCTTTTTTAATATAATTATACTGTTGTATTTTCAGAGCCTTAAACAAATAATTTTAGAACAAAATCTTACCATGTTTCTATATGCACTGTGAGTTCTAGGAAGCTACTTGTACTTTAAAAAGTAAGCACATGCATTAGTTGTTCCAAATTTAGGTTTCCATTTCTTCATGTTAATATATAGATACAGTTAAATTTTCTTTCCATAGTAATATAGACAATAGCATTCACAACAGTCCTGAAAGCTTGTGGATAAGCTAGAAAATTAATATTGAATATATATACATTCTATATAACAACTGTTTTGCAAAAAATTAACACTACTGGTATTAGTCAAGAGAAAATGGATTCCTGAGGGAAATAAAAAAACCAAAAAGAACTGGAGTGGAAGACTAGGTTTAATGAGTACTTTATTTCAGCTGCTGCAAATTTGCAATCAATTACCAATATTTACAACTCCTAATTCTGGGAATAGTGTATTAAACTAAAACCACTGAGAACAGTTCTGGGTCCCAGTACTAGCTGCTTTGCATACCTTCAAAACAGCTGCTAGAAAGTTGCCCTAAAGACTCGTTCTAGGCTACTCAGAAGTGTACACAATTACCTTGTGCAGAACTTTAATTCATGAGACAGTTGCAACTTTCATGATTTTTAGCTGAAGTGTGAATGTGTTTGTGTGTTTCCTTATATATAGCACAGAGAAGGTTTAAAGTAAAAACACTGCATAAAACAACAGTATAGGTCATGGATTTGTGGTGGGTTTACCCTGACTGGAAGCCAGGTGCTCACCAAAGCCTCTTCTGTCACTCCCCTCCTCAGCTGGACAGGGGAGAGAAAATATAATGAAAGACTCACAGGTCAAGATAAAGACAGGGACACATCACTCACCAATTACAGATCCAACTTAGAAAAAAATTAATCTCATTTATTACCAAGTGAAACAGAATAAAGTAATGAGAAATAAAACCAAATCTTAACACACCTTCCCCCACCTCTCCCTTCTTACCAGGCTCACATTTACTCCCCAATTCTCTCCCTCCTTCTGCCAAGTGACACAGGGGGACAGGGAACAGGGGTTGAGGTCAGTTCATCATGCGTTGTATCATCTGCTCCTTCCTCCTCAGGGAAGAGGCCTCACACTCTTCCCCTGCTCCAGCATGGGGTCCCTCTCATGGGAGACGGTCCTCCACATACTTCTTTAACATGAATCCTTTCCCACAGGCTGCAGTTCTTCATGAACTGCCCCACTGTAGGTCTCTTATACAGGACACAGTCCTTCAGGGCCAGGCTGCTCTAGCATGGATCCCTCACAGGGTCACAAGTCCTGCCAGCAAACCTATGCTGGTGTTGGGTCCTCTCTCCATGGGTCCATAGGTCCTGCCAGGAGCTTGTTCCAGCATGGGCTTCCCATGGGGTCATAGCCTCCTTCGGGTGCCTCCACCTGCTCCAGTGTGGGTCCTCCACAAGCCGCACGTGCAATCTTTACTCCCATCATCTTCTATGGGCTGCAAGGGGACAACCTGCTCCACCATGGTCTTTTCAAAGGCCTGCAGAGAATCTCCTCCGGCACCTGGAGCACCTCCTCCCCCTCCTTCTTCACTGACCTTGGTGTCTGCAAAGTTTCTCACTGCTCCTCACTCCCCTCTGGCTGCAAAAGCTGCCACTCCTTTTATTTTTTAACAATTTCTCTTTAGAATGTTATACCAGAAGCACCACTTCTCTCTCTGGTTGGTTCAGCCTTGGTCAGCTTCAGGTCTGTCCTTGAGCCCAGCTTGTATTGGTTCTGTCAGGCCTAGGAGAAGGTTTCTAGCACCTTCTTGCAAGAGTAACCCCTGTAAACCACCCCTGCTACCAAAACCTTACTATGAAAACCCAAAACAGGTTTATAAAGGCAATAACTGCAAAATTAGAATATTTAGTTGTAATATGTCAGGAAACAGAAAATTAGATCGTTATTTCTTTTCTCCTATGCACCTCTTTCTGGCTTAGCCTGAATTGTCATATGTCCATCTCTGACACATTGGGCATAGCCAGAAAATTCCTGAGTGAGAAACACAAATGCAGAATTTTGTAATGCATTTACTAAACCTGATTTTCAAGACTGAAAAACCCAGTAGTTCAAGTTCATCATAAGAAAGAGGGCTGAAGCATACATACAGACTCACACCACTCACCTGATGGAAGAAATCACAGGACAGCTGGGATGCTGGGATCTTCTACCTTTCTCCTCCATGCTGATTTTCATGCTCATCCTGAGCTGCCTTATGTCGCCCTCTCTAACTTTGGGTATAACCAGAATACCTTCACCTTCACATTATGAGAATCTATGCAAGATGATGATGGACTCAATGATAGCATGTACACTCTTTCTGCTTAGCAGGAGGGAAATAAGGCTCAAAGAGTTATAAAAATGCTTTGTGTGAAAGGTAAGAGCTACCCTAGTAAGAGAAAAGAAGAGGAAACACTAAACATAGCTAAAGACATATGGCACATTATTTAGCACTCAAACAACTTTTGGCTGCCTAATGGCCAAATCAACTCTTGAGGCAAACTGGATATAGTCTTCCACTGGCACAGGTATCTTGTCTCCCCAGGGAGTACCCCAGCCACCAGACTGCAGCTGATCTGAAGACAAGGCAGAGAAGAGGATCTGTCTCCTTATGAGATAAAAATGTGCTTGCTATTTTCTGTGGCATATTGTCTCTCAATTATATCACCCTATGTGCTCCTGAAGCAGAGGATGAATCATCTGAGAACAAATGTACATTTTTATTCTTAAATCTCTCCCAGAACAAAGAGGCCAAAGGGTTGAAAATGTGGCTACACGATTAATAGCTGGAGTTCTCTACAGCTGAGCTGCTAAGTCACTTGCATTTTTCTTTAGGCCCTCTGTAAATTATTGTCATTCTTTCAGAGTAAACAGAGTGGTGATAGTCTGTAATACTGGAATCCTGTCCCTATGCATCTAATGCCATCATTATTATTGTATCAAGTACCTATGCTTCCCTGAGCACATTTTCTCTTTATATATTTTAAAAGTTAAGACCTACCATAGGATATAGTTATCAACAAACTCTAGACTTAGAAGAAAGTGCTTCATAGAACAGACTAAAATGAATTACAGACTTAAGCAACATATTTTCTCTTACAAACGTTTATACAATGATGCCTTCACACAGATTATTTTACAGTCTTTACCTATTATAATTGTTCTCACTCGTACAATCTTTATCATAAAATTCGTGAGACAACATAGTCCACAAAACCATGTTCAATAAAAATGTGGCAATTTCAAAACTTCAATTCACTCCACCTCAGTTTTCTCAAAATGTCTTTTTTTCTTTTCCCTTAGCTAATCAGTGCTATGAGATTTAGATAATTGCAATAAAGTAACTGAGAAAGAGCAATGCATTGATTAATGTAAATCCCTGTACTTTGCTTGGCTAATAATGGCTGCCTGCAATTCAGAGTATGGCAATTTTCATACTACAGTAAATTACTAAGATAGAACTGTGCTATCATTATGTAAATATTAGTGTAAGAAAATGAATGGCTAAGAAATAAGTCTATGTACTGAGCTGCAAGGGTGAATCAGGTAAATATGTAACAGTGTTCCTAAATTCTGACTACATGAATCATTTCCAATTTTGAAGGAATTGTGCTGGGATAGTTAAAATATGTGGAAATATAAAATAGGGCAAACAGGATGATAATATTTGCTCACATTATAAAGATATCTGGGCTCTGAAACCACTAATGAGCTCTGAGACCCTTAATGAAAGAAACAAGCTGGATGTTTTGGTGCTATAACAATGATCATTAGTATTAGAAATATTCTAAAAAAATTACAATTATTTCATTAAAGAGTCTATAGAAGATTTTATCTGAGGAAAAATATGTTTTCATACATAATAGAAATGAGGTTTTCCTTATTCTTTATTCATATTCCATTTAAAGCTTATTAAATGGCATGTTAGTGTAAACATTCACTATTCATTACAGGTATTCTAATTTTAAGGGGGTCCCTGCTCACCTCAGATCAAATTGTGTAGTAGCTATTGCCAAGATGACGTCAAAACTATTATACATGATATGGGATCTAGAAAATTAGGAATTTTGTCGACAACTTCTGTACTGATGTTTCATGACATTTACACAAAATTGTCATAGGATAAGTCTGCTGCCTGCGAATACATCAACAATATGGATCATTAATTAGACTGTATGATTAAGCATGAAGTTGCCTGCATCTAGACTGCAGGACTTCAAGGAAACCCTGTCTCCAGGAGATTTTTCTCATGTCTCTATTTGCTTGTTTCAGGAGCAGAATGAATAACCAAGCTCACACCATCTCATTGGACATGTTAGCAAACAATAAAAGAAGCTGTTGTAGAAAACTGTGGAGAAACACTACGGTTTCTACTGTGTACATCATTGTTTACATCCTGTATTTTCTGTCAGACTTGCTTTGATTTTCTATTTTAATTTTTCAAAATTGGAATAATGATTTTACTGCCAGGAGCTATAAAATATCACAATTAATTTATTTTTTTTTGCTAGAATTTTCTTAAGCTGCACTCTACAGGGATGTTCTTGCACTTTATGAGTGCACCATTTCAGTTTATAAGCTCTTTGATTCAAAAGGGTTTCTACTCCTGAAGATGGAGCATAATATGAGCTCAAGCAAGAAGGCAGGAGAAGGAAAGGGATGGAAATCAGGAGAACCAAAGTATGCATGGCATAGCGCTGATGGAATGGCATCCATAGGGTCACATTGCCACTGTTTGTCAAGGTCATGTCTACAGCAGGTCAACACTGTCAAGTAAGCATTTTTCTGTCAATGTATCATTTCATTTCCTGTTGTCTGATTCTTTAAAAGAGAAAATTGCAGACACAAACAAGGCATTACCATAAGTAGCACCCACAGATATGAAGTGTTGGTGTGGTACTGTGAATACATGGAAAACTAGAGACATAACCTGGACAGATACTTACCAGTGACTCTTCCTCCAAAGACCCTGGTGTAACATTCACATGGTGATGTCAGGGCTTTAAACAGTCATCTTTTACAGCTGAAGAGTTAACAGATAGAAATGAAAAGGGAATTTAGGCTACCAAAAAGAAATGTATCCATACAGAATCTCCTTTTAGGTCATTGGAGATACTTCAAGACTGACTTTTCTCACTCTTTTTGAAATGAAAAGACATAGCCATGCTCATAATGGGAGAACCATTCTCTAATTTAAGAAAGGAGATGTATGATAAGGGGATCAGGTGAGTAAGAGAATGGAAGCGGACTATAAGGAAGACGTTAGAGGAGACAGATGTTGAATATGAGTGGTTTAATTCCTCAT
>VZTU01029216.1:0-112327 GCA_013400835.1 Zapornia atra
GGACACCTAGCATAAAGCTTTGCTAGTAGTACGAGACAAGATTTGTAGTGGGATTTATCAGCTGACGTCTTATTGTGAAACCAGCATGAAACAGATGAATATAGAAAGAGTGCCCAGCCTGAAATCTTTTAATCTGGCTCCATTTACTGAAACTCACGCATACAAAGTTGCTAGCAACTGCCATGTCAGAGCTGAGCCAGGGAAAACTGAAAGCTAAAGACATCGTAAGCAAGAGCAGTTGTACTTGCTAAAACCACTCCAGCGAGCAATGGACTTTGTGTGCTACGCTGGAAGGCATGAGATAATTTGGGGTTTTTTTAAAAATGTTTATATTGGAGCCTGTAGCATTAGGGTCGGGTCGGATGTGCAACCCAACCCTTGGCTAAGATTATATTCATTGCACACACCAAACAGAAACAAGTGTGCAGCTGCCAATAAACCTCTAGTTCTGTGTCTTTCTTAGTGAATTTGTTTTAGCTCAGTTCAGCACAGCTTGTACATTTATTTGGTACAATTTGTTCATTATTTACCTTGCTCATGACCATTTAGACAAACTCAGATATTGTTTCCATAGCTACCACCTGTATATTAAACTCACCCCTGACTCAAGCAAAAATTCCTACAAATGCTTCTTTTCAACAGCTTTGAAGTATCAAGAGTGGCAAATTTTCATTAGTTCTTCTAAATTCATAAACCATGACTTTCAAACCTGACATATATTCATGAAGCTTTACAGGTCAGATCTTATAGTTTTTGTAAAATGATGCAACTTCAGTGGAGCTCATGGAGCTTCAGAAAATAAAAGCTTGTGCATGCTAAACAAGCTTTGCCTACAACAAAAACCTCTGAACATGAACTGTTAAATATCAGAAGCTGGAAAAAGTGCAACTGAGTCCAGAGAAACCCAGATGTCTGACACTGAAATAATGGATTGTCAGTCAATGCAGGGAGTATCATAGACTTTACTACATAAAAGCAAAAAACCCAAGTCCTATATTATGTGGTGTACCAGAAAAATCATCATCTGAAACAAACAGGTACAAAAAGGTCACATCTCCAAACATTTCAAGGTGAGAAGCATGGGAAGCCAATCTTTGTTCGAAAACAGGGTAGCATTTGTGACACCTAATTTTTTTCATTGCACCTCAGGCAGCAATCCAAAGCTACTAAACTATGACCACAAACCACATACGATTACAACACATATAGAGATTGTGTCATAACAAGAGTCTATTTTTAAATAAAGTACATGGAGTATTGAAAGGGACATAAGTGTCCTTTGTATTTTGTAAGTGTTATGTCCTTTAATGGCTTACCAGTTACATCTAGAGGTATCACACAAGAATGTAGCAATACAGAGCACATCATACCATCAAGACGCTTTTTACTTAATGCCAGAAAAACTCTAAACAATAACACATTATTTCAGTAAAATTTCTTATTCATATAATTCTTACATAAATCTCCAAATATCGTGTCCTAAAGAAAAATGTTTAAGTTCCTAATTTTCATTTGTTTTTAAATTTTATTTTATAAAAAGAAAATAAAGAGAAAAGTAGTGCCTCCAAGAGAGACCTCTACTAATGCAAGGTGATTGTATAATCCCATCCAGAAAGTCATCAGACTTTACCTCTGAATTGGGTTTGGCCTGAGTCTTGCTGCTGACATTAAAAGGCAATTACAGAACATAATAAGAAGAATATTCTTACCCACAGAGGAGCATTTTCCAGTCTAAATTTAGCTAGTAAATACCCATTTTTTTCAGGGTCAGCACTGTCCTTTAAAGCACCCCTTCTCTGACCCTAGCATTCATCTCTGCTATGCATTTATACAGATCAATTACCCATTTCTCTCAGTTCATAAGGTTAAACAAGTTCTCTAGTTTGATTCCTAAGGCAGCTTTTTTGATCCCTATATCAATGCTAATCCAAAAAATTGAATTTTTTTACTAAAACAATCAAAAGATATTGTAAATTTAGAGTAAGCTATTAATTAAGAGGCTTAATTGTAGGTTCCTGAAACTCCATTTGGACAGCGAAGAGGTCCAAAACTGAAAAATACATACATGCTGCATCCCAAGTTTACACCATCTTTATAACAAATAAAAAACCCCATAATTTCATCTTAATTTGTTGTTGTATTTTCTTTACTAATGAGAGCCCCTTTATTTTTTCATAGATGTGACATCATAATTTACAAACTTTCTACACATTAGAGAAGAGACAGGTAATTAAGGGTACAGTTCCTACAGTTTAGGAACTCTCTACTACCCTGTTTCCAGCATCTGAAATTAAGCAATTGTACCAAGGTGGCGGGTGTGGTGGGGAAGGCAATGCAGGGTAATCTTCCACTGAAGTCTGTTGCTTTGGCTCTGGATTCAGGCTCTTCTTCACACCATACCTGAACTCCCGGTATCTGCATATGATCTTGTATACTTCAAGCCTTATACAGAGAGGAATGCCAAGGGAGCCCTTCAGTAGACTCAGGCCTAACCACCACTAGGAATGCAGCCCACTGGATTCCTGAGGTACGGGGTAGTGCAGCTCAAGAGAAAACATGGGGAAACCAGACTATTTTGAGGGGTCATCTCTTAGAACCAGTTAGATTTGGATTTTCTCGGAGTAACAGATATGTACCGTAGCATGAAAATCTTTCCAAGCAGAAACCAGAAATATGTACCTCCACCCTCTTCTGCTTATGAAGGAAGAGGATGCCTGACAGCTTGCTGCTGTCTGGCAGGGTATGACCTTGATATGGTCGAGAAAGAACAATGTGATATTGTACAGGAGACAAAGAGGCCAGTACACTGCTGAATACAGTGGAAGCAATGCAATTGAGACAATTTCAAGAAAGATACTACTTCCTCACTAACTTGCTCTTTTGGTTTACCCTGTAAGGGACCTTCCAGAAGTCCTTTCTGAGTCACCATAGTCTTCTCACTGTAGCAACTCATGGACAGGTCAAGTTGAAGGAGGAACCTAACGCAGAGCCGTATCTGTTGTGCTGCTTGTGAGTGTTGACAGACTTTCCATGGTTGTTTTAATACCTTCATTGATTATTCTTTGAGAACTTGCATTTACAAGCAGAAAGGAAAAAAAGAGGTCAAAGAGGAAAGGTGAGAGGGAGAAAATGAAAAGGCAAAATAAACTTTTTAACAGTGACATTAGTAAAAAAGAGGTGGTGTCAGCCAGAAGTTAAACCTAAACCCAAACAGAAGTAGAGCAGTTTTTGAGGGCTTTAGTCTATGTTTTGCTGAATTTTTTTTTAAAAAAAAGTTTTATTAATAGACAAGTTTCATTGTGATGGCAGAAAAGTTATTATTGTGGATCTCTTAATTTCAGAAAAGCTTAAACTTTTTTTTAAGTGAACTCATCTGTTTTCATTTTGAAGTGACATCTTTGTTTAGAAAATAGCCAGTATTCAATTAAAAAGATTTTAAAGGCTTGAGAAAACAAAACATCTTGCGTCTTCCCCCTACTCCCCCAGTTTAGCAAAACAAATCCATGTAAGTCAATTTAAATCAAAACACTTTTCTAATTTGGCTAAAAAAATGAAAACATATCAGTACTGCATCAAATAGAAGGTAATTTTTTTTAAAAAAAGAATATCCTGCTAGTAACAAGAAGAGAAGGCCTACTTTCTTCCTACTGTACTCTGTAAGCATTCAGAGGGAAAAAAAACACACCAGAGATGCTACAGCTTATATTCAAATTTTTTCAGCCTAGATGTCTCTGGAAGCAACCACTTTAATGGCTGAATATTCCTTTGTAAAACACACACCCACTTTTTTCTTTCTTTCTCTTTCAGGCAAGAAAGGCAAGGAAACAGGCAAGGCAAAACTCTCTACATCACATTTATGTTTCTCCTGCATCTATTTTTTTTCCCCCATGGTAGTTGCTCTGTAGGAAGGGCATCGACGTTAGGCTGTCTTCCAGCTGCCTAAAATACAAGTAACACATGAGCTTTTACCACCATGAATTGTCCCATCAGGTGTTACATAATTGATCAGGTATTGAAAGATCATAACTTCACCTTTGCCCTTGTCCTATTTGTTTTGTGTCCTTCATTGATCATAAACTTATCAAAAGGTGGGTGCAATTCTGATTTACAACCCAGAGAATAAAAAGGAATGAGAAGCAAGTCGAACAGTCAACATATTTTATAATATTATATTCTCTTACTACTTTTCTACTTAACAACTAATTCTGTCCATGTGCACACCTACGTGCTTGAGTTGTGAAATTCAGCTGAAGACTTATATTGGCTGTACTTCTCCATCATCTTTAAGGTACACCTGCCAACTGCCAGTTAATAATTTCTTATCATCATGTCCACCTACTTAATTTATAAAATACGGAGTTATTTAGCACTTGCATAAAGCAAGTGTAGGAGACCTTAGCTCAAGCCTGACACACGTGAAAATATCCTTGCTTCTTTCCTCATTTTCTAGGCTTGAAGTTGAATTCAAAGCCATCCTTGCTTCTCTCTCCTCTTTTTCTAAGCCTAAAACTGAATTCAGATCCGAATTTAGCTGTTAGTTGCTGTTAAGAACAGTTTTGCAGCCCCCACCCCTCGTTGACACTTTGTGATAGCAAATTATCCTTTTGAATACTTTGTATCAACTATTTTCCTTATTAAAAGAATACAGATATTGCAAAGGTATCCATGACTACCTGAACTTCTGGGGATTTATATTACATTTATTTTTGCATGTGAATATACACACATATACATAAGTATGTACTGGATATGACCAGGTTATAGGTCTTGGTTCATGCCTTGGCAACATTATGTGGCAAGTCAAATAGTGAGATCCCTTGGTTTACTCACAGTTGAAAAGAGAAAACAAGATCTGTTTAGATGATTGTCATACTCCCTGGAGCTCTATTTTATGACTGTTTTTTACCACATTTGTGAAAAAAAAAAAAGGAGGAACTTGATGGCTTTTGGCTAAACAGGGTTGATAGTTCTTGTAGGTCTTCCTGCTGCCTGCTGTAACATGAAAAACAAACTACTTTGGAAATGCTACAGAGGCAGGGGTTCCCCCCTACCCCTTTCAAACAAGGAAATACCATGCATAAAAGCTTGATTTTGGCTAGATAATGCATATTAATCCCCCTAGCTTATGAGAAGTGATCTCACTACAAGACACAACAATAATTCATCTCAGTGAATTATCTCTCACCATGCAGCCAAAACTGCACATGTTCCTCTAAATGTTCTTGAGCAAACAAAAAAAAAATAATTATTGTCCTGTTAAAAATGAAGAAAAACATTAATCTATGATACATCTGAGATTCCCTCCACCCCAAATTATCTGAAATATTTTTCAAATGGTTTTCCATTTTTCTTATTTTCTGAGCATTTACTCAGCTTCATATCAAACTGAAAAATTATGGCTTTGAGTGCTGCTGGACTCAGAGAAATAACGCTGAAACACTTTTAGAAAGTAAAGGTCTTTTCTTGAATCTAGTAACTTTTCTGTAAGTCCAAAAAGAAGAATTAAATCCTCCCTCCATTAAAACAGAGAGGATGTTGCCATTCTCATAAAATTCAAAGGGACCTAAATAGCATCCTAAAATTCTTATATCTAAGCACAAATAACTACTTCTTCGTTGCACCTTCTGTTGACCAGCCCTCTTAACACCACAGCAAGAAACAGAAGAGAAAAACAAATTCCAAAAGGCAAAACTGTTAGATTATTTAGCCCTTTAAATTGCAAGCAAGGCTATTAAAAAAAGATCCACTGAGGTAGAAAGGGGATGAGAAAGATCCAAATAATTAGTGTTTATTTTTCATATTGCATTAACACCTAGAGGTGTCAATCTTCATTAAGATCTCTGTGCAAGTAGTGCACATTCACACTGCAATAAAAAAGTCACATAAGAAAGAGGCTAGCAAAACCAAAACAGTAAAAGTCAAAACAAAAGAGAAGAAACCTTGGAATAAGACAATGTTATTTCCATTGTCAAAATGGAGATCTCAAGATCCAAGTGATGCACCAATTTACACAAAGTTACCCACTTTTAGAATGGCAGAAGTAAAACCAGAACTGAATTTTAGTGGGCAATGCATTGAAATCCAAATAATCCTAGAAGTACTGTGATTATGTGCAAGAAGGAGATACTGGGTATTTAGGTATTTTCTGTGTTTAATGGAGAAGAATTTCTAATAAATCTTCAGCATTGCAATGAATTGATAACAGTATTAAATTCAAATGCAAAGGGTTTAGCCAGACTTGGCAGAAACAAGAGTATGTTGCCACCTCTCACAAGATCTATGCAGGTTAAACCAAGCAGTGCAGTAAGCAGTGCACAAATGGGCTATAACATGTATATGGTAACATATCTGGTGGAGTCTTACAGAAAATGAGACCCCTTCCCATGACCTTGTCTGCTGTGCTGGGCTGGCAGTCAGCAAACACTGATATTCTCCACATACGTATTCAGGATGCATCTGTGTATGATGGCAAATATACCAGCATTCATTCAAGTACACCAAGCTTTTTTAGATTACTAGGTACATTTCTTTTTGAGACTTATGTTTGCCTTTTCAGCTGCTATTCCTAAAATGATTTCCTAACACTAACAGCAGAATGCAACCACATATTCCTTCTTCAGTATCTTACAAAAATTTTAAAAAATGCAACAAACTGCTATTTTATCATAGAATAACAACAGGTTAGCAACTCTGAAAGAACCTCCCAACATAGGAAGCTCGGTTAAATTTGTTACATTTGGTTTATTTTTCAGCAGCAGCATTGCTAGTGAACAAATGATGCCTTTAGAACAAATGATGCTTAAATTCAGCCAGTATTTCTCCATTTTGCTAGAGAAACACTTCCAAAATGAAGCATCTGCTCAGAAGCAGTAAAAGCAGTAAAAAGCTGCAGCAGCCTTAAAAAGACAATCATAAGAAATAAGTACAATTAAGTACAAACCAGAAACCATTCAGATACATGTACAAAGAAAAGAAATACAATAAATTAATTTATTAGATGTTAAAGATCACTTTTTAAAATCAATTATTCTTCAAATCTATCAGTGAAAACCCTTTGAGCAAACCTTTATTATAATCTCTTTGATCGGATTTAAGTCTCTGAGAAGTCGGTATCTGTAGGAACTGGATTCATGACTTGGGGTAAAGGTTATGCATTTCAAAAATTGGCTTCCTACTTAGTATGTCCTCTGCCACAAAGAGGAAAGTACTCCTCAGAAAATAATAATTGGGTCTCAACATCTCTGCAAGATGAACATTCCCATTTTTGATTTCTTGGACAGAAATCAGACTCTTCAGGGTAACAGCAAATGCCCACTTGCTGTTCAGAGTGTAGACCCCCTATACTCTAAGAACAAAGCTGTCCTTTCACTGCCTGAAACTTTTCTGCAGTGTACCAAACTGCTTAGACTTAGTTTAACATTCACATGTGACTAGGTACCAGAATTTTCAGGACAAGGGGCAATGGCCTCAAGTAGGAGCACAGGAAGTTCTGCACCAATATGTAGAAGAACTTTTTCACAGTGAGGGTGACAGAGCACTGGGACAGGCTGCCCAGGGAGGTTGTGGAGTCTCCTCCTCTGGAGATATTCAAAGCCCATCTGGATTGCTGCCTGTGCAATATGAGATAGGGAGCCTGCTTTGGCAGGGGGGTTGGACCTGATGGTCTCTCAAGGTCTCTTTCAACCCCTACAATTCTGTGATTTTCTTGTCCTAGTACTCAGTTCAGGAGAAACATGAGCAGATTTTTATTACCTTTGAAATACTCCACAATTAATTTACACTGTTTGTGACTTATCCTGTCCTACAACCAAAGCTCAACAAAATTGGGGAGATCAGCTTTTAAGCTGAACGTTTATCTACATGCAGGCTCATCACACCAACACATATATTGGTGCCACTTGAGGAGGCAGAGCACTTCCTGAAAGAAGTAGAAACGAACCACTAGAAGTGTGAACTCCTCAAGTGCTGCTGACACAACTGTCAGATTAACTTAACTTTCTAGGTTCAGAGTCTATATTATCCAGGTAGTTCTGCATGTATGTGAGCATGTGCAAGGAAAAGATTCAACTTGCTGTGTGCTATAGCTAAGTTTCCATCCAATAATAGAAAGTTCAGCTACCTTGGCCTCTCTAATAATTTATATTGCATAAACATTAGAACTTGAAGCCAATTCAAGCTCTCACTACAATTAGAAACACATTTTCACTTGTCATCAATTTTTTCTGTTTGTCTATATCAGATACAAATTGGTTATCTATTGTATCTATTATGAAGGCATCAGTGAAACCTTACATTATAAATTAACAGTTACTACTTTAGATTAAATGCTAAATTAATTTTGGCTCACCACATACTGAAATTCCCCTCACTCTCCTCAAAAAAGAAACAGCAGGTGAACTTAAAAAAATCATAACTATTCAAGACAACTGTGAAGAAAATTACCATATCTCACTAATGATTATAAAGCATTGGAGCCAACTACACCAAAGTGGCTGGAAAATTCTGTCACATAAGTTGCATAGTACTTCCAGACTACAATAAATCTTAAAGCATTCTGTTAAGAATGCTATAGAATATTTTTTTTAAAGTAAAAGATACAATCTCAACCTTAGTGGTTTGCCACATTTATGCTCATGTTAAGCTTTGTATCCAGGAGATACATTGCCTAGAGAAAGGAAATGGCACTCAAGAATGGACATTTGAAATATTTGGAGTGTTCTTTTTAAAAGTGCAGAGTCTAGCCCAGATTTTCCAACCTGGGCTAAACTTAGAGTCCTAAAATATATGCAGAGAGAAGCACAAACTGTACAAACTCCTCTTTGAGCAGGCCAGACCAGTCAGTGTAAATGGTACTCTCTGAGCTAGCTAACGCACTTTGACTCTCAGCTTATACAACTCCTAAACCAAGAGGTTTACATGGCTTTTGTACTGACTTCTGCTTTGTCTGTTCATATAGGCATGACTCTATCCCTACTTCAGTTGTACACTTAACTTTCAAAGACCTAAAGTCAACTAGGTAGCCTATATTCCACAGGGTTTCACTGTGGTTTGAACACTGATCTCTCTCCCTCCTCTCCTCTGAATGGAGGAGAAAGAAGAATTGTATCATTTCCTAGTGACAAATGCTGAGACATAGGACATGGAAAAACCACACCGGCCTTATTTTCCTGTAGAGATGCTCATAGAGAAGAGACCAGGAATAGGATCTGCAAGGAGAGATTGATTTGCAAAAGTTTTTCTGTGAAATTTTACTGAAGCCTGCAAGAGTCTTTACAGACCCAGGAGAAGACACTTTTTTTTTCTTTAAGTTATTATGAATTTCCATGGTTTACAGAGTATAAACGGACAGCGTTTGTAAAACTACTATTGCCAGGAAAAGGAAAAAAAAATGTCCACAAGTTGGAACACAGGAAGTTCCATCTCAATATGAGAAAAAATTTCTTGACTTCGAGGGCAAGAGAGCACTGGAACAGGCTGCCCAGAGAGTTTATATAGTCTCTTCCTCTGGAATTATTCAAAACTCACCTGGATGTGATACCGTGCAAACTGCTCTAGGTGATCCTGCTTTAGCCAGGAGGTTGGACTAGATGATCTTTTGAGGTCCTTTCCAACCCCTTCCACTCTAATTTACTGTGTTAGACCAAAGGTCTGACTTGCCCTTGTTGTTGAGATAAACACAGGATTATTTTTCTTCATTCTGTCTCACTTTATTTCTGTCCAAACGGAATTTAATCTGCTATTTTACTGACCAGTTATTCAGTCCTGTCAGATACTTCTGCAGTTTTTCATTCAACCTTGCTTTGAATACCCTAATTAACTCAGCACCATCAGCAGACTATCACCTTCCTGTTCAATCTCTTTTTGGGTCAGCTAATTTTTCCCCCGCCAATCTTTCCATGGAAGGTAACTTTCATGAAAAACATCAAGAGGTGCAAACTACCCAACTCACCCTCCACTATTGACCTGTCTTTTCACAAAACTAACCTTTCTGCCAGACACTGATTAGCAAGGAGCAGGGCTGTGGCAATAGCAGCAGAGTTTTGAAAGATCCAAAATAAAACACTCAAGCCATTATGCAGCAGTCTGGCAATGAAATTATATTGCTAAGGTACTCAATGAGCCATACTTCCCCACTTACAAGCAGTAAGTCAAACAAATGGGTTTAGAGACGTGTACTGAAAGAGGAGAAAAACATTTTGGAAGCGGATTAGGAAAACCTAAACAATCCCATAGGCAATACTATCTTTTCCCGAGAACATGCCAGCAATAGCCTCTGTACTAAAACGGCTGAAATAGCTCCTTGTCCAGCTGCAGCACTCACCATTTCATATCCAAGAATGCAATGAATGAGCAGATTCATCTGATGTCCCTAACAGCACATCCTCTTTTCCTGGGTGCTACGCCCTCTCATAGCTCTACAGTTAGAGTGCTTGGCTCCTGAAGCTCTTTTGGGTAATCCCTTAGACCAGCTCCCCCAAGGGTCAAGCCCTCTACTGCTATGTGTTTGAATTATTTTTTCTGTCAAGACAGTCCCAAGAGTCACTCTGTTATGTGCACTCTCCATCAACACCCACTAGCCAGGCTGCCCATAAACCTGCTGCCCATAACAGCGCTGGCCCCTGGTCGTTCCTACTAGTTGAATTCCTAATTTCTCTGCCTCCTTGACGCTTGCTTCTTGCACTTACTGTTCTTCTTGGCCCTCTCAGTTCATGAGTTTGCAGACTCAAGCTTATACTTCCCCATCTGCAGTGTTGTCAGCCCTTTCTCTGAGGATATAATGACATACAGCTTCTGTACACTGATCTGGCAACAACAGAGATTTCCTAAACACAGCCTTTAGCTTTCTTCCAGAAATCTCTCTCAACTATCTTTCTTTGCCAAAGGATCCTTTGCTTCAGGCTGGAAGGACATAGTGAATAGTTTGACTGACCCCAGTCTGGTCCAGGTAGGCTGCCCACATGTTCTGCCAGAAGAGCATAGCCATACTTATGAAAACTAAAACTTAACTGTCTTAATAGAAACACCTCAAAAAATAACATGTGTATGAATGAAGTTTGTTTAGACCTGGTCAGCTTTCGTTGCCTCTACAGAGAAGTTGACAGAGAACTCCTACTACTATACCCACAAGATCCTCTGGGGCCATAGAAGCCCACCAGCCTATAGCATATGATGCTCTTAGGAAGGCTGCAGGAAGCACTCTCATATTCTTAGGCTTCATACTTTTAGTCATAGAAAGGTTTCCTGACATGAAAAAGACACTCATAGTTAACAACAAATTCCTAAGTATGGTCCCTTTCAATTTCTTTATTAGCAGAAATTACTATCTCAAAGTGTCCAGGTAAATTTTTATACTAATAACGAAAGTTATAGCATTCATCTATTAGAAACTATAGAAAGTCATTATCTGGCAAATACGAGGATGCAGTAACACATTAAGTTCCATTCAAGATAATTTGGTTATAAAAAACACCACCCTAGCACTAAAGAGAGAAATCAGTATAGCTGGCAGGAAGGGCAAAAAACAGTTCTAAAGACAGTGCTGTTGCCTTCTCTTCACTCGTTATTTGTGTCACATGCAGACACATGTTCTCCTGTCCAGCAAGAGCTAACAACCAAGGAAGAAAAAGCAACAAGTACCCCATCATGGAGGCAGGACCATGAATACAAACTGATAGAAGGAGAGAAGTAGCAAAAAGACCTGCCTATAGCTCCAAACACAAGCCAATACGGTTTTTGTGCTCCAATCCTAATCTACAGGGACATCTTGTTGTGGCATGCATCTTTTTCTCTTATGGACCTAGGTATAGAAGTCTACGCTTTCACCAACCCTAATTTGTCTACTGTAGCACCCACTAAATGGAGTACCACTATGAAGGACTCCAAGAAAAAAAACACCTTACAATAGTTCAGCATTTAAATTCAATGACTGCTACGTGGAAAAGACAGGTCACCAACAGGTGAACAGGCCAATTCATATTCCATTTGTAAGCCAATTTTACAGTTCTAATACATAGCTGTGAAAATTAAGAGCAGCTTCTACTATCCTAAGACACCTCTTTCTCTTCTGCTCCTGCAGATGATTTGGTGGGGAAGCTTAATGTGAACAAACAGCGGTTGGATATTCTCTGAAGGCCCTGACCTGCAGTGTCCTCTCCAGCTGGGAATCAGGCTGACACAATTTTAAATCATGAGACAACTTGTGTGTCCTCAGGCAGGCCCTCTTCATCCTAATAGACAAACGATTCCCTCCATCTAGGTTGTCCCAAAAGCCCAATGGGGATTTTGTCCTTCTTAGGAGAACAGCTGTCACATGAGCATGGAGGGAAATATTTATCCTTTTTCATTAAGAAAGATAACTATTTCCATTATGTTATGTGGACCTCCCACATAATGTAGTGCTTGGTGCACTCCTAATACTCTTGGTTAGATAATCGCCAAAACCCAGCAGCAATGTATACTAAAAGACCAAAACATAAGAATAAACTATCTTCTTTTGCAATGTTAGTCGAATATGTGAGAGAGAACACATCTTACCAATTAATGACTCAGTATTTAAAATTAAGGAGGAAAAAAAAAAAAGGAATCCTTGCCCAATTTGTTGGCAAACAGTAAAGACTCTAAGTGAATATCATTCGCTACTGTTTACCGCAATAGGTGGAGTTAGAGCATTATCTGAACTTTTCCTTTTTTCAGCTTACTTCTATCCAATCTTTACAATGCTATTTCATAAAAGTAGCCTTTTATGGTTTAATTCTTTTTCAAATTAGTCATTTGAACAAAGGTTGGAGATTGTTGTAGTTTGTTGGATGGTTCCAATTAAAGGGCATACTATGGAGGTTTCAAAATCACACAGTCAAACATCAGTTGGAAAATTCTTCTTTTTTCTCCCTCTGAAATTTAGAATTTAATATTATTTCAAGATCTGGAAAACCTCTTTTCTGGTTTTCCATTAAAAAAAAAGTAGCCAAAAGGCAATGAATGGAATCAGAACTGAGGAGGGTAAAGAAAAAGAGCATTGTATTTTCCAGGATCACTAGAAGTCTGTTTTAAAGCTAAGTTGCAACAGGAAGGGAGCTTTGATTTCAAACAGTGCTTTAAAGTGAAGGATCTCTTCCAAATGCTATTACCAAGCAGATCCTATTGTGATGGTAATGACATGTTGCGTGGGAAGTAGCGGTTTTACTTGGACGCAAAGGGAAAGAACATTGCCATGATTGATGTACCATATGAGGGTCAAACCACATAATCACTGACTCTCACACTGCCCAATGCAGTGAGATTGGGTTACTTAAGAATCTAAGATTTCAGAAGTTTATTATTATTATTTAGTTGTAATGGTGAAAACATTTCACAAATTAAATGCATTGTCTCTTAAGAGGATGTCATTAATATTTTATTTACTTTTCACTGGTGTTCCACTAAAATCTGTTTCGGCTACCATATCACAGTAGCACTTCAGCTGAATAAGACCACCCACATGCTATTTGATACTTCAGAAAGTTCTCAAAATGTTGCACAAAGAGAAAGTGCAAGGCAACCAGTGGTGAAACACACATTTATCATCCCTTACTACTCACATCACAGTGTTCATAATTTGAGGGTGAACTACTGGTTTAAGCTAACGCATAAAAAGTTTTACATCCTCTTAGAAAAGCATTTTGCAGAAGTATCATGAAAAACAAACTCCACACAGAAAATATTTTTTCTTTTTTATTTTTTCTTAGATACAGATTATAAATGCACTCTTACCCTTATTAATGTATATTTTAGAAGTAGCTTCTGCATTAATGAAGTCAGAAGGAGAACTAGTAATGATTGCAATGAATACAGGGATCAAATCCTCATCCCTGCTTTGAACAGTCTCCTCTTACTTAGCAAAACATCCAGATCCATATACAAAGTCACTGACAACATAATACATGCCTAAAATTATTTTCTGCATGTACAGATCTAGGATGCATTCAGATTTTTAAACTGCTAAACTGGGAGCCTTGTGCAGAACACTGTGCTCCCAGGGAGGACTTCCATGCATCACACACACCTTTTAATTTTCTCCTTACCTGAAGAAGAAGCATCCAACACTAACAGCCTCTGCTATTTAAGTCTTCATTGGTTTTCAACTTCAAACAATCAGTATCAAGAAGTAGCTCCAACCCTATCACAAATGTATATATATATAAAAACCCAGGGAAAGTACACTTTTAAAAGACAGAAAACTTTCAACTTATTTTCATCTCTTAAGCAGATGATTAAAATTTGCATGAGTATGATTGTAATTCTGAATTAAGTGATGCAAACTAATCTGATTTTTGATCATCCACCATATTGCATGAATTTGACAGGCTGAAAAAACATTTAATGGCTTAGATATGTTTTTACTGATTTATTTCACTTCTCCCATGCCACTTCCTACTTAAAAAGAAACATGCTGTAATAATCAATAGCAAGCTTATTATGGTTAACATGTTCGGTGTTATTTTTTCCTAATGTAATTCCATTCACATTTGGTAGACAATTTCTCCCACAGCTAGATCATATGGTACTTAAAAATCCATTAATTTTTACAGCTGTTAGCATTTTTCCACAATCAGTAAGTTCTATATATATATGCCAACCTCAGGAAGGGATCCTCTTTGCCCTGAAACAACCCATGTGGATCCTTAAAAGAGAACAAACCAGTTTCTGAATCCTGTATACGAAGCTAATTGCCCTTTACATTTCACTTCATAAAACACAAATGGCAACAAGTTCTGTAGTTTGCCAACATCATTGATTGAATGAATCCAGACCAAATTCATGCCAGACTCTGCTACACAGCACAAAATCAGGCACTGTCCCTCCTCAAATAATAATACCACAGAAGGGTATTTTTTCAGTGGGAATAATGGTTCGCTGGTCTCCAACACTTGGTTCTCTGCCATTGTGGAATTGAATTAAATCAGTCCCAGGTCACAAATAATTGAGTTAGACAGTGTCTGCTCTCGTAGGTTGTTAAAGGACTGGAGGCCAAAGAAGAAAACTTCAGCTCTACTTGCTTGCCACAGCCTTTACTCATGGGAAGCCTAAATTTGGCCAAACCGCAGTAAGATGGTTCAGAGCAAATGATATTCTGTGCAGTCTTGGAAGAGGTTCGAATTCATCACTTCAAGCCTCTCCATTATTACCAATTATTAACAGAGCTTTCCAGAACAGTACCTACCCTATGGAGTAGGAAGTTGTTTTTTCAGTATCTATCCCAGAAAATCAGTTGCAGTTCATTTCATCAGTACCCTATGGCTTTCAATGTACTTAGAATTCAGCTTCAGGTACAATGTCAATTGAAATAAAATTTTCACCGACATTTTCAAAACACTGGAAGCTCTCCCACTAACAAAGCACTGTTCTGAAAATTAATTCTATGGGTCATTTATTGTAGATCAATGAACATTTTCTATCTGAATCAGACAGAATTTTGGTGTCTGTCTTAAACCACTGAATTTAATACTGAATTAATTTTCTTCATCATAACCTTATGCTGTTGATAATATTGTAGATATTTCCAGCAAAAAGAGACATTACATCCTAGCTCTGCTATGAATGATGAACTTTCGAGGCATAGATTCAGGTAAGCCCCCAAATGTTTGGATAGGAATATTATTCAGATTAACCAAATCTTTTGAGTCTAAAACTAAGACAGAGTTTTCTCTGACATTTCTAAAGCGGTACTCTTTATTCTAGGGTTAGCAATCTTTGAGCTAGATCTAAAGTCTGAATCCTGTCATTGAGAATAGTTACTAGAAAGTGAGGGAGCAAGGTTAGCAGGAGTCCTAGTACCTTTGCTTAGCGTATTTTCTAACACAATAAACTATGGAACTATCTCTCTATATAAGCATTTTTGAAAAGATGATTCTTCTCAGATTTCCGTTATTTCTGTCCTTCTGTTAAAGTGCCAGGAAAACAGACCACATAAGATGACTTTCATTACTTCTGGTTCAGAAGAGACTTGTGAAAAAATTAAAAGAAAAAAGATTTGATTCTAATTTGTGAGCAAGGTCCAGACAATTAAAAAGCTATAGCAGGGTGATTCAGAAAAGAAAGGGGTGGTATTTCTAAATGAACATGAGTGGAGGTCTGTGTGGGGTTGTGCGTATGGAAAAAAAAAAGACAAAACCCTCAACTTGAAGGTATCTGTTGTATTTCATTTTACATTGGGATTGCTGATGCTTGTGTAAAGAATTACTTATACCACTTCTCTACTACTCATTTCTTCTTTCCTCTTCCTTCTCCTTCCCTTCATCCAGCATATACAGGTCAGCCCACACAGCCGCTCAATATATGCAGGCATGGATCTATTTAAATTAGTGTCCCTGTGTGACTTTATGTCCCTGTGTGACCTGAGTAGCATCAGAATAGGCAGCAGGGGTAACAACTTCATGCTGGATCAGGGCTTTCATTTCATGACAGAAAGGTCGAGCAGCATGTAGGAGTCCTAAATCCTTGCTTCAAGACAGGATGGATTAGCCTGGAACAGCCAAAATGAGAGTCAGTCCTGAGACTGACCACCAGCATATACCCTGGCTTAGTGACTATGTAGTGGACAAACATGAGAGTAGACTTTCGCCTCTTTGGTGATCTGCTCTAGAGTCCCATGGAATAAGATCCTGGAGGGAAGACAGCTAAAGAAAAGCTTATCAATATTCAAGGATCACCTCCCCCTCCAATCTCCAGAATGTCCCATCCCAATGAGCAGCAAGCCTGACAGAAATGACAGGAGGCCTGCACGTATGAACAAAATGTTCTTTACAAAGCTTAGGCATAAAAGGGAACTATACAAAGGGTGGAAATAGGGACAAGCAACCTAGGAGGATATAGAGATGGTATCCAAGCATGTAAAGACTGTTAGGAAAGCCAGACCCTACCTGAAGTGGAACCTCGCAAGGGACGTCAAAGGCAAGAAGGACTTCTACAGATTCACAACTACCAAAAGAAAGACTAGGGAAAATGCAGGCTTGCTGATGAATGGGGCAGGGACCCTGGTGACACGGGACTTGGAAAGAAATGAACGCCACCTTTGCCTCAGTCTTCACCGAAGACTTTACAGTCAGGGATCCCAGGCCAGAGATCAGGGGCAAAGTCTAAAGCAAGGAATGTGCACGCTTGCTTGGTAGATGAGGATCAGGTCAGAGAATACTTAAGCAAATTGGACATACACAAATCCAGGGTCCCTAACGTGGTACATGTGGAAGTGCTGAGGGAGCTGACAGATTTCATTCTAAGGACACTCTTGGTTACCTTCTAAGAATCATGGTCACGGAGAGAAGGCCTGATGATTAGAGGAAAGTAAATCTCCCTCCTGTCTTCAAAAAGGGCAAGTATGAAGACCCAGGAAATTACAGGCTGGTCAGCCTCACCTCAATCTCTGGTAAGGTCATGGAAAAACTAATGCTGGAAGCTATTTCCAGGCACATGGAGGACAAGTCATCAGCACATATTCAAAAAAGGGAAGTCATTCTTGACCAATCTGATAACCTTCTGCAATGTATTGATTAGCTTGGTAGATAAGGGGACAGTCTCCGTACTTAAGGAGAGCTTTTCACACTGTCTCCCAAAAGATCCTCATGTGGAAACTGATGAAGTATAGGCTAGATGAGCAGACAGTAAGTTGAACTGAAAACTGGCTGAACATCCAGGCTCAGAGAGTGGTGACCAGAGGTATGAATTCTAGCTGGAGATCAGTAACTACCAGTGAACCTCAGAAGACAGAGGGAGGCTTTTTTTCAGTGGTTTCCAGTGACAAGACAAGAGGCAACGTACACTAACTGAAACACAGGAGAGACTGCATGAACATCAGGATCCACTTTTTCTCTGTGAGGGTGACTGAACAGAGGTCCAGGTTAGGAAAGCTTAGGACCAACTTATCTCAAGGCAGCTGAGAAAGTGGAGTTTATAATCACATGTACCTATAAGCACTGCTTGGTAAAAAAGGAATATCATCACAGGTACAAAGCTGACATGACAGAAAAGACAGTATTTTAATAACCCTGCTCCTTCACTTTTCCATAATTATTACCTTTGATATGATTCAGATGTACAGATCTGGAAGAAATGCTTGTGTCAGCAAATATTATTTCTTTCAATAGATTCAGGAACAATTGAAAAATTTTCCAACATAATCTTTATTTTTTTGCTTATCAAGAGAAGAAAAGCCAAGTCCAACCAGATTCTGGAAAGTAAGAGGTATTTGTTTCAGCCATTGTCATCAGAGTAGTTCATATAAACACACCAATGAATGTAATACCTCACCCACCTGCTTTGAAATTTAGCATTTCACTTCCCAAGGAGTAACGTTTAACATTGTTAGACTTGGTCTAACAGACCAGTTATTTACATAGCACAAGATATGAACTTTGGCTCTTTTGCCAGTTGTTTCTATGCTCTCCAAAATTATTCAAATTATATTCGATAATATCTTTGTCCCAGTATCACAACATTACCTGTAAGAGATACTACTCTTTCCTACCAAACTAAATACCGATACACTACCACCACGGCATTTTCTACCTTACTGCCAACTTATTTTTCCCCATACATGCAAATACTACACCAAAAAAACCTCAAACCAAACCCAAAAAAATCCACCACATCCCACCTTTACGCTGGCTGCTGTGCTACAGAGACAAAACCTTTGTATCTGAAGCATCTGAAACAGTAGCTCAAACTGACCCTTGAATATCAAAACTGGATCATCACCATGTCCCTGACAAGCAAACACTATGCACAGTAAAACATTTAAAGAAACCAAAACAAAATCCCCTCTGCCTTTTTTTAAACCTTTATAACAGCTGCAAATGCAAATGGCAATGGTGATAAAAGAAGGAGACCATGAATCCTTGAGCTCTATCAAAAAGATTCCTTCTTTCCACCTTCTGTTATATATGGTATGGATTTCCAGAGAAGAAACTGTAACATCCATGAGAAAAATCAGTAGGATGGCAAGGCAGGGAAGATTCCGTGTACTTGCAATTGCCAAGGGCCTCCTGATAGATGTGAGATCATTGAGCTATGCATAAAAGGAATGTGAAATAAGAACTAAGAGTTTTTTCCCATTAAAGTTCAAAAGAAATCAACAATCACAAATCCTTATTCAGATCATTTCCATAAACTAAAGCAAGAAAAAAACACATACATAGAGTTATTTATCATAGTTTGAGTAAGAAAGGAGGACACTTGAACCATAAATGAAACCTTCCAATGGCACGTGGGGTTCTGAGAAGAGAAACAAAGTGAGAGAGATTCTCTACTCCCTGCATGAAGCATGCAAGGAGTGTAAGTAAGAATTTCTCCTGTACTATACTGGGAAATTATTTTCCATTAGATAGAGAAGGAATCACAGAACGTTTGGAGTTGGAAGGGACTTTGAATCATCATTTAGTCCAACCCTGCTGCCAGAGCAGCATCACCTAAACTAAATCACACAGGAGTGAATCTAGGTGGGATTTGAATGTCTCCAGTGGAGACTCCACAACCTCTCTGGGCAGCCTGTTTCACTGTCACCCTCACAGTGAAAAACTTTCTCCTTTATGTATATATAAATAAATATATACTACCTAAATTTAGGAGAGAGAGCAGAGAGGGCATTTCAATTCTGTGTTGTAGCATCAACTGACCAGCATAAAGCTCAGGAAACAAAGCTCATCTTTCACTCCTCTAAAGACACAAGGCAGTTCAGCAGAGAGGAGAGGGTGGACTCTGCACAGGCTCACATTGCCACAGATGGGTCTCTAAGAACAAGTGAGGAGGAAAGAACATGAAGAAGAAAAAAAGTGACTTGAACTGAGCACCATAGAAGAAATAAATGAGGAATCCAGGAGCTGTGTTGAGAAATCCAGATGGGGTAAAAAGATAGAAACGTAAGATGAAAGGTTACTGCAGAGAAAGGAGGGGGTTCATGCATCCCAGAAAGTTTGGATTACCGAGGCTGCCTCCAGCTGAGTTGGGGAAGTGACTGAGTGTGTTCATGCTCTGCCAAACCCCGCACCTCACTGCCAAAAGAGGCTTTTTCTTTTCCTCTAGAAATGCAGGAATTAGGTCCTCTCCCCATCCAAATAGTCATATCGTCCAGCTCCTCAAAGCTTTCAGATGGGCAAGAGGTAATGTATAGAACAATACCACTGAAGTTCCAGGAGAAAAAAAATACATTTGGATAAGGTTGAAAACAAAGCCAACAAGTATAACTTTTTTTCTTTTTTTTTAACTGGTTATTGTTAATGCACAGTTAATCCCTCACACTGTCAGGGTAGAGAAAGAAGAACACTGAGTATCAACTGAGTTCAGCTTGTGATAAGCTGTGCCTACTCCCTACAATAACCATACGAGTAAACAGGCAGGGTCTTATCCATGTATTAAGTAGGAATAGCAGGATTGTCCCTTTGGCTACCGTACAGTCTGTACAAGGAAGTGCATGAAAGCAAGGGAAGATAAGTGTGTGATTTCACCAACATTTGAATGTTTACACCTATCTGCCTGATTTCCTTCTGGTAAGTCTGTGGGGAAAGCAAGTAAGCTTTCCCAATCCTGCAGGACATCTTGAGTGAACCTCATCCTTCTTTGCAATGAGGCAAATCATAGAAAGGCAGGAGAAAGACCAGAACATCTATCTTTGGGCAGGCCAGATAAGCAAGAACTGCATATCAATATATAGGTACTGAAATCTGTTCCTGAAACATACAGTGTATTTCTATTATCTCCAGCCTTCAAAGACCAAAAATAACATATTTTTGACACCATCTCATTAGGAAAAATAGGAGATAAGGAAGACATTTTTCTCAAGTAGGAAATAGAACTTTCTCATTCCTCAGTGTTGAGACATGACATGTAGGATATGAAATGAAAATAATCAAAACACTTCTCTGATTTTTAAAAGAACAATAACCATGTATCAAAGAACCCATAAGATTATCTTTGCTTTAATGAGCATGCCGCACAACAAGAAAGTCACCAAACTGACAGCATAAACTTTCTGAGATGCTTTCACAAAAAGAAAGCTGAAGGAGCTGACAATATCAATCTTTTTCCAGGAGCAGGAAATAAGCCACAAGTGTGGTTCGGAGCACACCCACAGTGCAAAGTTGTTACAGGGTACTAGTGGAGCTAGAGCAAACCATGGTATGAGGCAGCAGCTAGGGTGACACAGCTTCCCAATGACCTGGTAGGCACGGGGTTGCAGAGAAAACAGTTCTGAGTTTCCCTCCCAAGTAAATCCATGCTTGTCTTTCATATCAAGGTAAAGAAAACTCAGTCTTCATACTGTCATAGATCTATGTAGCTATCCTAAATAAATACTGGAAAGGAGCTGAGTAACTATTTTTAACCTTGGTTTCATAAAGAAACACCCTGGGGCCTTACTCATCACAACAGTGCTGGTTCTTCTAAATTATGCCCTGATTTAAAATGGGTGAAGCAGTGCTCAGCAATTCTTTGCCCTTCACGCTCTACCATAGACCCCCATATATCCCTGAGGGTGAGAGATAGGAAAGGGTAGCAGAAGGTGAGGAGCTGGAAGACAACCTGCTTGTGCCAGTAGGACATTTTCTATGATGGCTGTTTGCAGGTGCTTTCCAGCCCCTTTCTTCCTCTGGCTACAGCAAGGGCCCAGATCTGTAGTAGTAAGATTTCCCCCTAGGTGATAGTGATTCCTAGCAGAATGCATCCAAGTGATTTCTGAATGACCATCACTACAGTTTCTTGAGATCAAGAGCAATCTGCTCCTATATCCCCCTGCCTGAATCAGAGGAACTGCCCCCAACCTCTGAAAGGACAGCTTCTTTTGGCTTCAGCAGAGGGTTGAAGAGAGGGGGAAATAATTTAATCCCTTTGTAGGTTGCACTTTGGTGCTTGTAGCCCTAAAATGTGTTTTTCATTTTACTGATGTATTTAGAGTTCTCAAATGTCGTTGGTCAGCTAATAACCCAAGTAAGGAAATAAAAACCGAAAATATCTACCTGCAGCACCTTACAGTAGCCTGAACAAGTTGGAGAGGATGCAAGAGAGTGCAAAACCAATGTTCTTTGCCACCCAACCTGCAAAGTAATTTTCACTTGTTTCAAGGAGAGGGAGAAAAAATGGAAACCCTGTATATGGGAACAAGAAAGGTTGGGCTCAGCTGGTGCCTGGGCTTTTTCTGGGTGTTCCACAGAGACGTAATGGCCACCTTGAATTAGCCTCCCTGTCCTCCCAGGTTAGCCCTCACACTTCTGGTGATTTCCTCTGTGGCCCTGCAAACGATGATTATCCTGCTTTGGCACATAACCAGTATGTTGCATAACTGGGAAGAAATCTAGCGTGCATCCCCGCACTGCGAGGATCATGTTCAAGCAGTGTGGGCTGCCCTCCAGAACAGCAACGTCAATCAAGCAGCAGAAGGATGCTTCCTTTCCATAAGGGGTATGCTGGTGGTAGAATTGGCTTTAACAGAGCTTTGTCTTCTTTTTTTATTCTGTAGACTCAGAACAAGATTTCCACTGACATCACAAACAAAAAGCTACCTCTGTCATTACAGGAGCGGGTACAAAGGACCTGGCACAAGATCCACTTTGCTAAAAAGCCAGGATTGAGCACCAGAGTTGATTGAGAGAGAAACAGATATTTATGATGTCTGAACTGCCTCAGACTGAGCTTAATAAAAAAGTGTTGTGACATCCTTCTGACAAACCTGCCTAGTAATTTGGTGATTTAATTACATGAAACAAAACATACATAATTCAAAAAAATGAACACAAATTCAGGTACCATAAAAGGATCCCATCAAAGGAAGCCCAAGTCCAAAAACCTTCTAACATACAGACAGTGTGGACAGAACCAGTAGCTCATGTTAACTGGTATCCAAAGCAAAGCAGTAGCAGGTATATTTCCTCTAAAGGACACACAAAACTGCCAATGAGCCTCTCCTTCTACAGTGCATCTTCAGTTTTTCCATTTAAAAGCATAAGAAGTTTTTTCACATAGGACTTGCAATGGTAGACGAGCCAAAGTCTGAACAGTGTTCCATTGATCACAGCTCGATTCTTCTGTTTTGGAACATCGATTTTTACATTTCCCGGACTCATATGATCAGGTGTCCAAGGCTGCGGTTAGCTTGCTTGAATTGTACTAGACTCCTCTTTGTGGAATAAGCAACTGTGGTTTGCTGACTAAGCCTTTTGCTGGTTTTAATCTGCTTTTGTAAAGGAAAGTTCAGTTCCATAGCTCAGCCTTAAATTGTCATGGATGTCAATAAGACAGAAGGAAAGGCCCTTAGCTGAAAATCTTTCCCTGAATGCAAACTAAATGGACAAACCACAGCCTTGTTACTATGAAAAAACAGAATTGAGTTCGGAGGGCTGCTGCTTCACACAGTTCTCTCAGCTAGCTCTCCGCCACACACTTTTGTTTGTTTATTTTTTACATTGGATTCAGTAGTTAGTTAACAAAAGGAGCAAAGAGACTGGAGGCAGCTGCCCTCTGTGTAACCCATGTGCCAAGCGCAGTGCAGACATGAGCAATGCAGGCTCACCACACTGCTCTGCTGGTTCCCATGAAGCCAGGCCAGAAGATACAGCATCTTGTGGTTGGAAAATGACTGTGATACCCACCCACGGCGCTTACAAGAAGTGCCAGAATATCACCCCAAATTTAGGCTGATGATGCCAGTGATATTGTTCTCTGTGTAGATAAGTGACATTATTTCCCAAAAAATACAATACTGCACAGAGGCAGTGCTTTTGGAAGAGGCAGTGCTGTTCAAGCAGTTTTCAGCTTAACTTCAAACTCAGATTTTTTAAATACAGAGTCCCTACACTTGGTATTACAGAAAAATCTAGACTCCTAAGGTCTGTCTTTGTGAACAAAGTCTGACAAGCACTTTTGTAAACTGAGCTCCTGAACAGGGACTTAGGGACTAACCCCAGGGGCCTAAGCCTGAAGTTCTTGACCCTGACATATGAATGAGGTTTACAAGTCCTCAAAAAGCACTTTCACTTGTAAAATAAGACATCAAATAGTAATAACAGGCCCCAAACAAAAACAGCTGAACCTTTGCCTCTTGTCCTGTCAAGGTAACGGTCAGTTTAGGGTGGTGATATAGGATTATCTTGGTGTAAGCCACCATATAATCAGCAGCTTCTCCTTTCAAGGATGGATTTACTGTGAATTTTTTCTACTCTCTCTCACTGTTGACAGTAGAAGATTATGTAGCTGAAGCCACACAATGGCCCACACGCTTTTCTCAGTTAGGTTTTCATTCATAAAGTTATTAAAAAGAACCCACCAAAAAAACCCCCCAAAAACAGTGAAGTGGGCATAATTTGTACTCTCTTAACCATTTTTTCTGTCCATTTCTCCTCTTGTCCCTTTCTGTTTCCCAAACTCCCACCAGCCCTTTCAAGTTTTGTAACACAATCGCTTTAGAGGTCTCAAGCTTCTTCTTTAAACATGATCTTGTTCCTGTACGGAATGATCTTGCCTTGCCAACTGTATTGGAAAAAAAAAAAAGGTGGTTTTTTTTCCTTGCCCTGCTTCACAAGTTGCCTTGAATTTGCAGCACACAGGACAGAAACAGACCCAGCAACTACCTTCATAAGTCTCAATGGCAAGGAACTGATGTCAGAGACCTTTGCATGCACTGATTCATGGACCCTCCCAGTAGGCCTATACAATGCTATACTGACTATAACCAGTGTTTTATTTCTAACTACAGTTACAATTCAATGATTTTTATTAATTTTGAGCTTTCTTCCTCACCACTCCAACTACGAATCTTTTGTCTAGTATGAGACATATTAAGGGGTCTGAGGTTTGAAGAGTTTTTGATGTATTTTTCTTCATGCAAATTTTAAATCTCATCTGGAAAACTGGCAACCTTTTTGCCACTTTCTCACCCCTGTTCTTCATAGCTTGCTTATAAATTGTAATGTTATTCTGAGTACATAAGATTACTTTGGGTAAATAGCTGGATTAGCTTAGTGTTTGTTGGAGAACAGGCATAATGGATTTTGTGGGTTTCCCTTTTTTTTTTACATACAGTGGGGTAAAAAGCTTTCTTTCCTAATCTAGACATGGTTCTAGAGGTTATGCCAGTAAATAAGTTAACTTACTGACAAACAACTGCTTTTAAAAAAATAAATAAATAAAAATTTAAGCTAGACTAGATATTTCCAAAACACTCAAATCTTTTTTTTTTTGGTCCCTACTTAGAGCAAAAGGATTCTACCCAGGCTAGCTTTTAGAAATACATTAATTGCCTCAAGTAAATTTGCATTCAGGTAATTTAAGGCAATTAGTGTAAAAAGAAAAGTAGTCCAGCTTAGGCAAACTCCAGACAAGTAAAAAACATACTAATTTGGCTTGACTTTGGCTGCTGAGCTCTTCCATGGCTAGATTCATGTGGCATGTCACTTATCTTGCATTTGGTTTGCTTGGATGTAAAAAGCAAGGCTGCAGGTAGGTAAGTCCCTTACAGGAGAAGAAAAAAAAAAGTGATAAATCTGACTTTTACTTATTTGGGAAAATACCCACAGAAGAGAAGTGATAGAAATGAGAACAAGAATGACTAGTCAAAGATCTTCTAAGGTAGAGTTCAAGCTGTAACCTGAGAGCTCAGTTATGACAGGATGAATACAGCTCACTTGATCCTAGGAGATTTTTATGAAGTCAAGCTGAAGAGCCCCTCACTTAGGAGTAAAATTTTCATAAAGAAAACTGTGGAACACCCAGAAATACATACAGATTGTCATACTTGGCAGACTGAGAAATTGTTAGAGACTGTAACTAGACTCAATCATTCTTAGTTACTCAGGACCTTCCAAAAATACTGGCTAACAAGCATCAGACCCCTGGCAGCCAGGTTTTTTGAGCGTGGCAGAATGTTCTAGCTAAACCCTTGAGCATAACTGCTGAAACAGTGCCAATGATGTCTTCATAAGCAAGCGGCAGGTAGATCATTCATACCAAGTTGGGGCTCGTTTCAGTGATTCATGGAATGAAAATTATGGAGAAACTTATAACACAGCTAGAGTAGACATTCAACTTACTTAAGTTAAACTCGTGAAATATCAAGATGGCATATGAAGCAGTATTGCTAATATTATAACCAAGTTATACGAGAGTCACAGTACAAAATGCAAATCCTCCCCAAAATGTTAACAATGACCCATTCAGCAATGCTGGAAAAAAAATCTCGCTGCTACGTCAGTGAAGCATTATGTAAGAGGTAGCAATTTACACTTGGCCAGGATAATTATTTCTAAAAACCTTGAACTATGAGTTATAATAGAGTATGAAATGAAACGAAATAATTTCTTACAGAGACTTAAAGTATGGAAGAGTGAAACAGTCCAGGAATGAATGAGCAAAAGAGACAGCGTGCTTTTCCTTGCTGACCCTGAAGGAAGAGTCGCTGAATATAAGGTCTCACTTTAACTACATTCTACGACTTTCACCAACACAGTAATCCTTCCTTTATGAGAGTACTGAGGAAACCCGAACCCTTTCAACCAGCTCTTCTTGCATTCATTGTGAATCAGATCCATCCTGAAAAGAGCAGGCAACAGCCCTAAGTACCTTTGCAAATCTGGGTCTTTTTGCCAGCGACATCTTCTGGAGTCTCCATTTAAAGAAGCTTTTATACACAAAACATCAGTCGCAGATTACAAGCATACATTGTTAGATGAACACCCTGTAAATGCAAACCTGGAGTTTTACCTAATACGCCTGACAAACTTTCATTCCAAGTATAAAAAAGTTTCCGAGTGGAAAATAACTTCATTTTGCCACTTTTGTACAGCTTCCTTATCCAAAACAGCCAAGCTCAGGGGCAGCATATGGGTTTTGAACGTTGCACATTCACTCTCCCCTCAAGCTCAGTGGAGCACAAGGAAGTGACATGCATTCCAGAAGCTCACACAGCTCATCCACTGTCAGGGCAGATGGACTCTTGGCTCCTCTTCCCTTCTCTAACCACACGTGTTCCCTCACTTCCCGGTCTGAGATAACTACTGTGGGACTGGAGAAGAGCAAGTCAAACTGCAGTCCCATCACAAAGTGAATCACAGCGTGAGCCCACATCACCAGATGGGGTTAGGAACCGGATAGGGGTAGTTTTGCCCCTGGCAAAGGCATGCAAGGAGGAGTTAACTTGCAAGGAGCTGATGCTGTTCTGGCAGTGCCTCTCCATGACCAAAGAGAATATCAGGCTGATCACTACCCTAAATCAGTGTCCAGTCAGCTTGGTTAGGCTTGTTTACATTAGTAAATGAACAAATTTGATAGCGTGGATTGCAGGATAAGGCCTGTAGCAGCTGAATATTGAGATATGACTACCAAATAACATCTTCAATGTAAAATCAAGCATTGGGAAGAAATCTTCCAGAGTTAAGACTGACTGTGCATATTTAACCCTTGACCTTTGCGATAAAGCTTTCAATTAAAGCTCACATTCTGTAGGTTTCTCCCCCTGCATTTGACTTCCTACATGGAATGCCACAGCTGATGAGATTTTACAAAATCTCCAGAAGCTTGACATAATTTCCTCTTTCCTGACAGCATTAAATGCAGGTGACAGTGTCCACATGCCCTACTTTTAGGTTTAATCACCATGCTTCATGACCACAGGTAACCCTACACCTGCCAAAATCCACCAAGAGCATGCGGAGTTAGACACTTCAAATCATAGATATTACAAAAGGAGCAGAAAAAAGATGGTTTATTTGTTTATTTATTCAGACATTCCTTAATGATTATATTTAATGGTTAGAACTTCAGATTTATATTAATTCTTGTGAAAAGCTGCTCATTAGTCATAGGTTTTTCCTTTTGTTCTGTGTGAAGAAGATATAAGTTTAATTTAAAGGAAAAAATTGTTATCTTGGGGTCTGTTCCAAATTAAGACATTCCAAAGTGAGATATTCTTGCAAGGTACATCCCACGCCCTCATAAGCAGCTGAGCCTCAAACCTGGCCAAGCAATCCTGGTTTATTTTGGAGGCAGAGTATGTTAGTTGCTTTTGAGAAACTCCAGGCAGACACCACAGCCTCCAGAGAGCGTAAACCTAGAAATATCCAAGGATGACCTAGTGGATTTAAGCAGCATCAAATAACTTCTCTATTTTCTGAAAGGCACTAGCGAACTGTCATCTAGCACCACAAAACCGAACTGTAGATGGTAACACTGAGCCTGAAGGGACCACTTCAGTAACCAAAAGCTCTAGAAAATATGCTGCATAACAGATTATGCAGTTACACAACTTTCAGCTGTGTTATTTTGGGTTGTCATTGTATAACAGCATGGTGCTACTTATAGGAGCTACCTGTAACAGGGAGGACTACTGTTCGTTCTGTCAGTCGTCAGTACTTTGAACAGGGCACTCTTGTGCTTCCTGTTAAATTAAGTACACTTTTAAAACATTAGGGAGCTGAGAAACTTAAGTAGGCACAAGAATTGTGATAAATATCATGACATCATAATTTGTGAAACTTCTAGAAAAATAATTTTACGATTCCTAAACAATGGCAAAGCCATGATAACATAAGAGTTCACACTGTATTAAAAGACGACAAAAAATAAAAAAGAGAGGATTGTTTTCTTTTGTGGGGCTTGTCTTTTCTATGTCCTTCCCTGTTGGGCTAAGCTTAATTTGTAAGAGGTAATTAAAACCTTGACATCGCATGCTTGAAGTTCTGCACACTGCTAAACGTTTTTTAGTTTTGGGACTTTAGACCACAAGAGCAATTCTAGCTTCAAGCTAACTCTTCTAAATGAAAAAATTTGATTCTTAGATCTCTCTCCTCAGCAAGACTAAACTCTGCATTTTCTTCAAATGACTTTTCAATTACAGATTTTTTTTCCCTTCGGATTAGAAGAATAGATTAAGTTTGTTGCTAGTCAGTCTTTTCTAAAGATGCTGCAGTTCTCACATCACAGCCTTTTAGAGTACTGCTTTTTCTGCCAAAAGGCTAGCCTGTCCATCAAAAACCATGCCTTTTCTTCCAAAACTGCCTTTTCTTTAGAAATCCAGTGTTCCATGGTAAACCACTGTTGACAGTAGGTTTTCAGCTGAGTTTGTAACTAAACACACCAAGAGACATGGAGAACATTGCCGAAGCAGGCAAAACTCTGCCCTTGCCATCTTAATGTCTGCTGAGGGCTGTGAGGGGGAGGATGAGGGACCTGCAAGTTAATCAGCTCAGTTACTTTTAGTTTTGGTAGCCTTCAAGGAGTGAGCTCACTGACCTGTCATGCCCAAACAGCCCTGTGCATAGTACTATAACCCCTATGAGCAGACCAGTTATCAGCTGGTAGAAAAGTTTTGCATGCCTACATGTAAATGCAGGAGCTGCCTCAGTGGTCAACCTACTAATTCCTGTCTGAGCACAGGGGTAAAGAGAGAGGTATAGCATCCCTTCTTTCACTCTTTATATTGCAGTATAATCTCCTCATCTTTTCACTTGCAGTATTGCTATTCAGATAGGCTATTGAGTCTGAGACTGACCTATGAATGCAGGCACTGAAATCAGATCCTCTTCTGTTGACATCTGCTCACTGCAGTCTCTTGCACAATCCTGTTTTTCTTTGCTTTTGACTGACAAGTCACAATCACTTGAGTTGTTTACAATTTCATTTTGTGGGATGAATTGTATGTTATTGTTTATTTCCATTAAAAGGCATTGGCTGTTTCCAAGAATGTAACTTCTAGGGGGAAGCATAAAGAAATTGTTTCGATCATGTTTGACATGATAGAAGTTAGGTAACATTTCTTGCTATAGCTTCAAGGATATATCTTTTGTGATTCCATGAAAAGCCACTCAAATTATAGGCCTCTAAAATATCAGATAAGCCTTTTAGATGCAGCTTGTCAGGGATTGTCATAAGTTCTGTTAAACTCATTTTCTGGATGCATAACTTGAATGTGGATTTTTGAATTACGTAAGTACCATTCATATATGATTGCAGCTATCCTGTGTTGCATAGATCAAGCTAATTCGTAGTACTTGGAAAAGAAATCAAGTCCTGGGCATCTAAAATTTCCCTGAATATGAAAGGATATATGTAGTTTAATCTCTCTGCACATCAGTTTCCAGGATGCAAATGAGAAATAACACTTCCTCTGTTTCACTTGTGTAGTGAGGAAAGAGTTATTGAAACAATTCAAAAAATCCACTGATAGGAATTATTTAAAAACGAACAAAGAAAACACAAAAACACCCAAACTTCTGAGGAAATCAACAATTCAATATTTGAAGTACAGCCTGAATCCAGGAAATTACTCTGAACAACAACAAAACCCCAAGTAATTAAGCGGAAACTCTGAGAATATTATTCATCCCATGGCCCGAATATTACAAAGATTATGCAGAAAGAGAGAAGCATATGACTATGATTAAGTAAGTTTCGATACAGATACATAAGGGACTAACCTATGTTCATGCTGCCGTGGTTTAGCCCCAGCCAGCAGATAAGCCACATGAGGCTCACTCACTTGCTTCATTCCTCAAGGGATGAGGAGGAGAATTGGAAGATAAAATTTGTGATTGGGATAAGGACAGTTTACTGTGAAAGCAAAGGAAGGGGAATATTCCAATAATATGTATAACAGAATACATAAATTGGGTGATACACAATGCAACTTGCTAACGGCCTATGATGCCTGTCACAAAGCAACAACTCCTCCTCCCCAGCCAGCTCCCTTTATACATACTATACAAGATGTCATATCACATGGCAAACCCCTTTGGCTAGTTTTGGTCACCCATCCTGGCTGTGATCCCTCCAAGCTTCTTGCGAACATTAACTCTGCCACAGCCAAAAAACACAGGAGACATGCTGACAGTCTTACAGAACGACATATCCTACTGAGTACTACACAAACTTACTGATATCTGAAATAGCAGAGGAAAAGTTTCCGTGCATACTATACACTGCTGAACTTGGAAGACCCCCAAGCAAATTTGGGTGATTGTACAAATAGAACCAAAATCGCTATGCCAATATGGCAAGGTATTAATAAGTGTTATTAGAAGCAAAAACTGATACAGAGACCACAAAGATATATTTTTCCTCAGTCCTTCACCTTCTCTGTTAGCTTTGTATTTTTTCATTTCTTTAAATTTTAAAAGTGACCACTTGAAGACAAAGAATAGGCATTCAACTTTTTCTAGCATCTAGAATTAAAAATTGTATGTTTAAATTAAAAAAAAAAGAAAAAAGAAAAATAAAGCTTTATCTATCTTTATTTTAAAAAGTATTGCCAGTGTTTTGCCCAGTACCAGGACAGTCTACTACATATAGAGATAAATATTGATATATCAATATTGAATTTGTCACTGATGCATGGCTGAAAAAAGCTAATGGCCCATTTTTACTTCTATGTTGCTACAGTTGTGCCCACGAAGCAGGGGTTGTTCAGACACACTTCCTGTTACCTGTAGACAAGTCTGGAAAAGAATATACATATTTCTCTACTGCTTTTTGTAGTCAGAGTCTCCAAGTAAAAGCTACAGCACTGTACCCTCTGAAATTCATAGAATCACAGAATGTGTAAGGAACCTTTGGAGGTCATCTAGTCGAACCGCCCCTGCAGTAGGCAGGACATCTTGACGCTGTCAGGTTGCTCAGAGCCTCATCAAGCCTGACCTTGAATATCTCCAGGAATGGGGCCTCCACTATGTCTCTGGAAAACCTATTCCAGTGATCTACTACCCTCGTATTGAAGAACTTTTTTCTTAATATCCAACCTAAATCTCCCCTATTATAGTTTAAAACTGTTACTCCTTGTTCTACTGCTACATGCCCTCATGGACAGTTTTTCCCCAGCTTTCTCATAGGCACCTTTCAGGTACTGGAAGGCTGCTGTAAGGTCCCCCCCAGAGCCTATTACAATCCTATTAGGCTATCTATTATCCTATTATCTTCACTACAGTGACCTGTGTCTTCACATAGCTTAGACTGCTACTAAAAATTATGCATTGATTAAAGAGACTGGCATTTTTCTAACTCTAGCTTAGAGGATTCATGGCTCTTGCAGGTAATAAAGCTGTCAATTCATGTACTAAGCTCCATTATAAACACATCTTACACACACACAAGCTACTAAATACTGTTGCAAACCCCACTTGCCGTGAATTCTGCTTCAGACTGTTTTTGTCAGAATATTTTTCATATCATCCATCTGTATTGTCATCGGAGCTACAAAATTCTCAAGAGAAACAGCCCAAGATGACACTAACTTCTACACTTGGATGTTTTGAAATTAAAAACCTCACAAACATCTTGGTCGCTCTGAGTACAAACAGTATTTTTACTATGTTTGATTATGAGCAGATAGTGTAATGGACTGTACAGGTGACTAAAAGCTACTGCTCCTTATTCCTTGGAACAGCAATTGCAGAACAAAATAAATTTGTCAAACATATTATGGGGGGTGGGGCAGAGAAGAAGAAAAGAACAGAACAGATGACAAAATGAAGAGCATTCCAAAGTAACAAGACTCCCTGGTAAAACCCTGACTGACATTTTTAAACAGACAAGAATAAGAAAGAAAATACAGTTAGGAAGGAAAAGTATGAGCAAAAGGGGATTTAGACGTTTAGAACATTTGGTGAAAATTAGAGATGGACCGTAACCAAAATACTTGATCCAAATGCCTCTAAATTTTGGAGGACACTTGATAGCTTGAACAGGATTTGAGTTCTACAAACTTGCTTTTTTATAATAGACTTTTATCCAAACTCTGCTTCCAAACTCTGGGATAGTTTGAGAGCGTCTTTGGATTAATATCCTGAATCTTCCACCCATGTCAGCTGGAAATCTTACATCAACGCAATTGTTGAAAAACAGCATTGTGAGCCAGGTTTCTATTTTCAGTGGTTCAACCTCCAGAGCTGCTCTAGGCCACCATCTTCGTCTGCTGGAAATAGTGCGTGAGGTTTGACCAGGGCAGTTCAAATGCCTTTCTGCAGCACACAGACGGAGGTTTTATTGTAAGCTTTTCTTTCCAGCACTTCAGTCCCTCCTACACAGTTCAGTAACCAGCTAATTTATATATTCTGCCTGAAGCACTCCCTCTGGCTTCATAATATAATCTCTCAAATGAGGAAAACGTACATAAAAGCGGATACAGCCATTCCCAAGCCACTTACTTAGCTTGAGGCTGCCTGCTGGCATGAAGGCGCTCACAGCCAGCTCGGTGTCCTGGGGCAGTCTGCGGTGCTGGATGAACGTCAGCCCTTGCTGCATTCTCCAAGTAGCCATCTTCCTGCTGCACAGACACCTTGCTACATCACTGTGTTTCCACAGTATTCCCTATACTGCGCCCCTGTTCTTGCCAGGTCACTCTGGAAGATTTGACTTTGGGATCTGTTTGCTTGCAAACAGGTTTTATTCTACTTACAGGAGATTAGGAAAAATATAATTTATTTAAAAAAAAAAAAAAAGGAGGAGGAATGGTTGAAACAAGTAGTTTATGAGCACTAGCTATAATGAAGCCTCATTTCCTACACATTTCTTCTTGTGGAAAGTTCAAATAGCTACTTAGGAAGATGTAAGGTCCAATTCCCTTCCCCACCGTCTGTGATTGTAGTGTTTCTGACGTGCATGGTGGGAAAGCTCATACCACGGCCCTTTCCCTGGTGGGAACATTGACTGGTGTCTTAACTCCCCTGTCAAGCTTGTCTGAATTAAGCCAGTCGATTACATTAGGAGATACATTCACGGACAGCACAACAAAAATAAAACAGTTGAAGATCAATATGCTTAGTTCACAACACCATCACAACCTTCCTCCCCCCATTCCCCAAAAAAAACCCTAACAAATAACCACCAAAACACACAGGCTTTTGAGTGCCCTTAGATTTAGGAACCTTCCAGTGTCCTCCATATATGGCACCCCTATAGAAAAGTGAACCAGAAGGACTGCTGTTTGACAACCCAGTGTGTTTCTTAAGATGATGGTAGCTTTTTCTTAGCTCCTAGCTCTAAGTAACTAACTATTACCCACCTAATTTCAGGTAGCTATTTGTACATACACTGGTAAAACAATACTGTACTAACATAGTGCCTTTTTTAATAAATAGTGTGCTGTATGGCCATGGGCTTGTGCCTTGGCAAGCAGGCATGGAAAACAGATTTTCTGTGTTTCTAGGATGTTTAAGATCTCAAAAAGTTGTGCTGAAAAAATTGAATATTAAACCTTTCCCGCAGGAAAATCTGTGCATTCTAGATGAGAATATAAAAGCGTCATCAATTTTTAAAAAACAATACAAAAAGATCATCTTTTAGATATTTTCTTTTAAAATACGAATTGTGCAGTTACTAAATAGCTAATTGATTTGAATTTACAAAATTGTTTTTACAAATGTGAAACTGCATGTTTTGTTAAATTTTTAAAAAATCTGAAAGTGGAAAATCTATCAAATCTTACATGGAAGCTCAGGGTCCAATACAGTTCCATTTGCAGAGAATTACATTTTTGCACAACTGCAAAGGCAAATCTCACAAAGACCTGGAGTTACAATTTCTATCATGTAAAAATAATCACTCCGCTCAAATATGCCACAGACTTAATTTATACTTTTATGCAGTACAGCTCCTAATGCAGCAACCATTTTTTGTACATTGTGCATACAAAACATTTTAAATTTGACATCTATTTTCTCATGCAGAAAGCATAGGAAAAGAGTGGTTCCTTTTCCCAGGAAAACAACCACATTCTTTTTTAGGTACATTTCAGTTTCAGGAAGAGCCCCATAAGAGACTTACAGGGGCTCCTCTGCACTGTTTTCCTGGAGGCACAGGACAGACTCACTACCCTGTGACTCCTTTGTGATGCTGGTGAGAGTAATCTAGGAGTGGAAACCTCAGGCAGTATTTCCCACAGAAGATGGCTGAAAGGTGAAGACAGGCACAGAAGAACAACAAGAGAGAGAAAACAAGCTGGTAACTTGCAGCCTGTGATGCTCACACTGAACATGAAGGATCTGGGAATTTTAATAGCTTTGGTTATTCAAAACGGGAAAAAGAAAAAAAAAAAAAAAAGAGTAATCTACAGTTCTACAGTCTTCCTTCTGATTTATTCCACTACCCAATAATACTATTTATATCTCATAAACACAAGAAGTGGGACTTTAATTGTGGAACAGAAGGGGCCTCAGAAGAGTAATCTGTATCAGGGAAAAGGTTGACATGGACCTTTCTTTTTTCTTTCATACAATATATGCATTTTTCCTTGCAACAATATCTAAACTATCATAGTGAAAAATCAGGTTGCAAATTTTTGTTGCTTTTTTTTTCTTTTTTAATTATTACCTTCTGAGTAATTCCTTTTCAGAAAAATATGTTTTATGAAAACATTCTGGCAGAAAAGCCAGAATATTTTTTTGGATCTCTAATGAGAATTCGTCTTATGATTCATCCTGCACAATCTGATTCCAAATTATTGCTTTTTATGTTCAAATATTTTCTTATGTAAGCGGGAATTCGTATACTCATGGCATGGGAAAAATGTGGTAAATCATATTCCAATGCAATTCTTCTTTTCATGTACGACCTATCATGTTTAACTCCCAAGGATTTTAAAATAGCCCAAAGAAAAACACAAATAAAATGAAACACAAATAAAGCAAATTCTAAAAGTAGAATGAAAAACACATATGTTCTCCACATATAGTCCTGAAATGTTTCATCAAATTAGTGTTTGTTATTTATACAATACTTAGGTACAGTTTTTCATAGTTTTATTTATAACAGTACCCAGCACTTTGTTCCAAAACCCTACAGATAATTTACCGATCTTCAAAATCCTTCTCTAATAAGAAAACAAATATTAAAAATTAGGCAGACTACTTTCCCAAGGTTGAACTTGGAATCAGCAAAAATCAGGCCTGAAACCAAAAGGTACTGAGGGTCATCTCAATACTCAAATAATTGGCTTCTTTACCATCTACAAACAAACAGCACGCTCAAGGAGGACACACAACTCATGGGCAGATCTAAATCTCTTACTGACCAGTGCCAAAGGCGATGCCTATCTACTGCGCACAAGGAATTCACTCCCCAACCCTTGCTGCCTTTTTCACAGTAGAAACAGGTTTCTGCAGGATCTCATCCGGCTACCGAGCCTTACCCACCGCTCCCTTACCCGTCCCTCTAAAATTCCCCGGAATTCCCATAAACATTTAAAAAGATTAGAGTATGTTTAGATCAAAATAAAGAGATATTTAATTTGGATTTCATCCCACCTTAAGGCTTGCTTCTGCCACAAGGCCTACCAAACCCTGCCAGCCAGTAACATGCAGCCAAGAAGAGAGATGCATTGGGTGATAGCTATTCTTCTGTAAATGAGCTCATCCACCCACTATCCAATTCTACCGATTTACTTCATCCACATGTTGTTTCTTGTCATTCATCTGGATTTTAAACTTCTGGAGGCACAATCATCTCTATGCAATATCGTGGTATAATCCCTGCTAGAATCCCAGCTCCAGAAAAGGGCTCAAAAGTGCTCCCACAACATCAACCCTAATTCTGTACTCCCCAAGCTAGTGTACAATTAGAATATAATGCAATCACAGACACCATTACATTAAATCCCAGTATTTTTCTGTCTTTGAGTATGTCCCCATCTGGATCTCCATTTCACAGAAAGGTGTTTTGTTTTTAAAGCTTTACACCCAATAGAGAAATAATTTTCCTTCCAGTTGTCTAGGCTCAGCAAGGTGTTTAACTACACAGAACAACCACAGGGCTGGAAAAGAGCCTAAGAGCTCTCCCAGTCCCTGATCCAATCCACAATAGACCCACGAATCCACAGAAACTCCAAAAATCAACAATACTTATGCCTTTATTGATAGATGTTCATCAACATGGCTGTGAAAAAGCATCCACAGTGCCTGTGGACAGTAGAACAAGTTTCCATCAGTCTATGGCAACTCACCGGTACCCTCGCTGTGAGAAGAGTTTTCCTAATGTGTCACCTTCGTATTTCTCTGTGCAGTTTAAACTCATTCTTTCTCCTTATGAGGGCACACTTTAAAAAATAAAATAAAATAAAATTTGCAGTCTGCAGCAGTCTTCCAAGAATTTGGAATCATAGGTATGTTTTGGTTGGTAAAGACCTTTAAGATCTTCCCAACAGATCCTCTCAACTGTGTAAGTTGGGAGGGTAGACTCCAAAACTCAATACCAACTTGAGTCTTAACAGAGCATGTGTGGGATGGATAGTAGAGTTTCTTCATAGCTCTTCCAAGATATACTTACCCTCAAAAGTACCCTCATATACTTTGCCTTTTGCCCCATAAAACAGTGATGTATATTTGACTTCTGTTTTGTAAGCTACAACAGTCACTTCAACAGCATTTCATCATTCTGAAATCAAGTTCTCCAATATATGCTCCCTGCCCTTCCCAGCTTAGCTTCATCTGTAAATTTTGTGAGACATATCCTGTATTCTCCTCCTGAGCACTAATAGAAATACCTTGACAGAGAACCCTGATGGTTTCTTTCAAAATACTATTTTCTAGTCAGTTTTGCCTCTAGAGTTTAACCCAACCACATTATTTTTATCTTCTTCCCTGCCTCCTCAGGGAGTTGAAAACCTTGCTGAATTTGGTAGGCTGATTTTCACAAATAACATAAGGAAATGCTATTGTCAGTGCTTCTTCCCTTCATTGCTGCAGTTAATAAAATACATGAATCAGTCTTTCAAAAGTGACTATTGTTTCCCATTGCTCATTTAAGCAAATCCGGCTCTAAAGAGATGAACGCTCCGTTAAAAGAGTCTATCAGCTTTAAAATGTCTTGATTTTGCCATCTTAAGGTCACTAAATCTTTTCTGATTTGCAGTCTCATTAAACTTTTGTTTCCTGTTGTTTGTATTTTCTTTTATGTATGTCTAGCTTTAGGAAACCATTGTTTTTTCTACACTTCTTACCCCTGTGCATATTTTATTTTTCATTTTGGCCTTTAATTTTCAGAAATTAATAAAAAGTCTATTCAAGTTTCCAAAACATGAACTTCCCTGTAATAGCAAAATGCCTTCCAGAAGTAAAATTGCAGTCATTTTGTGGAAAGATGTGTATTTATACATTGCTTTCTCTTATCAAAAATTTTTTCCCTCACAGGTTTCTGAAAGGTTGTTGGAGAGAGAGGGAAGTAGAAAGGAGTTACATCTAATTAAAACAATGTGACCGAGTTTCTTGATTTAAGATGTGTTAGTCTTCAAAAATCTTTTTCAGTTTGCATATGAAACGCAAGTTCTCTGCACATTCGTGCTTTTGACTTTTAAATGCTAACCAAGTTTATTCCTCCATTGATCTGTTTTGCAAAAAAATCCAAGTTAACTTGGAGTGCTTTTATAATCCAAACACAAATATTTGTATAAGTAATCTCAACATTTCCACTATAATATGGGATCTTAAAATAAAGGCTGAAAGATGACATGGTAAATCTTCTAAACCTTCCTCTTCTCATAAGAATGTAAAGGTGAAATTCCCAAAACATGAGATGGTTAGATAGAGATCTTAAACCTAACAAATAGGAAAAAACCAACTAAATCACCAGATGGAGAGAAAAAAGAATGGGATGGTCATTTGGGTCCTTATTAATCAAATGAGAAACCGGCTTCCTCAGCTCGGCATAACTAAAAAATATATCGTTGGGTTTTTTTATCCCTAGAGATTTAACATATTTTTTTTAATTCCCATATTACCTGCAGAACAAAAGATACCACCAACTCTTCTGAATCAAGCTTTTTCTCTGTTGTTGTATCCTTTCCACATATTTTTCAAAAATAAGAAACTATGGAAACAGCATTGTATCCTTCTAGAATAAAAAACAAACAGAAGAACCCCAACAGAAGCTGCCTGCAGATTCCCAACAAATTACTGTCATCTTTGTTTAGCTGAATACTTTTCCTTCCCTAACTCTGAGAACTGTAACCTCTCTCCAAATGCCCTGGAGCCCCAAGCTACCTGTTCCAATTTCAGCCCAACTTTTTGCCTGCAGAGTAAATGGCAGCAATTGTTATTGCTGGCTGTAATGTCATGGCACGTATCTGTCGTCATTCCATTTATTACATGAAAAAGATACGTGAAGACAGGAAATACATACATACATAGCTACCACTTCAATCTTCAGGCATGAAATCACTCTTTCGCATAACTATTTTTAGTAAGGTTTCTTTCCAGTCAAAGTTAAGACACGTTATCAAGGAAACAGCATATTCTAGCATCACATTACTTGTCCTTTCTAGACAAACCCCTGTTGCTTCAGAAAGTGACAGTATTTGACAATAAATAGTCCCAAGGTCCTTTTCATGCACTTACTGGGAGTTTCTCTCAGGAGGAGAGACAAGGATCTTTCAGAGAGGTACTTTCTTCTAAACTTGTCCTCTTGAATTTAGGCAGTTTAAGGAAACAATGACTGCTGACAAGTTCCTTATTACCAGCAATTAATGGCCAGTTTGTTAATTAGTGTCCTGAGGCAAAGTTAATGTAGCATTTCTAGCAGAACCCAAAACAAAAACATAGCCCATATCCAAAAATATTCTAACAGCTCTGGTTTATTCAGTATTTTTCTTAACAAGGACAGATTTTCCTGTCCAAATCAGTGGACTGCAAAGTGCATATACTGGGAAAAGAAATCAGCTTCATTAAAAGGAAAAATAATAATAAACTGGTTGTGGTTTTTTTCCTGACCCAGAACATGGCAAGTTCCCAGTACATTCAGGAAAGAATAAAAATTTTAAAATAAGGGTGAGAAAAAAAAAAAAAAGAGAGAGAGAGAGAATGTAGAAGTGTTTTCTCTGCCTTTTCAGTGAAAAATCTAATCAGTCCTGGAGGCTTCCTTCACAAACTGTTTCCATACCTCAATTATTCTAAAGAAATCGTCCATTAACTAGTGAAACGATCTTAAATGAGCTATCACTGGGGGGGGGGAACCCAACCCAACCAAATCCAAACAGAAAACCTACAAAGCTCATGGAGTTAGAACTTGGTCCTAAGTAGTGCTATTTGCTTTGAGGATATCTCTACTTACTCATTACAAAAATTATGAGCTCCTTCACTCTTTATGAAGGCAGATTGAGAAGCCACCACGTACCCTTTCCCCTCCCACCAGTTTCTCAAAGCTGTAATGAGCTCTTCCTCTTTTCCTCATCTAACCAGCAGAGAGAGGCAGGATACCTCCTCTCTTATCAGTAACAGTGTTTCTGGAGCAGCATCTATACTGGGCATCAAAATTGTTCCTCAGGATTCCCCACAGGTGTCCCAACAGGGTGGTTCTCAGAAACCTTCAGAGCAGGAACAAAAATAAACCTTGAACTGGCTTTAAAACTCACTGTCATTTGCCAAGAAAACAAAAATCCTCCAGCCACTGCATGGCACAAGATCACAAACCTTTCTAGGAGTGACCTCCGTTGCTACTATTCAACATCCGCTAGACTATTCGTCATATGTCACCATGGTGGTTAAACCAGGCAAAACTGTCACTGGCCTCTGCTGTGTGTAAAAGACACCTTGAAGACCGTGGATTTCTCCTCAACTTTCCATAAGGCTGACAGACAAAAATGAGAGCTGGCCCACTTGGCTCTTCCAGAAGCCACGCAGACAGTAGTGCTGCAGCAGACGTGCCAGAGAGAGCAACTCTGAACAGCTCACAGGGAGGGTTCTTCAGCAGAGAGGATGAACTTTCATGCTGCAACAGCTCATTTCATGACTCTCCAGGAAGAGGTGGGCTACAGCTGGCAGCTATAGTCACTAAAAGCACTGCCCTGAACATGTTTCTTATCGTGGAATGATAGAGCCTTACACAAAAAGCCAGAATACTATAAATATGAAATTTTGTTTGTTAATAAAGCATAACCAGGCTGATTTTGTTTCAGACCTCACATCAGCCAAATACAACTTTCATACATGAAACATTTATAAATGTCTGCATTTAATTAAAATGGTAAAACTTCTTAAAACAATTCTCTCAAACATGTTAAACCACATGAATTACAATCAAAGCTGCACCACATTTTAAAATGTTTTACAAGGTTTTATTGTATAAACTATATTAAAATTTAATACCAGCAATGATGTACTTACAACAAAAATAAAGCAATGCACTAAAAAACCCCAACCTGGTTTAGCAGCATCTCTGTATATAACTGATCCTAGCCACTAGCTGGTGGTTGAATGGTTACTTTCCCCACAGAGGGACTCACGAAGTATGCTGTCAGAATAATTCAGAGTGTAATCAAGGTTTTGTTTATTTGGTTACTATATTTATTACTGCTGAGAACTGTGCTATGTATAACAGGAGAATAGTCAAGAGCCATCTTTTACATGCTTTCCTCCCATCTCCGAATGAATTGTAATTGGTGTTGAACTTATGAATGACTTAATAATTAATTTAAGACAGCTGATATATATTTATAGGTGTATTTATAGTCTATAACAATAAAAAAATAGTGTGTTTAGGATAGCTCTGTTACCCTTCCTTTTGGGGTAGTTATATGAATGTCTTTGGGAAGAAAGCACTGTCTCCCAATAATATGTCAAGATTTGGCATTACTGACATTGCTTTGACACAGTGATCCAGCATAAACTGCCAAGTCAATTTATGTAACAGCAACTACATTTATAGAAGCAAACAGGGTTAACCTGAGAACTCTCATGTGCTTTATGTACAGTTTACTCACCCGGACTGCAACCATAAGAAATCTAGAGATTTGCTGTCATTCATTATTTCTAAATGGAAGGTCGTATTGACTTTGCCCAGTTACAGTTTATGCCCATAGTCTGTATGGGGTTAACACATTATGTGTAAAATGATGCAAGTGCAGCAGGACAGGCTTATTGAGAATATCTTATGAGCAAAATGAGGCCTCAACCAAAGCCTCAAGCTAGAAAGAACATCGTAAGAAGCAGTGAAGTCTTAAACTGTTCCTGACTGTAGGTTATATGAGGATTTTGTCAGATGGCCTAAGTGAAGAGGTTAGAGCAAACAAATTCAGAAGTGTTCTGCATGGCCACTATAACAAATGGCCTCCAAGGAGCATTTGAGTAATGCTTTGATTATTAGACATGCTAATAAATAGCAGTTATTTTAAAATGTGGCACATCTCACCCAAACCCGTCTGTTTGCAAGAACAAATTATACAGAAGATGAAGATATTTACTACTTAAAAACTTTTCGGAGGGAAGAAAACAGACTAGTTTGTCCAAACTGCAGACATATTCCACAGACACACATACTACAAAGCAAATGACCCTTCTCTGTCTCTGCCCTGCCACCATTTGAGGAATGAACATTAGGCTAATTAACACATCTTTATAGTCCTGACACTTAAAGGATATTTGAACTCAGAGCACAAACCCAAGTTGAACTTTTGACACTGGGTTTGATCTTTTTAGAAGGCTGGATCTGACACACTCTGAACATTCCCAAAACATAGAAGTCCGTAAAATTTTTGTTGAAGTAGCTATTCAAGCTATCTTAATTAGATGTTCCAGCATTACAGTAGAGAAATACAGCACAAAGCCACATAGAACAGAAGTGGCAGAGAAAGGATGAAAAGGGCTTAAGTATAGAAGAAATTTGACTATAAAAGCCCACACCACAGGACTGAATTTGTTGAAAATAACTCTCTGGAGAACAACAATTGGAAGACAAGACAGACATAATGTGAACAAGCTTTAACAGCGGGCCAGGGTTTTAGGAGAGTTGCACCAGGAGTGAAAGATGACATACTGTCTAGGCTCCTTCTTATGCAAAGATGATACATTTCTCTAGTTGGACATTTTGCACCTCTAAACTACAGTCCATTTTTAGTATTGCTTGCTAAAACAAGCACAGTTGTGCTTTGCCTTTTAGAGTGGAGGGAAGAAAAAAATGCCTTTTCAATTTCTGATGCTTTTATCCTATTATGTGGGGCATGAGAAATGTGGTGTAATCATACGGGCCTATACCCAGGTGAGTCATTCATCTGAAATGCTTCCTACCCCCTGCAAAACAAGTTGTCTATTTTGATCGGGATTATCCCACCACCACCACCCATTTTTTATTAGTGATGTAAATGTCTGGATAACACTTCCACCCTGGCCTGCATACAGTTGATCTGTTCAGGGGCTTAGAAGGAAAACTCCAGTCAGCTAAAAGAATATACTGAAAACATAGCAGTATCTACAGTCTAACCTGCCACCACCTATCCACCCACGCAGCTACCTGTATCAAAAAAGAGGTGAGTAATATTTGCTCACTTTTGGGAATTTGTTTAACGTTACTGAATGATTCATAGAAAGAAAGACAAGGAGTAAAAACAACTTCTAAAGGCAAATGAAAACCAAGAAGAAATCAATTCAACTGATACCCATTTTTTGGTATGGACTATAACTGGGCTGTCCTCTATTTCTTTAACGGTATTTTTCACTCTCTGAATCCATTATGCAACTAAATAGACCTGCAGCACCATTTCTAAAACTGTACCAGGTGGAAAGAAGCATAACAACTCTGCTCCATTCCTGACTGTTACATTTATTTTGCGATTATGGAGAACTAGCAATAAAATCCTTATTCCTTGTAATGGAAATAGATCATGTGCACAGTCATGATAAAGTCAATTCAAAAGTCTCTTGGGTTCACTGTTTCCTGACGCCTCAGTAGGGAAAAAAAAGATAATAGAAACCCTACATCGCCCCACAAAAATCCTCACTTTCACATAAATAAGAGAATATAAAATGGTGGGTAATCTAAAGGAATGAAACAAGAAAACCCCACCTAAACACCACTATATTTATTTATTTACTTAAGGTCAGGCCTGAATTCAGGACATCATACCTCCCCAGGAGAGACACTTATGTAAGTATTTGCCTATTGGTAGGCATGTACTTCAGCACTTCCCTGAATTAAGATGATGTTACGATTGAGATGTATGTTGTATCCTTTGCCCACATGAAGATGCTGGATTTGCCAGAACAAACACTGTACATGTAAATGAAGGTTTTAAAACAGTTCCTACTATTTGTACCTTAGCACTCAGTTTTCAAATCTGGCAGACCAAAGTCCACTCTCAGGCACTGTAAAAAGGGGCTTTGTGTAATAACATAAAAAGAACATACAGCCTCCACGAGCATTCACACTCAAGTCACTGGATGTCTTAACTTGGCAAAAAGCTCAAAACCCCAAACCCTCAAAGCCCATCACCCCTCAAGATTTAAGATCTATAAATGTAGATTGAGAAATGTAAATTTAGGCATTCAAGCTTGAAAAGTTTTCTCTGCACTTTCAAAGAAGAACAGGAACCTGACATCATGCTCTAAATCATTTCCTCTTAAATAACACTGTAAACTAATGCTGACTCTCCTCACTCATTAAATTAGGTGATCAACAGACAGGCTTTTCATAAAGCAGTGGTTTGCACAACTGGAAAATCCTGGTCTTTTATTAAACATCCTAAAAAATAAACATCCATTTCACTTTCTGTTCCTCTTTTTTCCCTTTCAAAACACTTCAGTCCTTTGAAAAAAAGATAATAAGCAGCAATCTACAGAGTTGTACTTATCTTTTATAGTAAAAATTCCTTCCATGGTTTGTTATACACATATGCTCACAGATGTTTCATCAAATTAGATTGTGGGTATGCTCAGATGTGTTTAATGTCTGGCAAATTGCAATGTCCGTTTATAACAAATACCAAATAGAGACCACAGCCACTTGCACAGTCCAGTTCCTTTAGGATTGTAAAACTGTGTATCAGGAAGGTACATTTTTGCATCTCATTCTGTCTTCAGAAACACAGTACATCTTCCTGTTTTGTTTGACCTCAGAAAGACCCAAGCAGCCATATTTCATAGCTTCTTCTAACTGAAAATCAATGTTTTTACCTCTATTTACTTGCTTAGTTACTGAAGTAATTAAAAATAAAACCACTTTGTCCCTCATTATCAAATTGAGCCTACACTGGTACACAATTGACAGCATTGCAATATTTGGAAAAACTGGTTTTGATTCAACAATTTTGGCTTGTAAGAATAATTTTTCTGCTCTGCTCAGTTCTGGTGAGGACTCAAATGCAGAATTGAGTCAAGTTTTCAGCACCATGCCACAGGAGCAATCAAGGCTAATTTGTGAGACCAGAAAAATGGTTAGCATGAGAAAAGGATGAAGGACTTGGTCTTTTTTACTCCGGAGGAGACAAGGGAGTAGAAAGGGGAGCAGAGACATGATGACAGCCTTCAAATATGCAAGCAGCAGTTACAGAGACAATGGTGATCAATGTTTTCCATATGCACTTGGAGTAGCTCAGAGAGAATTTGGCTTAATTTGCAGCAAAGTTTTGTCTAATTATCTATTTACAATGGTTATTAAGCACTGGAAAGGGTACCTAGAGAGGCTGTGGAATATTCCTTATGGGAAATTTTTATGAGCTGTCAGACAAACTCTGTAGGAGATGACCCAGGTATGATGATTCCAAGCAAAAGGTAGCCTGTATTTTTTTTCGTGGAACACATCCAGCCACAGACCACGCATCATGAGAGCTGCAGGGAATTACTACAGAACAATTTAATTCATCTCCACTTGAAAAGTGAGAAGTGCAAGAACTTCCAAAGTTTCAAGAAGGAATTCTGTGTTATATGGATCCTACTGCTCCAGGGAACTTCTTTGAGGAGATAAAAAATGGCCAAAACCAGGCTAGTAAAGGCCTGATCATGCAAATCGACTAGTTAAAATTACTACACAAGAAGTACGAACTACATAGTCAAGGTTACTTCACCAACAGCAACTTCTCCCAAGTTCTTGAGAGGAAGATCACCAGAGAAACAGAGATCATTTGCATGGAGAGCCCCAAACTCCTGGGGTCGTTGGCCAATATGTGGATTACAAATATTTTCTGAAGTAGAACGCAATCCACCCTGAAGGAAAGGTTACTTATCTCCACCTCTTAGCAGTACCATGCTAGGACTGAAGCCTTGCCCTTATAACTAAAGCAATTTTAATGCTACCTACAAAAATCAGTGGCTTAACATTCACAAGCATCACAAGGTAATGTAGTCAATTTGGACTTGAAAACCAAAACACACTTGTATAACAAATAGGTTCAATTAAATACTCTGGCAGTATTTAGATAGAGAAACAAGATACAGTTTTTGGAGAAAAAGCTGCAGTACCAAAGCACTTCCATGTCCCCATTACCTGGGTGTTGTCTCTCAGCAAGAGAAAGTGTGCAACGCTCAAGAGGAGGACATAAAACTCTGACGGTATACCAAGTTGTGATGAGTTCGCCATAGGGAGGAAGTCCTTCCTGACTGCAGCTGGTGCTCAGCTCACGCCTTTGGACATGAATATTGATCATATTCTTATTTTCTTCCCATCCAGAGTAAATTCAGGTGCAATGCTCTTGCTGGTTTTCTATAAATCAAATAGTCTCAGTTCTTTTTATCTTTATACTAACTGACACCTGTCTACCTCCTCTCCCATTCGCACGTGCCTCTACCCTTTGGTGACTATTTAGTAACTCTGTGGCAAATAGCAGAAGTGGCCATATGTAGAAAGCAGAAGGAAGTGGTTCTGTGTTTGTAAAGAGTCTTTGAATGAAATTCACAGAATAAAATTAAGGAAAATGGCATGCATAAAGGCTTGAACTACATTTTTGTAGAGTCCACAAACCATCAGACTCCAATAAATTAAATTTCAACCTTCTAAAATAAGTTTACAACATAAATACTATCCACTCAAGCAGACATTATCACCAGAAAGGCCACTACTAAATTGTTTGGGAAGGAGTCTCTTACTAGGTGATAAAGTGTGACTGAATTTGGCCCCGAAGTCTCTGTCTTGCTAATTTTCAGAATTTGCTGCATAAGCATGCTAATTACACATGCAGCAAACGAAGCATTATTTTTATTTAAATTAGTTCCTCTTCTGACATAATGAAAATTGAAATATAGGACCACACAGTTACGTTTCTTCTTTATTTGTTATTCCAATGTCAGTTTGTGACTCGGAGAAACAGGCATAAGAACTGAAGTAGGTACCACCCACCATTTGGTAAAAGTAGATGTTCCAATTCCTGATCACGTTTGTAATATGGAAAATAAAAAGAGCAGAGCAGAAATAACAATTACTTTCATAGCACCTTTTTTGAAGCTGTCAAAGCGATTAGCAAGCATTTATTAGTCTCACAACAGCCCTGTGAGACACTGAAAATACAATATTATTTAATGGAAAGATTTATACACTACAGCAATTAGTCCAGTATATAGATTTAGGTATAATATTTTATTTTTTTTTTTTAGAAAGGAAACCTACTTTGAGTCACTTCTTTTTCACTGCCCCACCTTTTTATTTATTTTACAGGATCAAGTACACAGAAATCATTTACTTCTGCATTCATTTCTTACAGCTAACTGCAGACCATATAAATGGCTATGGGTATGAATCAAAGGAGATAGACTTTGCTGAAACAAATACCGTATGAAGTAGCAACCCCACTAATCCCCCTGGAATGGCAGGTGATAAATGCCACATTCCAGCTGAATTAGCACCTCTCCCTACTTTTGGGAAAGGAGGGGGGGAGAAGGAGGAGGTCATCTGAGGTGACAGGAGAGGTATACAACAGAGAAACCCCGCAGAGGATTCCTTTGGCTCTGGGGTATAAAGAGAACTAAAGCCAGGCTCAGAAGACCGTTCTCATTCACCTCCATCACATCAGTGTAGGCCAGTTAACACCCACTCTACACAGCTAGTAAAAGGATTATTCTTAGAACAGCCTGAAGAAGATGTAGACAGTCCTTTGTTATGTATTAAACAGATTTCTAAAACTCCTGCCATAAAACAACATTTAGATATACGCAAGTCAAAAGAGATGTTACCACAGGCCCATCTCATGCACCATATATATTTGGAGCTTGTCCCTAGACCCAGCCATATTAATTGTAAGGATAATAGAGTCACATTTTCACAGCCAAAATGGAAGACTCAATTTTCTTTCAAGTGGTTTAATTTGCTGTATTTCGGTGGTCAGATAGAAGTTACCATTGTTTAAATAATATTCTTTATGTGGACATCCTGTAGCATCATACTGTATGTCAGATATTCATTCTAGAGATACCACATAGGCAAGTTTTAAGCCACAGCCCACATGCTGTTTACAACAGTACAAGTACTTAACATATTCTCAGTTTCTAGCTACATTGCTTTTATTAAGCTGGACTTCTCTTAGCAGCTCTGCAAGAGCTCTAATTTCCACCTAGAAGAACGAGTGTTAATGGAAAAGCAGGCAAAAGCGTCACCTCCAAATGTCAGATGAAGCCTTCCTGGCCTCATCCGTCATCAGTGTATCTGTTTAAAGCCAACTCTTTTAATTGGTTTCCCCAGTGAGAGATCCCACCAGACACCATTGGGCAGCCACTGCCCAAGCTGGCGGCAGGGGGTTCTTGTTGACCTGTTGTTGATGTGGCAGAAGGGGCAGAACAACCCATATCCTCCTGGTTTCATTTCAGTTCTCATGTTTCCCTCTCGCTTCAAGCATTAGGCAGCAGCTACAGCACTGTCTGTATATACAGTATTAGGAGCCCTCCGCTTCAAACGCTGACTTGGACGGGTGCCACACACCCCCTGGAAGCATCTGCATTTGAATTTAAAGGGGTGGGTGAGTGACAGCAAAACTAGCTGCTTCTTCTGACAAGGCTTTGGCAGATCATTGGTTGTCATCAAACCTATTGCGTTTCTTGCTCCCTGCCAAAAATTCCACCTACATGCCTGATGGCAATTAGTCCTTTGTAGGTGCTAATGAATAAAAGCAGCATGCATACTTTACAGACTTAAAAAGAATATCCCAATCCATATATTAATTCCATATATAAACTCACATGCACACACAGTCCTCCCTTCCCCTATCCACATGCCACTGTGCACCCACACCCAAACTCGTGCTTAGAAAAAAAAGCAAGCAGCAGTAAGATGATCATCCAACTGTGTGCAAGTAGGATTTTTTTCATGAATCATTATCTGTTTTTCCATAACTCATCCACTGCAAAAAGTATTGCTTTATGAATGCATCCTACAGTTGGGATAATGAAGCACATTCATTGCATGCTTGAACCTTTCAAAGGTTCAGACATTTCACACACTCCTTCTAACCATGATTCTTCTGCAGTGTCCAAAATCATCTGGGATACAACAGTATGACATAACCACACTTCAGGCAAATACACTGACAATTTCCATAGAAGGGAAAAATGGGTAAAATAGGGGCACCATGAGACTTCAGCACCACAGTACTTCCAAATCAACAAACTGAGCATTGCTTTCATGTTTGTGTAATTCTGGATTTTCTGTTTTATGTCAATTTTAGAAGGCAAGGCATCAAAACAGTATGAGGAAATACACTCTATGTAAAGCTGGTGAAAGAGTCCTTATTAACTTTTCCCATCAACAAAAAATGCAGTTTTGTCAAATGCAAACCATTTTATAGGACTATAGTGACTGCAAAACCAAAAATTAAGGAGGAAACATTGTGTTTTGGCTTTTTTGTTAATGCTACCTACATAGAATTAGATGATCCTTGGGAGCCAAATTAAGGCATCCTGCAAAAGATTGCACACATTTTTTTTTCCTTAGATTATCCATTTTGCATGAAGTTTTAGCTCTCGATTCAAGTTTACAATACTTTTAAAATAAGAGACTTTCCCAACCACACTCATTGTACTCATAAATTAATCAGAAATAGAGTGCTCAGTATCTTACCATGACATTTCCAGACCAGATTTCACAGGCTCACAAAGGCTTCAGAAAGTCTGCTTTAAATTAGCAGATTGTAGAAAACATCCTTCTTCAGTTTCACTAGATTAGAGTTTAGATTACTCTTCTCAGCTGGACTGTAGGCAGGAAGAGTTAGAGAACTCAGCCAGCCGCTCAAGAGTTGAAGCAATAGGATCCTGAGACGGATGGCACCACCTATCATCAACCATAGCAACCAAACCCAGCTGCTGCATTGATTTACCTGCATTTAAATTGTCTGGCCTCCCAAGTAGTAGGGGTTTTTTTTCTCCTTCCCACCTCTATTCTTTGTTTTACATACAATAGCATAGCATCACATTGGCCACCACAAAGCTATCCTGGGTGTTGGGTTATTTTACGTTTTGTATTTGTTTTGTTTAGACATAAAATTCAGGCAAGGAGCACAGGTTATCTTTTCATCCCTCCTTCTGGCTGGGGCCAGTGATGTTGAGAAGAACAGGTGGATGCAGTCCATTAACACCTGTCTATGAGGCTGGTGTCACTGCCACAACTTTTGGTTCTATGACAATGCGATGGCCCATGCAGCACCAGACTTAACGAACCCTAATGGGAGTCTCCTCCATCAAAGGGGAAAAAGTGTCTTTGCCCAGGAACTTGTGGGGCTTATTGAAAGAGCTTTAAACTAGGCTTGAAGGGAGAAGGGGTTAGTATCAGCCTTGTTTGTGGCAGGCTGCAGGGAGGACCTGACCAAAAGTCTATGGGTTAGGATCAGCAGGACTGTGGAGGACACCATAGTGGGGGTCTGCTACAAGCCACCCGACCAGTGGGACCAAGAAGAGGGCAAAGGCAAGGATTGTGCCTCAGAGTGTTCAAGGAAAGTTTGGATGAGGTACACAGGGACACAGTTTAGTTAGTAGTATAGGTGGTAGGAGGACAGTTGGACTAGATGATCTTGGAGGTCTTTTCCAGCCTTAATGATTCTATGACGGGGAGTATGAGGAACTGCCCATTGTAGGAGATCAGGTTCAAGAACACCTAAGGAATCTGAAGAGCACAAATCCATGGTACCTGATAAGGTGCATCCATGTGTCCTGATTGAACTGGCAGATGAAGAGGCCAAGTCAATCTTCATCATATTCAAGAGGTCCTGGCAGTCTGTTGAAGTCCCTACTGACTGGAAAAGGAGAAACATAACCACCATTTTTAAAAAGGGGAAAAAGGAAGATCCAGGAAACTACAAGCTGGTCAGTCTAAGCTCTGTGCCTGGCAAGATCGTGAAGCAGATACTCCTGAAGACTATGCTTAGGCACATGGAGAATAAGGGCAAATTGTGCCAGGCAAATCATGTCTAACAAACCTGGTGGCCTTCTATGATGCAGTAAAAAATTTGGTGGACAAGAGAAGGATGACAGACATCATCTTCCTGGGCTTGTGTAAGGCAATCGACACTGTCCAGCATGACATTCTTGTCTCTAAAGCTGATAGACATGGATTTGACAGATGGACCACTCAGTGGACAAGGAACTGGCTGGATGGTTGTACTCAAAGAGCTTTGATCAAGGGCTCAGTATCCACATAGAGGTCTGTGATGAGGGCTGTTCCTCAGGGGTCAGTACTATGACTGTCACTGTTCAGTATCATTGTCAGTGGCATGGGCAGTGGGATAGAGTACACCCTCAGCAAATTTGGCAACACCAAGCGATGTGGTGAGGTCGACACACTGGAGGGAAGGGATGCTATCCAGAGAGATCTTGACAGGCTAGAGAGATGGGCCCGTGCAAACTGCACGAATTTCAACAAGGCCAAGTGCAAGGCCTACATGTGGGTTGGTGCAACCCCAAGCACTACAGGATGGGCAGCCCTGAGGAGAAAGACTTGAGTGCTGATCAATGACAAGCTCAGTGTTAGCCAGCAAGTGTGCACTAGCAGCTCAGGTGACCAGCAGTGTCCTGGGCTGCATGAAGAGAGGCATGGCCAGTAGGTTAAGGAAGGTAATTCTGCCCCTATACTCTGCTCTGGTGAGATCCCCACCTGGAATACTGTGTCCCGCTCTGGGGTCCCCAGTACAGGAAAGACATAGAGCTGTTGGAGTGAGTCCAGAGACGGATCACAAAGATAATCAGTGGCCTGGAGCACCTCTCCTATGAAGACAGCCTGCGAGAGTTGCACTTGTTCAGCCTGGAGAAGAGAAGGCTCCAGGGAAACCTAATGACGGCCTACCAATATTTTAAGGGGACCTACAGGAAAGTGGGAGAGGGACTGTACACCAGAGAGTGCAGGATGAGAAGTAATGGCTTTAAGCTGAAGAGGGTAGGTTTAGATTAGACATTAGGAAGAAATCCTTTACCATGAGGGCAGTGAGGCACTGGCACAGATTGCCCACAGCGGTTGTGGAAGCCCCATCCCTGGAAGTGTCTAAGGCGAGGTTAGATGGGGCTTTGGGCAGCCTGGTCTAGTAAAGGTGTCCCTGCCCAGGGCAGTGGGGCTGGAACTATACGATCTCTGAGGTCCCTTCCAACCCAAAGCATCTTATGATTCTATCATCCCATTCCTGATGCAGGTGAGGATAGCATTTACATGCAGCTACAGAATAAAAAGGTTCTCTACAGCAGCCTCTGGTCCTCCCTACCACAGAGACACATGACCACTTTTTTTGTTGCTGTTGCATCTGGGAAAATTTCTTGCTTTGTAACAGATTTTCTGGCAATATAGGCAGAAGGAGGGTGAATGAATGCCAGGAGGTACCCCTGTGAGAGGCCTTAGCTTCAGTGTCCTCTTATTTTATTTTCTAGAAGAGGTCTGTAAGTTTCATGCCAAAACAATACTTCTCAGAATTAATCTGGACTGGGCAGGGAACATTTTTTCCATTTTAATTTCTTTTATTTCAGCCTGTGAGAGGATCACTGTCCCAGGCCATTCTGATCCATAGCATATCCACAAATACAGCAGGGATCAAGAGCATATGCACTTTTCCCCCCTCTCCCCTTCAAAACTTTCTCCTCCAACTTCCACTTGGAGCTGAAGAATTCATGCCAAAAAATATGTCCATTTCTGTTTCCATTCACTGCATCGGCTACTGTAGCAAACACAAGTGCAAGCATGTAACAGCATTGGCTTAACACTGATGCTGAACACCGGAATGCTCTGAAATGGCCTTATACTACTACCTGGCCTGGCTGATGTTTCAGTGGCAGGCCGGACCTCGCTGCCAGAATAGGGAGCTGTGCAGTTTCAGGACCAGCATAAATGTAATTGTAAAACTGTACTTCATGTTTCTGTCATGGATGTTGATGTACAGTTTCTCCAAATAAAGTTACAGTAATATTCACTGGGGGAAAAGCTAGGCATATGAGGATGCTTGTGCCTGCAGGTGAATCCCATCTGTGGGACCTGTGTGCTTTGAAGATAGCCCAGGTTTTTTGGTGCTCCTTATAGTGCAAGGTGGGCTCCCCTACTTGTGCTGCAGGGACAGGCACCATTCTTTACAAACTCCAAAAGCTCCAGCACATCTCTCAGAAGGCTTTAACCTAGGTACTGCCTTCTCTCAGCTTAAAAAGGCTAAAATTTCTGCCTTTCTCTTGCTCCAGAATGCTCTAAACCTCAGGCTGTCATAGACAGTCCCTCGAAAGGGCATGTCCCATGGGTGCTTCCATGGTGGGGTAGAAGGAGCGGCCACAATATGGGCAAGAAGGCAGAACTCTTCTGGCTGGGCCAGCAACAGGCAAGACAGGAGCTCTGTAGCCTGATGGGCAGAACACATCACCAGGAGGAGGAAAACTGCTTCCTGAAATTATCCCAGGGTAATTTTCTTTTTATTCAATGACTGTTTAATGTAAAATGCATTAAAAGCTTAGGAGCAAAATGTGAAAACATATGGAGTGAAGATGTTCAGGCAAATTGACAAATACAGCCCTACCTCCCTGGAAAGTCTTACAAAAGTCTTAGAAGCTCCTTGGATTTAAATATGCCCGCAGCTTCCATTGTCCCTTATTTTGTTCTAGACAGCTTTTGGGAATATCACTGCTCGGAATACTCTGTTTTATAAGGTTTTGAATATCCCCCGAGTTCCACTTATTTTAAGAATTGTCAAATTATCAAGGTCATAGATATAATCCTAGTGTTTACAGAAAACCTAAACTTTTAACTGGCATGTCTTAACGCTCTAAGGGGAGTTCAGTTGCAGCTGATGTTTCATCTGTGCTCTCCATTCAGAATCCCACAACTACAAGACTACGTTTGTAATCTCATGATCTTTTTGAGTTGTAAAAGTTTGCTATTTTCTCCCTTGCTGAGTGGTTGGTAAAATATAAAGATAAAAATAAAACAAAGGCAAAGAAAAACATTAAAGTAATATTTCAGGAAAGTGATTTCTTTCAAAGTATTTTTAATTTTTACATGATTCAAAATAACTTCACATACAGTAACCACTCAAACTAACTGACTCATCTTCATGTCCACATGCTTTCTTTAAAAACAGAAAACTCTTTTCTTTCTTTTTTTTTTTCCTTCCCTTTTTCCATGTTCAAAACATAACATTTTGCTGGAACAGATGCCTTATTTGAGCAAAGTGCCACATTTCTGTAATATTTAAAATGATGTTTCAATTTAACCAAGATGTGACTAATATGAGTAGGAAAAGTTACCAGGCTTGTGTTTTTGTCCAGTACCAGTGACACTACTGTGAACCATTCTGGTAAGCGCTGTTTGATAACGACAACAGTATTTCTTGCTTTGTTAGTTACTAGCTTTTTTACTAGCTTTGTTTATAGGAGCTGACCACTACAAAGTAATGAGGTGAGGCTGTAATCTTGGGCTAATACTGACTTTTTAATGATTCACTTTGTTGTTCTTCTAATTTTTATAATCTCCATCTTATCCCTTCTGCTTTTAAACCTTGTGAAAAACCACCTACTCTAGCAAAGAATCCAGCCCCCTGTGAAGAACTCAATGCTTTTAAGTCATTTTTTGCTTTTCTATTTTTCCAGCAGCAGCACATCTGTCTCTGAAAGGTTTTAAGTGTCTTTGTAAGTAATACAAGAGGAACCTCAAAGTTTTATTTGCTTTGGCTCAGTTAAAGGCTTTGGTTTCTAGCCACTTGTTCAATCCTCCTGGAACTGCAAAAATAGATGGGGAATCTCAGGATGTTTCACTGTGTTATTGTCACCTCCCTGTATCCAGTAGGAAATTTCACAAGAGCCTTTGTTACAGTAAACTGACATTTCTGTTAATGGATCTACATCTTAGCTGTAGACTTAGCTGCAGACTTACACTGGCCAACTTAGCTGTAATCATCACAAGACCTGGGAGCAGAGATGGAAGAATAACAGGTCATCGTTATTCCACATCTGCCACTCTGGGAGACAAAATTTGGTTGTTTTTTAGAGTCTACTCTAAGAATACAAGATTTACATGCAGATCACAGACATAACATGAAACGACAGAAAGGGAAAACAAAGAAAAGCTCTCACGAGATCACCTAAATTTACATCTATTAAAATCTACCGGATATAGACTAGTGCTGTTATGTTTTCTTCCAGTTATCTGGCCTGATTTTTCACAAGGTCCACAGGTGTATTCCTCCACTGTATCTTCCATGAAGTAGGAACACGAATGCTGCCAGTTGTTTTACAATCACTAATACCTATTTCATTAGGCCTCTGAAGACAGCATTACTCAGGCTTAGCTCCACCCGCGTTTACATCAATCTTAGGTATAATAATGACACATGGACTCTAAGAAGATGTATTAAAGCACAAAAGAAATGAAACAAATAAATCAGGGTTTTGGTCTGTTAGCAGCTATACCTCCTGATGATAAGCATTTGTCTTTCACCCTTTCCCAAGCAGACCTGAATTGATACAGCAAGCATGCATTCCCCAGCCTGCTGGGAGCTGGAATTGGGTCCAGGACAGAGTTCAAACACTCTGGCTCACATGTAGCTCAGTGCACAACCCCTTCTACTTAACACAGGCTACAGGTAAATTTGAATCTTTGTCCACCACAGAGGTCATCTCTAATCCCTGTGTATTATTTCCTAACACTAAAAAACTGGAGTTCTTGAAAGAGCTCAGCACACAAATCACATATAACAAATGAAGTAATCTTCTTATCAGATGTTTATTTTTGTCATTAATAGAAGTATCAACAAGAAGTCTTAAGTCACCAAATGAGTCACCCACAGGGAGGTGGGGTGTCATCATAGGAACTGCAGAGTATCTCCTTGTTTGGCCTCATCTAGTCATTTTTGCTAGGAGCAGTTTAAAAAATAAACCTTCTCAGAGGGCAGGAAAACCCCACGACATCCCAGGATGATGAAGAAAGGAAAGTACATCTTGTGTCATCGAAGCAAGACAGCCACCAAAATGTATACTGTGAATGACACAGAGGGGTTTCTCCATAATAAAACACATGCTGCTAGCTACTTGCAGTGATTAAGCCTGTCTCACCGACAGGAAGCAAGGATCACACACCCCCCCTTTAAATTGCTTGGTTACTTTAAGTGTATCAGATCCTCTTCCTGTTTACCTCCAGGGTAGCAACAGCCATCAGTTATGTTCCTTATTGCCCTGGATTTTTCCCTACTTCCAAGTACTAAGAAACATCCCAGAATTGACTAAATGATTAATGTTAGTGTTGTGAATGACAAATTCTGGTCAATGAAAAGGGAGGTATTTCTCTGCTTATTTTACCATATTTGGACACCTCTTGAAATTTGTGGGTTTTAAGTTCAGTTGTGAAATTGCAAAGATCTTTCCTTGGGGGTGGAGTGGGGGTGGAGAGGTTCCCTAAGCCTGCTCTGGCTTCACTGAAGCCAGCATGGCTCATCTGAGCAGACCTCATTTCAGTACTTAGAAGTGTAATTAAAGACCTGTGGTCCAATTTCCATTTGGTGCAGGCTGAACAAGATGCCAAGACTACTCTATGCTTTCAGAACTCATTTCCCTTGTTGCCCTAAAGATCAGAAAAAGGATTTATCCTTAAAGAGGTGTCTTCATAGTTTGCATATCAGACTTTGCTTTAGAAATTTTCTATTCAGAAGTGAGGGGAAGGGAGACAGTACTATCCAAAAGCTGAAGATTAAATTAGACAAATTTAGACTGGAAATAGGTAACCATTTAACAAGAAAGACTTCTCGCCACTGGAGTAACATCCTTCACCTTTTTTCTGTCTTTCACCATGGCTTGGATCTCTTTCTAAAAGATACACAGTTGTTCCTGAGCTTCCAAACTGCGATGCAGATTGCATCAGTGTGTAAGCTGTGCCAAATCAAGGAGCTGTTGATGCTAGCAGTAGTAGTCAGTAGTGCCACAAGCTACAGGACATAGGAAAACACAAGTGCACGGACACACACATGTATACGCACATACAGAGGAGAATTTAGTCTGCCTTTCCTCAAGAGACAGCATTACCCACTGGAATGGGAAAGCCAAGGTGATTCATGCAGCTGATAAAGATTTAACAAGTACAGAATCTAAAATGTAAACTCTAAAACATCTTGAGAAAGTGTATCAGCAGGATATTCGATAGGTCTTAGTACCGAGTCACAAAGTAATTCCCATTGAAGTGAATATTGAATTTGCTCAATAAGAAATGGCCAAAACACAGAGAATAAACTGGTCTCTCTCCAGTTTCCACTACCATTAATGGCAAAATAACTACATACCACAGAATTGGACTTTCTCTTCTTATTGTAGGTAATGGGTGATTCTTATTAGTGGAGACTGAGATCATAACCCTCACCACAGTGTCTGGCAATGAAGCCTCCGAAATCTTTTATTCTATTTGAGCTTTATTTTGATCTTCAAAATTTAAATTTGACAAGGAATGGACAATGAGATTCTGCCACCAATTTTACTCTCCCCAGTTGCCACCAGAAAAATAACCCCACACCAAAACACACACACAAAAAGCCAAAACATTTTTGTATTTCTAATTTTTTTTCTTGACCAGAGGCCATAATGGCAAAAGGCTAAACATTTAATTAATCGTACTCACTAAAGAAAATCTGAACATACAGCAAGATCTGAATCCCAGTGTCAAGCCAAAACCTTTGCTCTGACTGCCATGACTTCGATGTTATCAGAATCAAAAGCTACTGAACTGATCTCTCTCAAAATATTCTAAAAGTAAATGGAAGGTCTGTTTTTCAGAAGAAAACAAGCCCTCAGAATGGACCTCCTCTTTAAAAAAATTAAGAACTATCTATTTCTTTTTGCCAGCTCTTTATATTTTTAACATTAATTTGAGTTTACAAGTGTTTAAAGAGTGTTCAGAGAAGTCTTCCACACAAGGAAACATAAGTTCATTCAGGTTCCTCAGAAGCCAGCATATTGAAACCAAGAATTCAAAGATAACCTGGAGTTATATTTTCTCTATTTAAGTACATCTATATGCTGGCTTCTAAAAACAGTAAATAGCACACTTTTCACATAAAGTTATGTCAAAATATATTTTATTATATTTGGTTCCCATCACTTCTATATCCTTAATAAAAGAATAAATAGGTAAGTTTTCCTCATATTTCCCCCAAATAATAGGAAACTTTGGTCTGGCATGAAGCAGAGGGATATTTTGAGCCAAATGAATATATTTTTGTTCAAAGTTCAATACCTAAAATATAGTGTTCTAAGGAGATCATTTTACTGTCAGAATAAAAATATTATAACTTTTCATTACAAATGATACATTGCTGAAAAAGCCATTATACTCCTGTCTTGCAGGAAACATTCACTGAATTTCTCCTTTTTTCACCAAAACGTAGCCTGTCTTTATTTTTTTGACACTTAGATACAAAGTGCTGTACTCCTGATCACAGAAGCACTGAACCCAAAGGAGTAAATATTGTGATTCTTTTCCTCCTTTCATAGTTTAGCTGCTGGAACAGCATTACTCTACGTGTACCTTGTCTAGGAAATGGATCTCAGCTTCTTTCAAATATTACATAAACCTTTGGACTAGATTCCAAGAGAATCCAAATTGTGAGTGCTTCCCACTCATTAAGTAGTCACATGCACCCACCCTGTATCGACACGAGTTGAGTGTACAAATAATCTCTCCTAACCAAGCTCCACTGTCTACCATAGGAGAAGAGCAAACACTCACATTCAGGAGAATTTATTCTTCAAACTGCGAGAAAAAAGAGCTGCCCTAAAGAACTGGTGCAGCTGTACCAGGAGCCTGGGATGGCCTGAGAGCCACATGCAGGTGATAGCACACAGTCACCAGGGGAAGTCATGGCGGCATGAGGAGGACCCATCCCAGAGGAGGGCTTGGAGGATATGTGGAGGCTTCAGCCCTGGCCTTTTGTCGAAGAAACACTCTCACACGTGTTTGAATACTGCATCATTTCAGCGGAGAGGGAAAGGCTTCCAAGCTGCACAATTATGCTATTGTAATCACACAGCACAGGCTAAATTAGACAGAGTAGCTCTGTTTTCCTGAATCCGGTTTTATAAGCTACATTCTAGCAGTGCTCCATTACGCTGCTATGCAGAAGTATCTGGCATTGTTTCCATCACAAACAAATCTTTATGTCCTAAATTCATGTTGGACGGAAACTTGGCTTCCAAGGCCTAAACCTTAGAATTACATTTGTTTGTTTAAACAAATTTGAGGGAAAACATACTTGGCCATCTTTGAGTTATATGATGACAAGATGATTTAGATTTCCCATAAAAGATATAATTCTTTTTCCCTCCTCACGCCAAACAATGGTGCTTTCTTATATCTGGACAGTTGCTGGCCAGAAGAACAAACCTATCGAGCAAAGCCAAATCTCAGCTATATTGATTAGGGCAGCAGATGCCGAGCACCTCACAGGATGTGGTTCTGGCTTTGGAAAAGTGCAGATAAAGGTTTATCTCCTGCATTTGTAAGACTGCGCTTTCATTTCTCTGATGCTGCTCTGTGTAAAGCTAAATTGGAATTGATGTACTTTGACTGTATTGCATATTATTGGAATGATTTTATCTTTTCTAAACAGTGTGTATTTAGAAACTGCTACTGTAATAAGCCATCCTTGAAACATCTTAAGAAAGACACAATTGAAATATATAAGAAATGCAACTAAAACTCAATTTTCCACTTTTTCACAATAAGACATCCCTTATGCTTACTTAAAATACTATCAAAAGAAAATGATAATGGCCTTCAGAACCCAACACCAAAAAAAATTCTTTCAGTTTAGTCCTTGAAGAGATATGTACTTTTTTTTAATTACTATATCTTTGTATAATAACTGAAAAAAAGCCTTATACATCACTTAGGCAAGGTGAAATATTGTAGTCTAAGTGTATTTGTTCATCTTCTCTGCATATTGCTAAAGTTGTGTCATTTTGGGGGTTATCTACATGATTTCATATATTGATCCAATCCCACTAATAACTGGCACTGATGTGTCACAGAGGAGTGGAAAAATTTAAAAGTCATTAGTAAAGGCTTCTCTGAAACAAGAGACTAAAGCAACCTCAGCAAACACTTCATTATCAATCTGCCTTTAGTACCTATTTTATCTCCTATCATATTGCATTCAGTTGTGATCTAGACTCTCCAAGTCTGTATGAAAGAGGGGAAAAACAGGTATGTCATAGAAAAAACCCAAAAGTATTCTCAGAAAAGGACGCTGGATGATGCTATGTATAGCAAGCGCCCTTTGGGGATATTTTAGACATTCCACTTTTCAATGTCTAAAATCCACTTGTGCTTCTAAAAGCCACTGGGTCAGGAGACAATAGAAAAATATGTGAAAATCAAAAATTTGTTAAATACATTGTTTTGCACTGAAAGGTAACAATCTTCTGCTTCACTGAAATCAAGACTGTAGTACATAGGAACAAGCAGGTCAGCTGTGCGGTTCTTGGTAGACCTGGGCCTTGACTGAGCATATTCTTGCTAAGGAAGATTCTCACAAATCACTATTTACATCTCAGCCAGACCTACCAGCTAATTGCCTTTTCCAAATTATCTCTTAGGATTTAATTTCCAGTACTGAATATTTGTTCTTGGCAGCCTCAGAGCAACTCAAATATACAGATTAAACAAACCATTACATGCTTAGACACCTGCTACTCTATGCTATACAATTAACAGAGAGTCAAGTCTCAACAAATGATTTAGTTTGCTCATTGTTATGTTTAAGCAAGTGCTTGCCATTTAAAATAAAGCAATTCCAAGCAGTTTCCATTATGGAGTTATCTGTTCTTAATGTCATCATTAAATACTGCAGTGGCCAGAAGTAGATTTTCCATCCTGACTAGATCATAGTTTACTTTGACATAGTAATTATCTATTATTCCCACGTATACTGTTTGTTTATAGGTTCAATAGCACATTCTTCTTTCTAAACAGAAGTGCTGGTATTTGCTGAAGACAAACCAAACAATGAGTTGGCATGAAAAAATACACTGGTAATCACTGAAACTCTCACAGTTTAAAAGTCTAAAGGCCAGGCATGCAATTGCTTTTGGACAGAAGAGGGAAATTAAGAAGCAGCATAGTGAGCTAAGAAACCAAGAAAAGACTTCACAGGATGTTTGCAAAAGTTTACCCATCTTTTCCAAGCCTCTAAGGATCACCTGGACCTCCCAAGAGAATTACAAGCATCTAAATGCACTGATACTTCCACACTTCTCTGGCATACAGATGCACGGTCTTCTCCTTACAAAGGAAGCACCTATACATCTTACCAGCAGAAGTAAACCATAGTCAACTTCTTCCCAGTGCTACAACCTTGAAAATTAACAAGCCGTGTGCTTTACTCATCCGTTCAAAATATTGAGTCCCACTCTTACTTATTTTATATTCCACTAATTTATCTGGCTGGCTTCCACGATGAAATGCCACAGTACTTCTCTTCAGAACCTGTGTTTAGTTGGTTTCTCAGATCTTCTACCAATAACCACCACCACTTTCAAAATTTTTCTTTTTTCCCACTAGTGCTTTCTTCCCTTTTTTTTCTCAAAAAAATTCACAGGGTGAGCAACAGATTTTTATCATCTTCAAACCCTTCACTTATCCATCACAATATCTGACTCCTTACTGCATGCACTCCTTGTTGCTTCTTCCTAGGGAGGGAAGTAAAAATTGATGCAGCTGACATTCAGTTCTCTCTTTAAAATAGGCAATTTCCCTTTGTGGGGTGAAAAAAATATGTACATTAGATCTTTCAGGACTAGCTAAAATAATCCATTGGTTTCCTACTGAAGGGAAGGTAATCTCCATGTGCAAGTGTGATAAAGTAACGCCTGGAGATTTGACACGATTAGCCCCTAATATTTGTGAGGAAACCAGGGGCCGAAGGCAAGGCAGAATGAATCCTCACTGGTACTAGTTCAGGGGCAGCTCTCATTGATCTACCTCCATGCTTCGGTCAGTACCGTTTTGATCTAGTCCTCATGTTAAAGAAATATTTTTTTTAAGTTAACTTTGAAACAGCGAAAGGGTATCTTAAGAAGCATGTGCATGCACGCTCAGCTTGCTCAGCACGCACACACACACAAACACATACACATTTTCTTGACACTAGCTGGCACCTGGGGATTGGTTTCAATATTCAGCATCTCCGTTCTCTGCAAACATTTAGAGGGAAACAGAATGTCTGAAGTCCTGGGCTCCAGTAAAATCCATGGCAAAACTCCCACTGACTTCAGCTATCCTCATTCTTCCAGTCAACCTCAAGTCAATTCGTCTTTTTGTTTATTTTCTTGTTCAAATACTTTCCTCTAACGATATTAACACAGGAAAAAAAATCACTGCTTGTCAGCAGAGCTCTACAGAAATTGGCAGGTTCTGTTTGAAGGCGTTTATGCAAGCTTCTTGGGTTTGATTAGAGTAGATTCTAGCCGCAGCATTTGGACCCAGATCAAGAGAGAAATTTCAAATTCTGCCCACAGAATGTTCATGTACGGCATTTGAATTGGGCTGAGGTCATCCTGCCTTAATTTTCATGCCTGGAGGTTTGTTGCTAGCTTTAGAATCAGAAATCTGCAGAGAAACTCAGGCTAAAGCCTCCTCCTTTCACCTCATTTCAGGACCAAATTATCTAACATCAGGAACTACTTACATTGGTGAATAAATGCCAACAGTTATCACACAGTGGTATCTGAGATGAAACATTTATTTCCTCTTTTAACCCTAGGGAAATATTATGATAACAAAATGTCGTCACCCCTGGAAAGCATTGACTTTTACATGATGACCACAGGGTCCATTTTTGGACCAGCTTTTTTGAAATTCATTACACTAACCAAAGATTGGTGGGTTGGTTTTTTTTCTGTCATGTTCTAAGAAACTGTGCAGTCATAAAAACTTCATGCCATGTGAGACTGGACAACAGAAGCTCTGCAAAGTTGTTCTTAACTATGCAGCTGTAGCCCAGACCAAGAGGGAGTAGTATTTACAGCAGTGTTGATTTGTGGATCTCTGAAAATCAGTGGTCATCTAATTTCTGTTGCTTCAGAGGAGTCTCCTGGAAAAGAGCTCATGTGTCCTTCAAGAAAGCATTTCAAGTTGCAACCAGTGAAACTCTGAAGCTTACTGTGAGGGCACAGAACTCAAGCTGGCATACCCAGTTTATCTATGCTGAATATATATTCTGAAGACGGATCCTAGAGGTCTCCCAGATGCACAAAAAACCTTTTTGCTCATTTCTCGTTATTCTTGTTTCTTTGTTATTCTCAGGATCTACTTATTTCTGTTGCACTTACAGTTAACAATTCATATAATATGGATGTGATGCTCAAAGGCTGTTATGTTGCAATATCATCCTAGATATTTCAAATAAGAGCTCCTGCAGCAGCCTAGCTACTGGCCATGCAAAGGTCATCCCCATCTATTTGTATGGAAAATCCAAAGCATTAATTAATTTGTGCATTCATCTATATTTGAAGGGCAGAGAAGTCTGGCAACCTGGTGGAGACCATCGCTGACTTTGGCACACAGGGTCTGGTTAGCCAGTGTTCCTGTAGACCTGTAACTCCACACATAACCCCACTCTGTTTGACTTCCCCCTCCACCTCCCCTTGGTTCTATTTTCCAAATCAAATTTTAAAGGGTTGGGTCTGACCTTCTCACCCTGAGAAACAGAGAAAGTGCTCAAGCAGGAATACCTGGCCAGTCACACTATTAAAACAAAAACAATTACTGCCTTATTTAACAAAACAAGCCACAATCTCAAAATGGTAGAGGCCGCCTATTTTGTTAAGGTCTTAATAGCATATTTTGTGGCTCCCTGAGGAATAATTCTCCTTATTCAGAGAAACACTTATTAACCTTCATAATTTATTTGTGGCTTCACTGAACACGCACATACTGTACTGCATGGCCGTTAATCCTGGGAATGAACTTATTAATGATGGGTTAACCTTAAAAGGTTCAGTTTAGCTCAGATAACCACCCAGATTTCTGGATGCCTTTTTGAAATATATCAAGTATTCGAGTCTCACTACTTATATTTTTTCCAAAGTCCCTGTTACATGGCAGCCCTCCCAGAATGTCCCCAGTTTTCTCCAAGCATGTTAGGTGAAATGTTACCTTGGACATTTGTTAGCTGACACCAAAACTTGCTTCCTTGGCATTCTAGGACAAAATCCTAGCTGTTAGCTAGGAGTTCCTAGAGTAAAGCAGCCTGTATTGGAGTCCTAGTCTTTGCCATCAAACATACACACTGCCTCTACCCCAGAACACTTGCTTCAAGGTTCTTCCTCTGTGTGAGCTAAGGATGACTACAGAGATTACCTCATCTGACTCCTATAAATTGTGCACATGATAAAAACCTCATCAAGCTTTTATTACTTCATCTTCTTCTTTCAATCCTACTTAATCAATCAGGCCTTATTTGATGCCTTGCATTTTGATACAGGGTCTCACGCGTGTTTCTACTGTCTCTTTCACAACAGGATTCTGAACATGTTCAGGAGTCTTAATACAACCAGTATTAAAAATAATTCTTTATCTAAAAAGTGCTTTTTAAATGTCCCAGAAATATAGCATTATTGCTAAAAAGAACAAAAACACCAAATACTGGGAAGCCAGTCTTTCTACTAATGCACATTGTAGCCTGGCTTTTGAAGACTTCTTATGCCTCTTGGTTTTTTCCCCCACCTTTCCCATACCCTTTTTTTTCTTCCCCCACTCCCTTTTTCTTTTTCCCCTCTCTTCCCCTCCCCCATTTTTTTTTGGCAACTGCTTTCTGCTAGTTATTGTAACTGAATATTAACAACTCCTCCTTAACATATTCCATAATTTTCAGGAAATGGAGGAATCTATGATGATGCTAACCTACAGAGTTTAATACATACTAGCATAGGGATAAGTCTTTGGAACCCGTGGAAGGAACAGCCATACCATGTCTACGTGAGCAATGACTGCCTGAACCTTAACAGAAAGCTACAGTTATTTGTAGCCAAACTGAGACTACAATGGCAGAGGCTAAAAATAATTCTCAAGAGGCTAAAGACCATATCCAAGCAGTTAACTCATTAGCAGGGTGATCTCTAAACTGGCATATGTGTGGCAGACTGGTGATAAATGGACCACATTTGGTATATGTAGAAAGCACCTCTAATATTTCCAAGTCAGGCTTCAATTGTAAATCACTTCTGTATATTGTCAAGTCCACTCTGAAATGAAACCATGGACTGCAGGCAGTTATTGTATCAAATTATGTGGAAGATAAGGGTGATACAAAATAATCCCAAACCTGAGCCTAACTCAAAGCCAAGTGAAGTCATCATTGAAGATATTCAACTACTATTAAAACAAAACCAAAACATAAGTGAGCAAACAAGACCACACTAAATCACCCGGGCATCAACCTGAACCTGCCCTGTGTATATCAATGCCACTTTAATGATACACATCTAGTACCAGCAGCCTCATGGGAGGGACTTGAGAAGGAGAAAAGGAGGTCTTTTTGCTGCCATCTTTGTCTGGTTGGCTGGATAATGGAGACATGAGTGAAGAGATGTTTCTGCCTGCCCTTGGGAACAGAAGGAAGGTGCTACTCTGGCCATATCAGAAGGGAAAGGTTACTTGCTTCTCCTGACAGCTCAAATACTTTAACATGCAGTGAGACACAGGTCTCACCTAACCGCAGAAGACCAAGGAGTCCAATGGGACCGAGGAAGCATGTGCTGCTGTTGAAAGTGAAGCACTTTATTCTGTTTAAGGGCTCCAAAAAGAGTGTGTTTCCCCATAGGTCTTACCAGATAATGTCAACTCAGTGTGAACGAGCAAGGAAAGATAAACACCTGCTGTGTAACACGTTCACACACATTGGCTAGCTTTCACACACATAATTGAATCCAAGCCTTGCACTGAAAACACTTCCATAGCTGTCTCATTGGAACAGTGAGGGAAACAACTGTTAGCTAAGTTGAGGAGGGCAACGCGCTGTTTGCTTGCTAACAAATTGTCCCATCTTGCTGAACAGCCCAAAGTACATTATAGAATAGGACAAAAAAATTGAGGATTGCTAACTTGCAGAAAATGCAGGAAGAACCTTTGTGACATCACACAAGGGTGTGATGGGTTACCTCTTCCTGGCAGACTTGCAGGGGACACTGCTCTATCCCCCAATAAACGCCAAAGCCAGGTGCCTTCAACCCATTCAGAAGCCGCTCTTAGACATTTGGCTGGAAAAGCAATGGCTCAGAACCAGATTCAAGTCCTAGGAAATCCTGTTACTTGCCAGAGGCACGAGAAAGGAGCTGTAATACAGTTGGCCCAATTGTTTCCATTGTTCCTGACACGGTGTATTAGGACCTTTTGGAACAGCATCAGAGAACTTACAGTATGCTACTGCTTGCAACAGACTACGCCAGGCAATGCCTATAAATAAGCTTTCTTTCTGCCTTACTTCTATAACAGCGTATCTATAAAATAATCTTGTGTTGCCTTTAATTATGCATCTCTTTGGAACATAAGCCTTGTTAGGTAAAACCTCCAAAAATAAAATAAACAGAGGAGAGGACTTGTTCTTTTTCCTCTATTTTTGTTAGCACAGCCAGTCACAAAAGTGAAAGTAGGAAAACACAAACATTTTCCTAGAAGTATTCATTTTTAAATGCAAATATGTTTTTAATTACTTCTTTTTAGTCATGTCTTCAATCATTTTAAAAACACTTATGTGCTTAGATATTGGGGGGGGAGTATAATTCTCAATAACAATTTTTATTTCCCACTGGAAATGTAGACAAAATTACTCTGACAAGCTGTACTGAATACAATGTGTAAAGTCTGCAAATACTTGTTTTATTTATATCACGATACTCACCACAGCATTTCTGCTGCACCTAAATATAAATGGAACCCTATATTATAATTCCACAAGTTCCTGTTTGTTATTACATATACTAATCGCAAAAGAGGATTTGCTGACCGAAAACACTGTGCATCACTGCAATGTAAACATTAACTACAACAAAATAGTAACAGGCAATTGTTCTCGTTTACAAAGCTAAAAATATACATAGTATCTGCAAAGAACCTGTAACAGGACAGGGACAAGGGCTTTTCATGGGATTTCACACGGGGTTGACTGTGACTCAGTGTTTTATTAATAAATATATTAAAAATGCAAGACTCCTTTAATTCAACTTGCATCCTATGGCAATTGGGAGGACAGAAACGGCCTTTCACTGACTCGCCCTGCTGGCTGGTGGTATAGTAGGATCATGAGCAATGCAGCCCAAGTAAACGGGGAAGACTGACATTTCTATTTATTTACAAAGGATATCTTCCTTCCTCTGGTCTGCCTTCCTCCCTTCTTCACCCCCGCAGTCTAACCCTGCCCTGTCTGGTACGTGGGTATGGTATTTGTCTTCAAAACATAGCAAATAGAGGTTAACATTCACCAACTGTGACTTATCTGACAGCTCAGCACTCTGTTACAAGTCATTCACCATTGCAGCTCAATTTCCACAAAGCCCTACGTCATACAGTGGCACCCTGCCAGGTCATAGGCTGCTCCGTCTCTTGGAAATGGAAATTCGTTAAGTTTGCTGAGGGTTTTCCTCCTCCTCTTAATATGTTTCGTATATTAAGTGGAAGAACATGCCAAATGGTTTATTGCAGGGAACAAAGATTCATAGTTCAGCAAAATTGTCCCTCCATTTCAGCATGAAATTTGATTGTTCTGTTCAGCACAGGAATTCATGGAGTTCCTCTCCTGTGAAGATATTGTCTTACTAATATTCTTCTCTGGACTAGAATGGAAATCCTCCTATATGGTTCAGGTATCAATTACTACAGTCTAGAGGTAACACCCTCTACCTCTCTCTAACCAGACTTGTTTCAGACATAGCAGGGCACGGGTCCAGACTCCTATGATGAACTATTTCCTCACCTCATCTGCATCATAGGCACACTGTTGTTTTTGGTTTTTTTTAAAGTATTTATTTAAAGGACCAATATGTTTTATAAGTTTTTCCTTCCCCATTTTAGAATTTGGAATACATCAGGGACTAATTGAGAGTCACAATATTGTGACAAAAATGACAACAAAAATTAATGAAGAAGCACCTTTATGTTCCAAAATATGGATTTTCCATTGTGACAAAATTTATCTGCGATTCTTTCTTAAGAGACCTAGTAACAGTTTACTTTTTGAAATGCCCCCTGGTATTTGGAGCTATTTCAGGAAGAATAGAAACTTCTTAATCATGTGGTGTGACGGCTGAGTCATAATAAACCAAATTGCATAGTCTGGGAGTCTTCAGGACCTGCATGGGAATGGTAAGTTCCTTTTTTCGTTCCTTGTTCCTACAACCAATCTTCCATCATTTCACATGGAAATGATGCCAGAACCTGCAACTTGCTGGTGCGACCCTGGACACCAAAATCCAAAAGCAAGATTATTGCATTGAATCTGGCTGCAAGGTTGGATTAGTGGGATACAGTATTTTTGTGCTTTCAATGCCTCTGCACCACTCCAGAAACTCAAATTAACCCAGAAAACCACTTCATATACCCATTTTGCTCTGCCACCTGAGTGACTGTGCTATCTGCTATGCTGCAAGTTGCGGCTGGCATATGAAGAGCCAGATCTATACTACATCCCTCTTATGGTCTCCAGAGGATAATATGAGCCAGGGGAAGGAACCGATGGGTGGATCATCATTAAACCACTCTCAGGGTCATCCCCCAACAAGCACCTCATGTTATTCAGGGCTGCTTTTAAGAACCTGGGTCTTAAATGAGGACTTGCCTGGGTATTGTGAGAGACCATGAAAAGCAGAATAGGGTCCTAGCTTCCTTCTCTGGCCATCTGCAAATAAAGATAGTTTCCTAACTATATATGGCTATCTTCTGCTCTATTTTCTGGTTATGGCTATTTTCTGTACTATGGCACTATGCTGACTAAGTCTTGATAGCTTGAGTAATGGGTAGTCCTCATTGGTTATTTCTATCTTTGTGCCCTCCCTAAGAACTGGGAGAGAATATTTCCTCAGCTGAAGCACAGTATGTACTTAGGGCTGCTGCACACACTTGCCATGGAGCCCTGTTTCATGTGGATGAAGTCACAAAGACTGTCCTCCTTGTGAAACACAAAAAATCCTCTTCTGTTATTGGGGGATCTTTTCTTGATGATAAGAGGCAAACCTAGGAATCTGGTCCTTATCCATAATTAATTTCTCTTGATACCTCTTTCAAAACATCACCTCCTCTTTAATGGAATGATCACACTGGTATTACTCAGATACAAGCAACAGAGCACCCAGCCCTGACTCACTTTCTTACTTAGACCTTGCTGAGACAAAGGAGGATTGAACAAAACCTCAGTAAAGAGCTAAGGACATGGCCTACGGTGATTAATTCTCTCCCACAATCACAAGTCACTAAGGGTGGTGCCTCACCGTAAGTACCAAGCCCTTCCTTCTCTCTCTAGGGCAGGAAATCCTCACCCACGTCCTGAAGAAGCAGGTCACCCCCTGCTGACCCTGCACCCAGAAGACAGTCAGCTTTCCATGTCCTTAAACCCAACTTACAAAGCTAAACAGATCAATAGGTCTCCAACTGTCTGTACACAGTCTTAATGTCATTCTTTTATGAATACAATTATTTTCACTTTCAAAGAAAGAGTTGCCTCTCACAGCTCAAGAGTTTCATGAGGTAGAAAGAAATAGGATTGCTCTTCTCCATCCAGGGTTTTCCTCCCTACTCTTGGCATCTTTAGAGAAATTGTCCAAAGTAACAATTGTTGCAGAAGAAGAAAGTTGGCTTTCATACACTGCTGTTATGCCTTTCCACTGCTCCTGTCATAGTTGAAAAACTGGTCCAGATAATTATTCTTCATAACAATCAGGACAATCTGATTGTTATGAAAACATAAAAAAACACTTATCCCTTCTCTATGAGGAAGGAATTTAGGACTTTACACAACTCAGGGTAGGTCTAAAGCCTTTTATACTGTTTTCCACATCATTTTCCTGGAGAAACTGGCTGCTCACGGCTTGGACTGGTGTACTCTTTGCTGGATAAAAAACCTGTCTGGATAGGTAGGCCCAAAGTGTTGTGGTTAATGGAGTTAAATCCAGTTGGTGTCCAGTCACAAGGGGTGTAAAACTGCAAAAACCTCAGAATAAATATTAAATGAAGCACTGTTAAATGTTACTGAATAAAAAGCTGTTTGAAGGATGAGTATAACAGATGGAAAAAAAGACAGTCTCTTTCCTGAAGTCCAGTCAGACTCAGAGTTTGTCTGACCTTCTCTGCAAGACAATTCCACATTCTCTGATTAAGAAACTCTCATATCTGCATCTCATATACTTTCTTCTGGGTGAGGTGTTCTGCTTCAGTCAGTAGGAGTACTATTGTCATCATGGTTCATACATCAAAATTTGGATTCGATTAGTTGGTGTTGATTCACTAACCAGTCTCACTACTGAAAGTGACATCAAGGGAGGACCTTCAATTGATATGTCGAGGGTATCATACACCATAGAAAAAGAAGGCAGCAACTTCTATAGACATTTAACTCACCACTGGGAAGCTGCATTAACCTTCTCTTGAACGTTAGCACCTTTTTACAGTTGGAAAAAGCACATCCAGATCTCAGGTTATCCTGACCTGGGAGGAAAGAAGGGACATTTCCTAGATAGCTGTGAAATCTTTAGAAAGCAATGTTACCTGGCCACTGAAGCCAGGCAGGACCCAGAGGGTTTGCACAACTTTGATAAATGAAGGCCATATGTCTTCAATGAATGGAAGGTGGAGACAGTGTCTTGGCCCACTCTTCAAAGCATTCCCCCTTTCTGACTAGCATTGCTTTGGTCTTGCCTGCATTCAACTTGCGCCAGCTGCTCTTCATCCAAGAGTTTATTTCCTGAAGGCATTCCAAAATCCTATGGCCAGTGTGAATATACTGTCAGATTAGACCATCTAATATTCCTTAAAAACCTCAAAATTGCTGAAGTATTAGCACCTCCAAGGATTAGCTGAGATTATAGGCCATTCAGATTATGCACAGGAAGGCAAATCTGGCCTGGAATATTTACCAGGTGAAATGAATAAAGGAAAAACAAATGCAGTGGGTATGTAGATGACTGCAGGCTTCCCTATGAGCAGGGCAGGAGCACCATGTATGGATCACCTCCCCACTCCCGTAGTACTTATCTGCACTACCAGCTGCCTGGCAAGAGTACTTTCCCTCAAAGAACCTCATAAAAGGAGAAAAATATGAACTAAAATTTGCAGTTTCAGAATCCTGAAAGTATCTCAGTCTTAGAATTCATTCTGCCTTGTAGAAGATCATGGTTTTCCAAATGGGACAATTTAATAACTTAAATTATTTGTGCCAAGAGTATACTGCTTTTTTTTTTGTATAAGACCTGCTTTTATGAAAATACTGCAAGCATGTATTCAGCCAGTGATATTCCTTTAATCAGATTTTTTTTTTCTTCTTCCTAAGAAGGTATCATCTTGGAAAATTCTTGAAAATTTGTGCATTTACAGACCAGAAGCAGCCAGTATGATCAACTGGTCTGCTTTCCTTCATAACAGAGCTTAAAACCATCTTCAGAAGTTTCTCTGTCAAGCCCAATATTGCTGCTCAAGTCAGAGGATTTTTCCCAGACCCTTGGCACATTGGAAAGTCATTCTTGTGGTCTCTATTAAGTTATGAATCACCGTAGAGTTTTTTTTAAAAAAAAAAAAAGAAATAAAGAAAAAGTAATAACTAGCTCCTGTATTCCTACTCTCATACATTCATTGTACCAAATATCACACGTTCTACTTGAATTTTTCACTCCGGGTTTTCCTATCTGCCTCATAGAAATAATTGTCAATCAGTCCACTAAAGCCTTAATGAATTAATGTTCCCAATGTGCACAGAAAAATGTTAATTATTATCGTGTGCAACTTTCTTGTTGATTTAATGTTTTAACTCATCAAAACTGAGAATGAGAGGAGTGCTAATGGCAACCTCATGCATCAAAATCGCTAAAACTTTCTAATATATGCCTACTGCTATTCCATCTTTTCATGGGAAATCCTTAAGTTTGGACAGCAGTGACCAAGGGTAGCTATTATAACCTGGTTAAGAAGAAAAGCTTCTTGAAAGTGATCACCACAGGACCACAGACATGTAGACCCTTTGCAAGGACCCTTTTCTGTATTTTGATCCACAGGGAACCACAGTGGAGATATATCCCAGTGGTTTTACAACTTAGATTGTCTTCCTGTGGCAGACATGAAGACAGCTGAACTGCAGAAAGAACTGTGCCTCGTGACATCTCCCCCTTGTTCCAGTCCTGTTTATTAATGCAAGTTCTACATCATCACAGCAAAAATCCCAACAAATGTATTAAAAAATACTACACTACTTCGTGCTTCTTTTCTCTCCCTGAAAATAGCATAGCTACACATGAGAAGCAATCAACCTTGCTGTGCAGAAAAACCTAGAAAAACTCCATCAATAAATGAGAGTTGACAGTTTTCACCTTTTGCCTTTTTAATAATTAAGATTTAGGTCTTCAAGCATTTATTTCCTTTACAAGTGAGATATTGTTCTCTTTTTCAGAGGTTTCCTATCATCCCACCAGTCCAAAAATTAGCACTTAAGTACAAGAACTGACAATCTTGATGATTTGTCACCAAAGACTTAAGTCAGACCCACAACAAATGAATTATATAACCATTATACATGTCGATGATTTCGACCAGTATATTTACCATGATAGGGAAGGTTGGGAGCAGAATAAGTCCGTCCTTATGAATAAACAGCTTTGGATGGTTTATAATTAGCTAGTGGACAAAATAACATAGAATGATTGCATACCTTCTATCCCCTACATTTGGATGAAAAAATAAATGGAAGCAGCTTTCTAAACAGGTATTATTTTCTGCATTACCCCAGTAAGCTGGAGAGCCAAGATGATTTTTGTTACGTCTAGTAATGGCTTTTGGATAGCCTTCTGGCTCTCATTTATTTCCTATGTATTTGGCATAGATCTTGCTCAATATTTTGGATGAGAAAAGAACCAGGAAAGTCATTAACTTTATAGAGCAAAATAAATAATTTTATGCTGGGCCAGTGGTACTAGCCCTTCCCTAGATGACACCATGTTGAGGTCACTGTTGGGGCAATGGATGAGCCTTCCTGACCAAAACTGAGAGTAAAAGAGGAGGATAGGACTCCACGAAGTCGTAACTCTCGTGGCTATAGGATACTGCTCAGAGACTTCATGGGCTTTATTGTATAAGAAGCAACTGAGCAATAAATGTAATTATTCCAAGAAAGAACACAGATTAGGAACAAGCGCACTGTATCAGTGAAACCCCTACAGTATAACTCTTTGTGAAGGCTATAACCATCAGAAATAAATGTGCTTTTTGGGGTTTTTCTCCTCCTTCTCTCTCTTTTTTCCATCACTCACCCTCCACCAACATTTTATCACGTTTTTGGGAAAGGGTAGAAGAATTCTCAATCCCTCAGGTACATTAAATTTATGTATAGGGAACAGGCTGAACAAAAATCCTACTCCAAAGCACCTCAAACTGCAGGAAACATGCACTTAGCTCCTGACTGTCATGGCCCAATCCAAATCTGTAACACAGCAAAGTTCAGAAAGGGACAAAAATTATGGTCATTGGGTAAAGGAAACATTTGGTTATGAACAGTGAAAGGGTAGATCTCTGTTCCAGAAATGCAACGCAAGACTAGTGTAATCTCAGAGACATTTGTAGGGCCAAACCAAGGCTATACAGCACAGAATCAGAGTTTGGAACAGGAGGTTGGCAGGTTTTACCCACATCTCAACACATTTTTCCACCAGGTCTTTCCCAGCAACAATTTTACCCGATGCTTTCCCCTCAAATAATAAAATTTTCACCATATGATTTTTCAGTTCTCTCACTCCTCTCCTCCCTCCTCCCAAGTGCTATGATCACTGGAAATAATATTAAAAGTTCAAGTCCTGAAAACACTTAATGCCATGATTAATATTTACAGTTTAAGGAAATCCAAGATGACATATAGTAATTTTACTTATTCATGGAAGTGACACTAAGCATTGTTAAGCCGACACAATATTCAAATATGAATAGTGATCTCATATTCTCAAGAGCATGGAGCATTCAGGCCCAACATTTTGCCAAAAGATCAAGAGGGAGTATCTGAATCACACTCTGGTTTAATCTGCTATTGATTCTTTTAGGAACATATCAGCAGTTTCCTTTGCCAGTTTGCTATTAATCAGTAAGTGTGAACCAGTGTCCTGAATTTCCAGTGCAAAATATACTCCCCAGCCTAAAACAACTAAGCACAGCTGAAAGAGAAGGGCGGCACTGACAGACAGACACAGGCAATACTCTTCAGACAAAATCTTTTCTGGAGAAAAAGGCAGATTTGCCCATATTAAAATGTTTCACTAATTAAAATTATTTCATAAGCGTTTTAAAAAAATAATTCTTAGAGGCTTGAAGATGTTTCAATATTTTCCAGACAGGTATAAAATCAAAGCTTTTTATTTTTCACTGAAAATAATTTTTCTCCTAATATACTGAAAACCAATTTTTGTAGCAGAAAATTAATTAATATTCCATTTTATGACTACTTTTTTTTTCCCCCAACCCTTTTCATTTAAAACATCAAGGTGTCAAGACCTCCAGTGCACTGGAAAATGTGTCACTCCCTGAGGTGTAGTGGTGCCAGTTAGAGGGTTTTGCAAATAACTGTGAAGCAAGACTTTTGAGAAATTTGGAAGAGTGCAGAAGTAATTCAGCACGACTCTCTGAAACGCAGGCATAGCAGGAGGATTTTCAGTTTTAAGGATCAGGTTGCGTTGGGCTTGCTCACACAGATGGGCTGGCACTCAACAGAGCTGCCCCGGTGAATCAATGGAACAACTTCGGTAACCGCTCACTAATGTAAACGAAACGCTTCGCTGTGTGGCTCCACGTTTTAAGTTTACTCCTGACCAAAGCTAATTTGGGTAACAATAATTAGCTCCTTTTCTCTCAAATGTCAAACCACAACGTTTGCTCTTCTGCTTCTGTGGCCACCAAAAAAAAAAAAACAAACCAAAAAAAACCCCAAAAAACCAACCCCTCCCAACCAGCAAAATGCTTAAGATAAAACAAGATAAGAAAAAGCTTCAAAACCACTGTGAGAGGCAGCAGAATGACCTCAGAGTCTGATTCCGTAAACATATCCTACATTTTACTCACACAGATCACTCCATTAACTTTAACAGGAGTGTCAGCGCAGATGGACGGGATCCCAGGTGCTCAGAAGCTAGCAGGGATGGGCCATTGCAAAGCAACCGAAATTTGGAGTTAGAAGTCCTAACCAAAACAGCTCACACTTCAAAAAGCCCCCAAGGGCTGTAAGGTCATTCCCAGTACACCATCCTCTGTGGACGGTAACCCCTTCTACTACAGAGTGTTCCTTGCAGCAGAGGCCTCCTCCTGCTTTATGCCTTGTTACTGCTAGTGTGTTTGTACTCTTAGTGGTGTCTGGACACACAGAGGTAAGCATCAACTTGCAAAAGGAGAGGTAACATGGGCTTTTACCCCCCTCCTGCTTTCACATCTGGAGAAAGAGCAGGGACACCATGGTGATCTGCAAATTGCCAACTCTGCCACTTCTCTCAACCCTGGGAAGAACCCAGAAGAAATGTGACTCAAGTGGCTCCTGAAAACTGGTCCCATCCTGCTTCTCCTCAATCAGAACTAAGGTAAAAGCAAAGATTTAGTCCTCAAAACACAGAGCAAGACCTTCTTCAGGCAGCATCCTGGACAGGATAGGATGCGCCGTGGTCCATAACACTGAAGGTTCCTCCTTACAGAGGACCAAGTAGCAGCCACCTATGTTACAATTTGCAGAGGTATACCAAAATGACAGGGTGGAAGTCTGATATAGACAGCCTTATAGCTGTCCAGGGAGCTCAGAGTACCAAGCATTACCTCCTTTCCAAAAATGCATACAACCTCTACCATCAGTTTCCTATTTGTTTATCCACAAGACAAATCGCACAGGGATAGCAATTCATCTCCCATTTAGAGATGTTATGTCCAGGCGCTGAGAATGTACAGGTCATTTATGAGCCTACAGCTCATTTGCAGGCCATTTATTACACCCATCCATCTCGCAATGTCTCCCTGGTGTTGCCAACACACTGCTGCTTTTCTAGTTCTACCAAGCTCCTTGTTCCAAATACATTCAAGCATCTCAGTGATATTAATGAACATATCCTCACAACACTCCCACGAGGCACGTGGCTATTATCACCATTTACAAAGGACTTGCCTATGGCTATACAATCTGTGGCAGACCTGGGAAGGGGACCAAGAAATCTGGTGCTTCAGCCCAGTGCATTAACCATTGCGCTCTTCCTCTGCTCCCTTTTATAAGCCAGACACCTGTTTGCTGGTGGAGGACCACCAAACAGCTATCAGATGATAATAAACTTTTACAGTCACTACAGACCTGAGCTGGATTTGAACCAGCGTCTTAGAGGTGCAAAAGCCTTATGTACAGTCTGTTATTGGTCCCTCGAGTTAGGTATTTCTCTGGTGAACAGTTTGTTACCCACTGTAAACACAAGCTTGGGATGCCAGCAGTCTCAAAAGCAGGTATTACTGTGTACTCAGCATTATTTGGGTTCAATGGAGAATCCATACAGTAAGGGTGAGTGTCTGTACCTCTATGTGTGTGTGCGTGTACTTTTTTTTTCTTCCCAAGGAAACACTGGAAATCAACCTTAAGGATGTGAGCTTAGTTTAAATGTCAGCTGAAAAACAGCTGCTGAAAAGAGATATAATCCATGAGCCAAAAAAGTGGGGCTGGGAGGAAGTTGAAATGAGAGATGTTTAGTTCACTAATGCTCCTGTGTGAGGATAAAAGGGTGAGATGTGGGGAATCTTCTCTGGCACGAGGTACTGCAATGCGTTCTGGAAGATTCGGGTTAGCAGAATATGATCTCCCCATATGGCAGGTTTGAAAAAGTGGTGAAAGAAGTCCAAGCATATGCAGCAGTGATGTAACAGGGCCAGAGGGGTCAGGCACCTGTGACTTTCTAGCCACATTAAGTTCTTCAGAAGCTGCTTTTTGACTTAGCAGTGCAGAGTTTTCCATCACATATGTGTAAAACATTTCATCCATTACAGGTTTCTTGGCTCTTCTGGATTGATTTTGTTCATGTGTGGGGAAATTTAAGGAAACAAAACAACAACAAAAAAGCTTCTGAAACACATTTCTTCTCTTGTTTCAAAATTTATCACTCATCCCCTTGAAGCAGAAGATTTGTCTTGCATTTGAAAGGTCAGTTTTTCAGTGCTGTGTTTTGTTATATGTTTGCATGCCACTTTGCACACTTAACATGCAGGGCTGCAGGAACCTTCACCTATTACTAGGTATCTGAGATAGTGCTATAATACAAACCCACTAATAAATCATTGCCTTCTATCCCCTCTAAAACTTAACAGAGACAATATGTGAACACTCGCCACAGGCAAGAAAACAACTGCCAATCCCTCCTTGCATCAAAAATGACTTAGAGCAGAGTTTTCTCCAGATAGCTATAATCCTCAAATATTCCTCACTTTCTGGGAAAAAAAAAAACCCAAAAAAACCCCCAGAAAAAATATTCACTGTTGCAATGCAGCTGACTGTTTTACAACTGTGTTCAAGGAGTGAGGGAAGGAGAGGTTACAAGGATTCCAGACAGCTATGTGGGGCTCAATTCGCCACAGACCTCAGTTTCTATACAGTTTCAATCCATCAGCAAGGAGACAATGAAAATGCAACGTCTGGAGGAGCCCTGGGAGATCCAGTCTTACACTTGTGGCCACCAAAGGACAGTACTGCAGTCTTCAGAGCGGGCTCCCAGTAAGAATTTGTCATCTTCCACCAGCTCAAATCACTGTTCAGGGCAACAAATATGCAGGCACAAGCAGTAACACTAAAACGTCTTAACAAATTAGGATGCCAGCATTTATAGAGTATATAACAATCCCACAGCAGATGCAGGGAGAGAGGACCTGACGCCATGGATCCTGAATCCTTACCTTTTGAAATTCATTGCCATGTAAAAGTAAAGGTAATGCTGATCTCAGTTTTTCTGCCTCTACAGATTAAATCATCTTGCCATGCTTATCCACTGAGCTTGTACATGATATTCCTGGCATCCAGAATGATCATGGGTAAGTACAGTCCCTCGGCACGTTACCTCTTTCCCTCACCGTGGTCACTGCTATGTGTGTGGTTAATCAGTTTGTGGTGCTGTTCAAGATAACGAATATTAAAAATTAATTAACTCATGCAGCACTTCAGAAAGCAAGTTATCAAGCTTTACACAGTCAAACAAACAAAGCTTTAAAACTGGGGCTAGCACCTAGTCCCTCCTAAAGACTCGCCCCCTCCAGCTAGAAGAGGTGCAGGAAACGCAACCCTAGCTTTATACACACTATCGCCTAACCTTTTGAAACACCCAGAATTCATGAGTCCCTTAGTTTCAGAAACATTATTGGGAAAAAAAAAAGCTGCTGTTAAAGGAGATGAACTCCCCTTTTGATGACTCCCTTCTGCAATTCTAGCTGCATTTTATCCTGAGCTGTATCATAACATGAGGTGCCTTAATAGACTAGTAAGAGGTTCTTTAAGCCAGTTTAGGCAACAGCTCAGGCATCAGGAAGGTTGTGTTAATCCACATGCTTTTCCCTACCATGACTATGACTCTTGATGCACCAACACCATCCATAAATCAAAGTCTCAGTACAAAATTCCCAAATTCCCACTGTTACTAAATCTGATCACAGCTGATGGAATCTGTGGAACAAGCTGGTCACCTTGCCCTCACATAGATATAGGGTGGGAAAAGAGGGCTGAGAGATAGAAAGTTTTTCAGTCATTAACAGCTTTGGGGACAGCAAGAACCACTCTCTCCATCAATGGCTGCACCCCACTGGCCCTGCACCAGCACAGACTTTCCTCTGCAGCAAAGGGAAACTCACAAACTGGTGAATCGCCGTTACCCACGTGCCCAGCGGTGCCATGGGAAGCCACCAAGGAGTCATGAGAGTCTCTCAATATCCCCACCCAGCACTGAGCTCCACCAGCCACCCTGGCTTGGGGCAATGGCACGGCCCAGAGTTAAGATGTTTCTCTGGCATTTGATGTTGTTTGTGACAATACCAGCAAAGCATCACAAGTGGATACTATCAAGGATTACTATTTGTGTATTAGTGAGTCACAATACGCCAGATTCATAAGAGCCAGATGTCACAGCTGACCCAGACAAGGCACTCAGACAGATCCCACGCGTTTCATGTGTCAGCCTTATATCCATTCATAAAACAGCTCCCTCCCAAAATATAAGTCTTGGGAAAATTTAAGATCATTGTGCAATTCTAAGTCAAGTTTCAATCCGTTTCTGAGTTTTATTTTTCCCCCTTTTTTTTTCCTTTTTTTTCCTTGTCAACAATGGTTAAAAGAAAGGAGGGGTAGGAAATTATGTCCATCAAAGAGGAGGATAGAAAAATGAAAAAAAAATGGGTAGGCAGGCTTGGAAAAATAACTATTTTTTTCCTGCTTTTCAAAATGTTACAGCTATAGAAACAATCTCCTGGACAAAGTCAGACAGATGTTTTTTTCTTCTCCCCCCCCTTCTTTGGATGGAGTGACTTTCTCAAGAGCACAGCTGAAAAACCTTTGGAAAAAAAAACACACACGCAGTCTCAGGCGTTGGAGGTGTCTGGGGCTGAGGATTACAGAAGTTCAAATTGGCTCCCCCTGTCAAAATTACAGCTGCACAAAAGATGGTACAGCGTATCAGCCCAGAGCTCAAAAGGACTTTTTCCGGTTCTCAAGAACGACGCAGGTCTTGAGAAAACGCAGCTGTGCTGCGATCAGCCAGGCTGTGCTGGCCCAGCCAGGGCCTGCCTCCCCTCTCCGCCCCCCAGACGAATTAGTAAGGATGCCAACCTGCTAAAGGGCGTGATTAAAGAATACCTCCCCCCGCGCGTTTGTCATTTAGGGATGATTTACTGCCAGGGCATACCCTTTGCGACTTCTTATAATATGTTTTCTTTGTTTTCACACTTTCCTCTCGAGACTTGAAACTTAATATCTATTCCAGCAAACAGAGTTCTTGCTCCCTTGCCCTCTCTGTCTCGCTCTCCCTCTCCTTCCCACATATTATCTTTGTCCGTTGCCCAGATGAAGTGAGCCAATTAAAATTTATGTGCGTTGTCACTGAGGTGCTGCTCTAACTGCACAAGATGTGTTTCAAGGCTGTTGCACTATTAAGACCCACCCCGCCCGGGTGACCCTGCTAATCTCAAACTGCAGCTCTTGGCAGGTGATGACTGCTGAGGGATCCCTTTACAGGCTGCACCACACCACGGTTTCGTGGTTGTGCACGTTGGTGTAAAGTTCCCCGTGTGTTGCACTTGGACACTGCAGCATCCGCCAGCCAAGCACAGGTGGAGCAGTTTGGTGATCTACGCACAGCATGGATATTCTCAGCACGATTTGCCAGATATTGTTGCCTACATGTTTTAAATGCCACATTTCCCCTCCTCGCTCTTTTAAGACACAGATGAGTTGACCGGTTATGGAGAGCCAGCTGGGTTTGCAACTCCTGAGCAGAAACCTTAGCATAACGTGGTCCAATGCCTGCACATGCTGCTAATGCATCAGAGTAACACAGCCTTGTTCTAGCAAAAGCACAATACTTCAGCTAGACATCATGCTGAGGTCCTCAGAAACCATTAAGCACTGGTAAATTACATACTTCAGTAGGAAGGGAAACTAAATTATTAATCTGAAATTCCCATTTTGATCACTGGACAAATGGCAGCAGTCCTGAGAGCATCAAGATACAGCTGATTGCTCACTAGATGCTTAAAACTTTTAGTCTGATTCTCTTTCACAACTGCTCTTTCTCTACAGTAAGTTCTAACAGTAATCTCTGCAATTTACAGATACAGGAGCACCTGTAAATTTTGGGTTCTTTCCTCTATGACCATTTAGGTCCAAAAAAAGTTTGCTTCCCCCAAACATTTTCTTTCAAAACTACTGCCACTCCTTGTATTATAATCTGCCAGCTCTAGAATTGATTAGCTACTATTGCCTGCCTTCCTTCCTTCTCACTCAATAGTAGCAATTATGCTGCTAAAAAAAAAAAAANNNNAAAAAAAAAAAAAAAAAGCCCCCTCCTCCCCCACCCATCTAATCACATTCTTCTCTTCAAATCCTTCTGTAGGCTTTTCTATACTCAGAGGAATTTTCTCACGCTTCCACAGTAATCTCCACTTCTGCCTATATCCCTCTTCTCCCTTATTTGTATTCCCTGCCTGCTTGCCTAAAATTACTCCCCAAGATCCTTCTGGTGTTTTTCACACATTGTTCCTGCCTTCAAGCTCCTCCTGACAACATGGAGCTGTTTCCCATCTAACTGTGCATCAAATGGTCATCACCTTCTCACTCTTACTTCTGGGAGGTATATCAGCCTGGAAACAATGTGTGTAAATCACACATATCTAGAGAGGTATATTTTATATGTAAAGTATTAGACTGCTCTCTCAGGCTAGGTCATCTTCCAGATAGTAGACACAATATCTGAACAGCATTTCCTCAGAAATTGCAACTAATGTACAACTTGTAACTTGTTGAAAGAAATCTGATTAATACACAAGTTTTTGCCACCTTTATTTTTCACTCTAGTTTGACTCCCTCTTTACAATAGATGAGAGTAACTGTTCTCCAAGCCAGCAATGATGGGACATCTTATCAATGACCTTTATCTGTTTTGTCTACTTATAAATTCTTCTGAAGTCTTGGTATATTAATGTCCATTGCTGGGTACAGTGAACACTCCAATCTTTGTCAGTACTAGGGTAACATATCCGCAGCAGCAGCATCATGAAAATTAATTAATATTTTTCCAGTGCTATGAGCATGGAAAACACTGCAAAAGTGCCAACAAGGTACTTTTTTTGCTTTTGGTCAGGGCCATTCCATGGCAGCAGTAAAGTGTGTTGAATAAATCATTCCCCAGGAATTGTTCAGTCTGATCCCAGTATTATTACTGGAGTCAACTGCGTGTAATTAAATATAGTAAAACATGAACAGTATTTATTTCAAATTACATATTCTGGATTACTCTCAAAATGTTCTCAAATTCATACCATTGGGTTTTACAGTAGCTATATTGTGCGAAGTGTACTTTAAGTGTACTCCATAATACAATGACAGTATTTTTGATTAGCAATCCTGAGAGCATATTGCATGTGGCATATGTTTTTTTCTTTTTTTCCCCAAAAATTATTGTCCTTGATAACAAAACTCTTGGTAACACTTGGAGATGAGGGGGATTTTCTATTGCTGCTAACTCATTTCAAAGCCAACTTGAAACGTAGGCTGACAATCTTTCGTATCATTTTCCCCTCATTGTTTTCTGAGGGGATAGAGGACTAAATCTGACGCTTATGGACTTTATAGACTATTAACATCAGCTATGCCCAGGGATAATGTTTCCAAATTCTCCCGCTGCTTTCCTTCTAAGTTTTGTGTATAAATTCAGTTCTCGTGGAAGGGGGAGGGGAAAAAAAATCTGATATCACTGACTAGAGTCAATATAGTAGAAGCAGATGCTGTGCTAGCTTCTGCTCAAAGCTTTGCCAGTACTTTTGATCCAGCTTGTTATATCCTCTCCTGTACCAAACCTTATCTCTTTGCTGACTAGATCAGCAATTGTTGCTCAGTCCAAGTTAGGTAGGAGAGCTCTGTAGTTTGCCAAATATCCTGTGCAAATTAGAAGGAGGAAAAAAAACTAAACCAAAACCACCAGGTAATCATGCTTGTGATCAAAATTTATAAAGGCCAAACCCCTTGCTCTTCTCCAAGACCTGCTAGCAGTAGTCTCAAAGCAGAAGCACATTAACAATTGGTCCCCCTTAGACCTATACTGTTTGTGTTCGTGGAAGATACCTTTTGTAAGCCTCCCGCACAAGGCAAGGTGAGAAGCATAAGTGCCAAATTCCCCATGAACCTCTTATACTAGTATAAACCATATTATCAACATGATACATTTTGCACATAGTAAAGTGCTACCAGGTAAAAATGATAACATTTTGTCTTGCTATAAAGACTACTTGTGGGCTAATTATTTCAGTCCTTCTACAGGCAGAAATAGTCTCTCTTACATTCTAACAAGAAACTCTGCAATGGTATTATGCAAGGATGCTGAATGGTGTACCTTCTTACACAGCCTTAAAGGCTGCACACTTCCTTCTATCTTACTTCCAATGCCATATAATTTGCAAAGCTAATCACTTGCACTGAACAAGGCAGAGGTGTAGGAGGAAACAAGCAGCAAGTGATCACATAGTTACAGACAATGTTAATGTAACATGTATATTCATGTTGTATATGGGGCAAAATGAGGGTGGGAGAGGCTGCTTTAATAGGCTTCTTTCTTTAGTTGTCCAGATCCAAATGGCACTGAATCTGATACAGTTACCTCAGTTCTTAGGATCCATTTAAGGAAAAGACAGTGTATACAGCATATGTTCACTCTTAGATAGTGAGGAGACTGGCACTATACACACTTTTCCCAGCATTATCATGATAGGGATTATGGACACAAGAACAAATTATCTCATGTCAGCTGCTCCTTAGTAACCACCCCCGTGAATTCTATCAACATCTGATTGATGTGTTACAGCTTATTCTTCCATCACTTAGGAGTACACAGCCTTGAATTACCTCGCCACCACTTACACAAGGACAGTCGCACACTGGATAAACGGTAGACTGTCATCCTACTGAAGCCTTCTCTAATTGGGAAACACAAATAACAGATTTAAAATCAATTGGAGTAAGAAAAAGTTCATCTTTGATTCAAGAAAAAAGAAAATCTATAATAATGCTTGCGTGAGTATGCACTCAACTAGCCCCTCTTCTTAGCCACTCCTCATGGGAATATTATCTTCATGACCCCACTCGAGGTGGGATGAAGGAAAAAAAAACCCTACTTTATTTTATCAGTTACCCTGGTATTATCTACGTGGTTTCTTTCATCTTCTTGTAAAGGGCATAGCTCCTGTCAAAGATGGCACAGGGCTAGTGTGGCTTGATGTATAGTAATTACAGTTTTCTTAAAAATGTTAAAATAAAAAAATGGTCAAAACCATCAGAATAGACAAAAAATGTTCATGGTAACAGAAGTTTTAAATACTCTTTGCTTGTAGGACCTTCACAGAACTAGCAGGTACCCTAAGCCTCATCCCCTTAAACAGAATAACCAACCCACCACAAAACCTAACTTTTCAAAGGGAGATCAAGCAATAAAAGAACCATTCATGTTGAATGTGCCTCTGCCTTTTAACTTCCGGCACTACCACAAAGAACTCCTGCTAAAGTGTTAAGGATAAGTCAGAAGATAGATAGACTCTTCAGGAAATCGCTGATGGGAAGATTAGCAAACAGGAAATTTTAATTCTCATTGGCTCCTATCCCTGTAGACTCTGCTAATACAGCTCCCACCCTGCTGCTTACCACAGCTAACACTGCATCAATATGCCTATTATAAATGTCATATTTCCAGTACTTATAGCTCAGCTGTTGGTATTTTCCTTTGGACTAGCCATGGAAATTCAAGACTATATCCTAAAAAGCATGTATAAATGCTCCATTTGCTCACAGAAAACCTTTACTGCCAGCTACCTAAACAAAAAGCTGTAGGAACAACAGCTAAAAATTACTCCCTACAATAACCAGCTTTAGCCACCTGTTACTGCAGGAGTTTCAAAATATAATCCTAAACATGACAATAGATCAGGCTACAACATAGTCAGATGAGGAGTGACGCTATACACACTTTTGATTTACTCAAGATTGCTTTTTAGCAATGGTGTTTTAAAATACCTATGATCACTTCAGCATATGATAGCCCACAACAGTTCCAAAGGAGATTTGTAGAAAAACAGTCCTTGACTCGAGAGCTCAGATTAATTTGTGCTGTGGTCGCACATGTAGCCACAGTAAATTCACAGTGGTCACAGTTGCCAGACACACAACAGAGTAATAAAAAGCGAGTTTTTACATGGTGGTTGCACACAAAGTCCCTGGTGGCTGCGTTTGGGAATTGCTGGTTTAGCAAACATGACTTAAATGAGATTGGGAGCCTCAGTTCCTCTCTTGGTTCAAAAGCCAGTTCACTTGGATAAGTCGTCTTTGCTTGCTATACTTGCTTAACTCACTGGTCCACTGCTCAGTACAGCACTTCCCTCTGTGAAAGGCTGTGGGGTAAGCATTTTCCGTCAATGACTGGAGCTGATGACAAGCCTAAACACTACACAAGCACCCGCAGAAAAAAAAGAAATGAGCTGCCTTTGGAGTTAAATATTTAGTAAACTCTGTATCAGTTTTTTCCTCCTTCTTCATTTGGCAGTTCACGGGAAATTCAGCACTGGTATGAAAAGCACAGTTCTTCGTTGAGTCCAAAACAAGTTCAACTCAGGAATGGGTAGTACAGGTTCTAACAGGACCTTTGTCATTGCTTCACCCCAACCGGCAGCTGAGCACCACACAGACACTCACACACCCCTGCCCCAGCAGGATGGGGAGGAGAATGGGGAGGCAAAGAAGAACCTCGTGGACTGGGATAAGGACAGTTTGCTGGGACAGCAAAGGGAGGGGAAAATTATAACAAGACTTATAACTGAATAAACAAAACTGGTGATACACAATACAGTCTCTCACCAACAACCATACAACTCAGACCGCATACTCAAGACCTCTCATGAAGCTGAACCACCCCTAAGACACGTGTCCTGGAGCCGTACTGTCCCTCCCTGACTAGCCCATTTTTATATTGAGCATGACGGCACATGGTATGGAATAAGCCCTTTGGTTAGTTTGGGTCGCCTCTCCTGACTATGTTCCATCACAACTTCTGATAAAACTAACCCTATCTTAGCTGAACCAACCACAACTTCACAGGTGCATTTCAGCACTGACCTACATACCTCTCACTAAAGGATGGGAAAAGTAAAGAAACAAACCACAGCAGCATGTCAACTGGCATCATTTTAGCACCTACCTCAAGAATCTTGCTTAAGAGCCTTCTCTAATCCATTAAATGCATGTTCTCAAATGACCTTTTGCTACTAGAGAAAACTCACCAATTAAAAAAGTGATCCCTGTCTGTTCAGCCCTGGACCTTGTCACTGTGACTCTCACCATAATGGTATTTAATGCTATTTAATACCAAATGTGGTGACAGAGTTTATCATTAAAGTGGCTTTTCCAGGACTGCGCCATCAATTCATTTCAGCAGTCGCCTTTTTTCATAGAACAAATTATCGCCAAAAATGCAAAGTATTTGCCTCTTCCAGCAACAGATGGTCCTTAGACAACAGAGAACTGAGTCTTATCAATAACACTCTCAGCTACGCAGGGGAAAGAAAGCTTCCTGAGCTACAGTGTAAAGTACCATTTACTGCCGCAAGGGAATGCTTGGTGGGGCCCGAGCTCCCACAGCACACTGATTTGAAACAGGAGATACAAGATCCTGGGGGGCCAATTCACGCAGATTTTTGCAATCTATGGAATATGTTTCTATGGGGAGAGGGAGGGCGGGGAGAAAGAAGGAATGTAATTGAGAGTTAAAAAGGAGTGTTGTAATCTAAACAGGAGATTGATAGGGTTTGGCTGATGCTAGAAAGATGAGGGACTAGGGTGCCTTGCCCCGGGAGTGGTATGGTTGGAGGAACACTGCTGTGCTGCAGGAAATTGTGCCAGGGCATGGCTCAAGCGCGTGATAACAGAAAACAGAGAAGTAGCAAAGACTCAAATAAATGAAGAAACTGCTTTTCCCAGCTGTCTCCTAATGAAGGTGCTTGCAATTTCATTCTAAAAAGGGGGAAAATGGGAGGAAGAGGAGGAGGAGGAGTGGGCACTCTTTCTCATTAAAATCCTTCCTTAGGCTGCCAACTACATACCCACGCTCTAACTGACTATTTATTTGTCGTGGCTGGGTGGTTTAAGTACTTAGAGAAAGAGAACTGGCATAGGAAACCCAGGGCCTTTACTTGCATTTCATCTGCATGGACCACCAGAGCTCCAATCCAACACACTCCTGCCCTTGCACTGACCCTTGAAGAGGGCAGTAGTCCCAGAGACCATAGTGTAAAAAACACGTGATATTAACATCAGAACCAAAAGTATGGTTGTTGGTGGTGGGATTTTACCCTCTTTTATAGTTCACACCCCAAAGACACTTCCTTTCCCTTTGAAGCAGGAACCCTTCCTCCTCTCCTGCTTCCACGCGCTCATCCTTTCTTTAACTCTGTTCCCAGAAAAAGGGAAAGAAAAGGCAGTGAACATTGTTGAATTAGACAGAAAATGTTTCTTTCATCTCATGGGAAAGTCCTGGTATTTTTCAGCTAGCCTAAATCCAGTCTATCAAATATCCGTGTTATAGTTAAACTTTGTAGAAGAAACTACATGTTTTTCTTCCAAGGAGTTACTCTAAATCAAGGATCTATTGTCTTCCAAAATCAGAAGCACAAGCAGTATCAGAACTGAGGTAGACAACATCTGAATACTCCCATAAGTGAGAAATATCTGAAGTTCCTGTTAGTCTCTTCTCTCCTACGTCCCTTTAGCCTCTTTTTCTGTGACTGGCAGAAAAACAGGCTTAGTAAAATTAGTAACTTTTCTTATATTTTGATATTTGTATTTCTTCTACACAGTTGGTTTCAAATCACACCTCTTTCCAGTAACCTCCAGTAAAAGCAATGCTTGTGTCTGAGCTGATTCAAAAAGCAGACAAATCATCTGTGGAAAATCTCCTCTTTTGGTCTTATTAAAAAAAAAAAAAAAAAAGTTATGTTCTGGGCCTGCTGTAGGTTTCCCCCAGTTCTAAGTACCCAGTCCTGGGCTGCTTATGGCTGCAGCTCATTTTTAGGCACATGAACCAAACAGTCCCAACCTCAGCTCTCAATTAGTTGCTTGACCTTTAATAGGTGGAGAGACTTGTGTCAGGGTAGATTCCACCATATCCCACATGGTGAGAGAAAAAACACTACAATTAGCTGTGACATCTATTTTTTATATGTGCTTTTAGGAAGGGGAGAAGAGCCACCTGCCTTGACAAATGCAAGGTGCAGTAGCAGGCAAAAAGATCTCAAGTAATACCAGACTCCTTAGGATGAAATTGATAGACAGGGGTCAAAGTGTGAAGCAGGATCTCCCCATGACCAGTTAACACTTGCTGCTACTCAGAAAATTACCAAGTTGGCTGGATGCAACAACAAACTTGGTGAGACATAGTGTAGTGGTGAGGTATACAAACTTTTTAAAATTTCAACTGTCTGATATCACTAAATTGAGTTCTTTCTAATTAAAAAAAGGTATTGGCTTTTAATTTTCATTAAATTTGAGTTTGGTTTTTGTTGGGTTTCCTTATTTTGTTTAATAAAAGATCACGTTGGGGAACTTGCTGCTGAGAAGCGACCTAGCTGAGTCCAGCATATTAATCAATGGAAAACACTAATGATTGGATTCCTTAATTTCTTTGACTTCAAAACATGTAGATGTTTGGTTCGCAAGCCTAACTCCTACCTTGGACTACCTTATTTATTAATATACTTTTTCTGCTAATACTGTCTTTGGTACACCAGAAACCAGTAAGAAATTGACTGGCACAGAGGAGACCCGAGTTAATTTGCTTTTCACCCTGAGGTGAATGGAGATGTAAAGGAATTGAGACTAAATCCATTCATAAGAGTCTACAGTCTGAACTTTATCAGTACTCAACAACAGTATTCACCATGTCTCCAAACCTATAGGGAAAGAAATACCTTCTTAAAGACCAGAATTAAAGCCTCTAAGCCTGAAGTGGGAGACATACTTATCCATGTTATTTCCAGTTAGATTCCAGCTGCATTTGTAGCTAGGAAGAAATGCACTCAAGCTGAGTTTACCAAGTCCCCTCATACAGGCACATGAGTATCAGCCCACTTCCAGTCACCACAGACATAAATTTGTTCCCTTTTTATTTACTGCTGTATCACTGAAAATAGTCGTTGTGAATCCCACTTTGAAGGTCCTTCCCATTTGCAGCACATACAGCCTTGACTCCTAACTCCAGGTTGAGGCAAAAGTACCAAGATGCCTAAAAATTAGAGCTCCCTTGGTGGCTTTAGCTCATAGCACTCAGAATTACACGTAAAACCATGGCAGCTATGAGGATTTAAGCATCCCCGATGATAAGCAGTAAAAAAAGGGGTTTACAAAAATTTCTTAGTGATTGTCAAGATAAATCTGTTATTGTCTGGAAGATGCTCAGATAGTCCAAAGGAGAAGCAGGGGAAATGTACATATTAGACACATTGTATCTTGTAAAACTAAGCAATATATCTCTCTGGATCTGAAATCAAGCAGCTTGGCTCATGTGTGGGATGCTGAAGATGCTTAAGCTATTTAGAGCATTTTTTTCTTTTTATATGTTTTTCCTACATATTTAATCTAACTAATTTTCCTGTTACTGTTGCACTTAGGTTGCACTTGGTAATATACATAGTAATTGAATTCATTGGAAGCATATACTGCATATAGAGCTTTGCCGTTCTGTAATATGAGTTTGCCACATACCACAACCCCACTAACTTATCTTAGAACTCAATTCAGTCAGAAAGGCATGAAAATCTGTAAATATAAACGTTAGCATCCCAAATCCTGTTAGCATTGGTAGCAATATATAACTTTGCATTATCATAACTCCTTCCAAAACAACAGCTACACACGATGCAATAAAAGCAGCCTAAAAAAACCCCAACAAAACCCACAAAATGAAAAAACCCCAAAATCACCTTTTCAGCCACTGAATACCTTCAGCACAGTGGTCGAAAGTACTTAGAGCGCTTTTAGTAGTTCTTCAGTAGTTGATGCACTTATCTATCCTGAACTTAAGGATATAGCATCACTCTTGCTTTGGAACAGCCCTTGGTGAATGATAGAGATATTTCAGAATCCTAAACCAGGATGCTGCTGCTAAACAGCCACCTGAAAATAAAAAAATAAAAGATGATTTCATAGTAATCCTGTGTAGCTACTGTTGTCAGACTATTGTCTCCCATGCAACACAAAGTACATATTTTGCTTTGGTCAGCATTCTAAAGGTGGTTTCCCAAGTTTCTCCAACTGCGTTAAAGGCCTTGTTTGTTCACTTCCACAGAACTGATGCTGCTCTGTACCATAATAGGCCTCTTAAGACACTGAATGTATGAGTTATTGGGAGAACAGTGAGAGGGAGAAGTACGTGTGCAGGAAGCTCATATTAAGGCACATGAAAAAAGTTCCTGAAATTCAGGAGGGAAAAAAGGACAGATGGATTTTTTAGTAAATAACGTTGCTTCCCAATCTCCTTGGCTCCATAAGGGAAAACATTTTCTACTAAAAATAGTAGCTGGACTGAAAAGGTACCAATTTCTCTGAGGGTATAAAATGAGGTGTGAACTGTTGAAAAAGGTAACTCAAATTGTGTTTGCAAGAAAACAGCCAGCATATCATACCAGGAGACTGGGGGTTAATCCAGTGGTAAATACAGGGTACATGCCTTGGGAAAAAGATTTGAGCAGCAGAATACTTAAATGATGAAGTGCAAATCTGGTAGCTGCACCTCCAACAACCTACTGAGCACAAAAAATACCGGTATTGTATTTCCATTTTTAGCTTGGAGCTCTGCTTGGCTTTTTTGGTACACAACCCTCTCGAAACTTTCTACCATCTTTCTGCTCCCAGGCCTATCAAAGCATCATCTTCTGGCCAGCATGTTTCTGCCTCAAGAGTAACTAAGTGGCTACACATACAAATAAGCAAGCACACACACACACACAAAAACAAGTAGGCATTGCACCTCTACCCTCTATGCAGCTATGCATTTATTCTGTTGTGATGGTTTTGTTGTCTACATTTTATGTGTTAATCCATCTCTGGTGGCATGGTGACCAAGGTAAGCATGGCTTCCTCTTGAAACACGTGCTTGTAAGTTTTGATGAACAAAGTTTAAGGCCCAGAGATGAGTAATACCAGTATTTAAGTGTTAGTGGACCTAACTACTGAAGGGTAGGGACATATTTAAATACAGCAGCTGTGGAAATGCAAGGAGCTATCCCGAAATATCAGGACCTCCTGGGGCTTTGATTGGGTACCCCTTGGCAAAAAGTTTCTCTCAGGTCGATATTTAACCAAATTAATACATTTTGTTGAAAAGCCAAAACCTCTGCTAGCATCTGTAGAGAGACAATGACACAGTTGCCCCAGAGCAAGCAGTAGCTACAATGGACAGGCATATGGGCAGCTGGCAAGTGAATGTTATACATACTGCTGCCTGTGGTTATGAGAGAATTAAAAGCATTTGCTGTGATGACATTTTCATTAACAAGTTTCCACTTTGCTCACAAGGGAATATAAACCAGTTGTCTCCAATGGAAGGATCGCATCGTGCGATCAGGAAAACATCGGAAAGGAATAGACATAACATGGATGAATTTAATTTTAGAAAAAGTTACATAAAGACTGTGGGATATTCATGGGAGAGGCCGTTCAGATTCTTTCCTCTTCTTGAAAGGAAAAATCTCCCCGTGACTGCAGGTTTAAGGCTCCAGAGGGAACTTACGTTTGTTCCTTGTTTCTTTAGTGCAATTGATATAACAGACTTCGAGGATGACCGTAGAGGGAGACAAGCAGTGGTGAGGCAGCTGGAGGAGAAGGTAGCAATGACCTGGTGGCAGCTCCATCAGTGTGTGGCTGTGCCACAGTGAGAGGCGAGCTGAGCGCCGAACACAACAAAGCCTGAGAGCTCTAACTTCCCTCAAAGTGAGGAAAGAGTGACCTGCAGCAAAAGCACTGGTCTGTGGATCACAGGGAAAGATGTTGAGAGCTTGGTGAACTACATGGCTTGAAGTGAAGGCATGATAATATTATTGAAATAGTTACTTTACAAGTAGGTTTTCAATGGCAAAAAGCAGCACTCAGATGTTAATCACAGATTAATTTTCATCTGCTTTCTCTAAGGACTCTTCATAAATAAAAGAGATTGATTTCTCATTCCACAGCAGGAGAATTCAATAACGGTGATTTTCACTGTCTAGAAGTTGACACTGGAAATAGATGCTGAAACCCTCCCCACATGATTCAAGGCTATGGAGAGCAGGGAAGATGATGTGACTTATTAGAGCATTCTGACTAATGCAAAGCTGCAAGGTGCATTCACGAAATCTGCTTACCCTGGAGGTTGCATTTAAAAAAAAAAAAAGGAAAAAAAAGATGAGAAGTCCGGGGGAGAACTTTTCCCTTGGAGGTGGTCTGACTAAGAAGTGACTAAGAGCTCTAAAGGAGAAATTAGAGTAAGCAAAAGAGCATCCTAGGGTATCTGCAAACAACTGGCATAAGTGTAACTTTTAGTGAGGCAGATGACTAACATACACATCACTAAGCACTTTGTGTGGCATGGCTTTTCAGGTCATCTCGTGGTGTGTAGGCTCACACTCTGGAAATCTCCATGAAAACTACAAAGGTAACGAAGGATGCGCAGGCGGAGGAAGCAATAGAAGTTCAGGAGTAGAATGTGAGGGAGTGACGGTGGTACAACTCTAATTGGGTTGTATGAGACATTGCTGTCCTAGTGAGCTAAGAAGCTCACACGCCATGAAAAGATAGGAAACCTGAATAAAATTCAGAACTCTAACAAGATATGGCGGAGCGGGGTGGGGATAATGCACAGTGTGCTCATGTTTCAGGCTGTTGTGCATGATTTATGAATCTGTGCTACACAAATCGTCCGTCTGGCCTATATAAGCTCACTAACAAACTATAAGTGCTTTTACTTACAGATTTATCACAGCATTTTTTCATTCATGTGACCAAAACTGATATTTACTGATAGGATGTATCATAAACAGGGAACCATGTGTATTGTTTCTTTAAACCTATTATCACAGGGGAATGAAGAATATAATTTCAAGTGCTTACAACCAAGACTGACTGTGAAACAAGAAAAAGAGACGCCCACCTTTTTCTCCTGGCATACTTTTGTGAGGAAGATGCATTAGAAAGGAGACGTTATTTTCCTGACAGCTCCATCATTATTTCAACCATATTTCATGTGCCCAGCTATTTTGAAAGGATGGTACCTAAGTCTTACACTATACAACTGTGAAAAACATTGCCTAAACCTGAGCTTGTAAACCAAATTGCATACCACTCTGAATAGCACTTTGAGAACTCCACTGGCTAGTTGAAGGAGGAGGAGATGTACTCTCTGGCAGAGATAGCGAAGCTATCGCTTGCAACAAAAGCCTGGGAAGTCCTAGGACATCCAGGCTGAGCAAAATGGGTTCCCTCCTGCAACTTATTCTTAATCTACCATGTATCATCGCCGTACCTCTGCAATTATTAGTACATGAAATCATCATCTGTGCCAAGAATATAATTGGCATAACTGAGTATGATGTCTCTAACTCACATTTGCATTTCTCCTTCACCTTTAAACCCACATAAAGTCCTTTTATCGAAGGATGGAAGTAATGAGCATGTTTTGAAAGACAGCCTCAACTAACTCCTTCAGTAACGAGTATCTTTTGAATGATGCCCTAAACTAACCCCTGTAGAACAGCTGCAGTCAGGACTGAGAATCTGGTAGAAGATATCCATCACCATGCCTAAGTGAGAAAAGTTAATCAGCTTGACTGAAGCCACTGTGGTCTAAAACCACACAGCTCAGGACCAAGATCAGAAGACCTAATGCATGGGATGTAATTCATATTCTTAACACTTTGTCGAATAGGAGAGCAGTAGCTGAGGTCTCTCTCCCTTCTTCAGATGGCAAAACCAGCAACCCCCTTTTTCTTATTTTTTGGTGCAAAGGTTGGATGCTTTTTGTAAATATTATTCTGGTTCTGGTGGAGAGACTTCTTTAAGTAGGATAGTATTGAAGTGTTTCCTTTATGCAGTAAAAATTAGCTTTTCACCTGGAATGGTAATCATTCCATTTGCCCTCCATTGTCTCTTGTCCATTTATATTACAAGCTCTTAAGGAACAGAGACTACTCCTTTCCACATGTGTATGCAACATCATGCATGCTGTGTCTCCCATTTCAAATGGCACCTCCAATTTAAACACAACCAAGCAACAGGAAGTTTAAGAACTGCTCTGCAGATGCAAACGATTACTAAGGCCAGTCAGAGACAGAACGAGAAACAGAAATCAGGATTTTCCACTCTCACTTAATTCACAAATCCATACGCTTTCCAAGGCAAGGAGCAAGATCTCCTTTGGCAGTATGGCTTTGTGTGTATTCTTTAATCTCCAAATGAAGAAAGTATTTTTACAAAGTTCAGTTAAGAAAATAAAGCCTATACCAACTTTGTCAATGTTGTGAGCCTACTAAACAGCTGATGAAATGACTGTAAGTCTCTTCATTGACTTCTGCAAACCCCCAGCAAGAGCCTTTATGAATTCGAAACCAGACAGAGATTGAGAGCATTGCGGGGAAGGCAGGGGGGAATGGTTTGGTACACATATCCCATTCTGCCCTGGGAATTCAGTTTCTGCACACAGAGGAAAGAGGGTTCATGATAAAATAGAAGGGGAGCTCCCTCCCATCACTTTATTTTAACAGTGAGAGCAATCTGAGAAACATTCTTGTATGAAATAAATCCTATCCTCACTTACACCCATGCAACTGAAGGCAGCATTTGGCTGCAAGACAAGTGTATTTCTTAACTATTTTGAGTGCCATATGCTATATGAGTGCCATATGTTAGCATTTCTTAACTATATATAGCCATTTCAGATGGTATACCGAGTTAAAGGAGAGAGCACTGCCCTGATCTCCCCTTAACCTCTCCTCAGATCTCTCCTCCCCCCTTCCTTTCCTTTTCTCTTCCTTCTGCACTCCTCCCGCCTACACTCAGCTTCCTTCATCACACTTCCTACTATTTTTTATTTTAAAAAACAAACAGTATTTTGTATTTCTAACAAACCTCCTCCTCCCCCCCCTCCCATCTGACATCTGGTTTTATTCTCCCCCCCTTCCCCCACGCTGCGTACAGCAGCACGGGTTCCCATTTTGGCAATGCCAGGGCAATGCACCACAGCTGCGGTAAGGGCAGGAGCCAAGTGGAAGGTACAGTCAGTGCTCCCACAACCCTCCACCCTATTGTTTCAGCCTCTGCTCTCCTCTCTCTCCCTCCTCCTCCCCACCTCTCTCCATCTCTTTGGGACCTCTGGCTTGCTTTTCTTCCTTGAGCAGTTAGCTGAAAGCATCTGCTTCCCATCAGGGCTGGTTCAGCAGGTATTTTCCTCCAGACTACCATATTTTATTGTATTTTAAAGCTCCTTTAATTTCTTCCTCTTTCTCAGGTGGCAGCAGGAGCTAGCTTCCCCCTTTCAAAATGACTGAGTGGGACAGCCTGACTGGCATAAAAACACATAGAAGGTTTGAACCCCTACATGCTGCAGGTTAAACAGCTTCCGCCACACACCTCAGTGTTTTGTCATCTTTAAAAACGCAGAGCCTGACTGCTGTGGCCTGGTAATCTTCAGAAGATGATGGAAAACACCCTTTAGGGGTATCTCCTAGGCCCTCCAGAATGTATGCATACTTCCGCACCCTCTGACAATTGCAGAGCAGGAGGAGTGGGCATTTTCCCTGCCAGAACGGCACACAGTACGAAGTAGAGGAGAACAGGCCGCATCTGGAGATTGACATAACATATTGTGTAGGAGTAGGAATGAGCACCAACTGTGAGGGAGGAGCCCGCTAATGGGAAAGACCTGGGAGAAAAGCCCCATAACATCTACCTGACTGCAGAGAAAGAGTTGGAGGCTTTTTTCATTGGTTGTGCTTTAGCAGCAGTTCACCTATTTCTGCTGTTGCTGTTTTTTAATTTGGTTATGGCCACTAATAAATAATGGGCATTATTTTGATTGTTGCCATGGAACAAGCGCTTGAAAATGCTTGTTCCCTGCAACCCGCACCTCTGCAAATCTAACCATGGAAGCAGTGAAAAGGGAGATAAATGTTTACAACATAGGGGAAGAGCCAGATCCACCATGAAGCAAATGTCCCTCATAGCCCATACCAAGATACCAAGGAAATCTGAGAACATGTGTCCCAAGGGAGGAACACTGAGGGAGGGAAAATTCACCTCTGTACACGATTGGCCGAAAAAATGAAAATTTATGCTTTTCTTAGTATAGATTGGGATAAGTGTGGTTCAAGGCGCGCATAGGCCTTTGCCTATGTTCTGCACAGGAGTGGATGCCTCTGTTTTTACATGAAATGTTTGCGGGCTGCTGGTGCCTTCCAGGACCTCTTAACCCTTGCCAACAAACAGGAGCACACCTGAAGAGGCTGAAACAGCTGTCCTGCTCCAGCATCCCAGCATGGCTCCATGCTGCTACCAGCCCTTCTTCCCTCTTAGCAACTGGACACCTCTACGTAAAAAAACACCCTTTATAAGCAGCAGCTCTGGGACGAGTGAAACACCACAAAATGTTGGAACCTAAACTGGCATGGCCTCTTTTCAGCTGACCCCAGCGGTTTTTTATAATATACCATAGAGCAACAACGCCCATCTGAATGTCGCGTTCCACCAAGGCTTAACCTCAATTCGTACCTTTTGAGGACTGGGTAATGTAGCTTATGTATTTTCCAAAAATATTGTAATTTATGATTTGTATGCTTTATTGCCGTATAATTATAATCCAACAGTGCCATCCACTGCTTCTCCAAATAATTTTTGCTTACAGTTTCTTCCTGAAGACATCTTTCGTAAATCACGACACTAAAACGGAACAGTTTGACTCTGTATACATATATGGTATATATGAATGTGTGACCAGATGTAGGGGAAAAAAAAATTAAAGAGCAAAATCAAAATTGTAATCTGGTGATGTTCATAAAGGATTACAAGAGATGTCAAACAAAACCTTCCTGGGCTGTGCTGTAGATAACACCACGTTTCACAGTTAGAAAAAACACACTCCTGAGTCAGACAGAGAAACTTGTATGCGTAATTGTATAGTACTTCTTGAAGTCGATCCAATAAAATAATGCATTTCAATTCAAACTTTCCCGTAAATATAATCACCTAGTCGATGGGAAAAGAACGCCCCATGCTGTGAACTGGCAAGTAATTCTTGCCGACTCTTTGGGATCGCTGCTTTGGATGACAGCAGCCAACACCCCAAAGAACCGCCACCTCAACACTGAAATTTTCTGATGCTTCCTGTGACTGATGGACCTCCAGATCTGTGAATCATTTGATGTTTGATAAAGATCCTTCAAAGAAGAAAGTAGCAAGTATGTTCCCAGGACACCACTGTATTGCCTTCCCAGCAGGAAACCATAGAAATGTAGCCTGAGCTTAGTCAAAGCATTGCTATTTTCTCATATTTTGTACGTGTCTTCATATTATATTACAGATACTGCACGTGCGTGTGTATATGCTGGATACACATATAGATGCATATAAGCATACATATATATGCAAGAAGTCACACAAACATCAACTGCATGTTTTTCAGACACCTGTAATAATACAAAGTAGTATTTATGTGTACATATTTTTAAAAAGCTCCTAAACACAGAGCTAGAAGCAAAATTTTAGGAGTTCAAGTAAGTACAGACTGCTTTTATGAGGTAATAAGCTTTGACTGAGTTTTGTCAGAACTCCAAATACTTAGCTCCCTGGAAATTTTGGATAGCAAAATTTGGAAATGAAAAAAAAAAAAAAAAGAAAAAACAAAATCGCCCTGAAATCTCTCATGCCTTAGTTTCTTTGTTTCTAAAATACAGAGAAAGCAGACCAACCAATTACATTACAAGCTTGGTATTTACATACAGTGGGTACAGCTGTATGCCACATTATTTTCTATATTCCAAACCCTCAAATCTATTACTTTTGTCAAGCCAGCACAAAGTTAAAACTGATGTAAATGGCCGGCTGAACATTTCTCTTTTATGAGGAACCCTTAACCATGTGGGCCTACAAAGGTTTTCATGGTATGACATAAAAAAAGGTATCACTCAAGCACTCATTGTGTGTCAGAAAATTCAGCAAGTGACCGAACAAGACCACTCCCAGCAAGCAAAAGGCACAATTATCTTTCATTTCATGTTCAAATTGGATCAGAGTTTGGGGGCCACTAACAAATGCGCCATAAAATAATAATTCTGTCCTTGCCATGAACACATGATGCTACAGTAATGCAGTTTGGCATGATTCATAGAAGGAAGTTTCCAAATCAGTGAGCAGCTCTGTTAGAAATGAGCAGCCAAAAAAAATATTAAAATCATGATTTTTTGCACTGCACTGCATAAAAACTCCCAGGTAGAGAGCATCTGGAAATGCATCAGCAGTCTTAGAGTCAATAACAAGCAGCTATTACATATAGGTTTATCAAGTCTGCATGGATGCGCACGGACAGGCACAACATATCTACTAACAAGTGGCCAATTTACCACCTTAATCTATGAAACCAAAGCAAACATCCTTGAAATGCATGTCCATTACAATCCTTGAGACACTGAGAACCAGGATGCAAATGCACTGTGTTTAACTTGGTCTGCCAACCCATTTCCTAGCAGAATACAACAGAATTATCTACACTTTAAATCATCCTCTGAAAGCAGCTCACGACCAGAAGGGACTTACCAAACTTCTGGATGTGTGCAACTGGGAGTGAAGTGATTTAGTGGTAGTTTTTATTTTATAACTAAAAGGATCATGTTTATACAAGTATTACTTCTGCCAATACCTCCCACTACAGTAAATTTATCTAACCCTTGAATCATCAATAGCACATGAAAAAACTACAAACATCTATCTGGCCGATACTCAGCCAAAATTCAGGCATATGGACTGTTGTATATTCTGTCATCGGGAATAAAGCATCGCAGTACGTTTCTTCTATTTATAGTTCAAAGAAATTAAAAAGAAAATTACAAAACCTTTAGTGTCAGCAAAGGGAGCTACAAAAGCTGCTTGGGCTTACACTGCTCATGACCACAACTTCACCATATGCAGTTAAAAAATAGTAACTCTGATTGACAATATTTATCAGTTTTGTTTATGTGAAACTAAAAGGAAGACTTGTAATACACTGTAGAATGTCTAATCTGACACTGTATTGTATACTTGGAGGGAAAACAGTAACAAAATGTGGGCAAGTTCAGTAGCTAAATGCATGGTTTACGACTGAGAAAACTCTTTCAGAACAAAAGCTCTTTTTTTCCTATCATGTACCGGGGCCATGCTTTTAAAAGATGAAACCCAGCATGTTTATGAGACCGTAAAATTTTGGAAAATTATTCCTCAAATATACAGACATATGTATACACAGCTAACAACTAATGAAAAGCCTTTTCAATCCCAAAGGTCACGTAGAAAGAAGAAACAGCCTCCCCTTCCTACTTCTTTGAATTCTGCCAGTCAGACAGACTTTTTACCGGTAACACAGATCATCGTGTTACTCAACTATTTGCAGGGAAGACAGTGGCAAAATGCTAGCGCAGCAGCAGCAGGAAGCACACGAGTGCAGACATGAATCCACAGGTCAGATCCTTAGATGGCCTCTGCTGGAGCAGCTCTGCTGATCTGAATAACAAGAAACTGAAAAATGAGCCCAACAAATTTCCACAGACCTTCAAAGATTCATGGAAAACATGGCTGGCAGGGATCTGAAGACATTATTCAGTACGTATTACTGACCAAAGGGAGGATCAGATTTCTCTAACCAAAAGTCATTAGCTATTAAACACAATGGTTCGGGAACATTCTTCAGCTCGTTCCTAAAAGTTGCCAGAAGCAAGAAGGATGTAATGGGAGCACTGCGCCTCTCCTTATCTCCTCTTCAAAATACACACTGCTCAACACCCCCCCACTATGGGATAGATGAGGGTCTGGTTCACCTGTTCTTCTGTTCATCTCTCCTGAAAGACTTTGAATTAGCCTCTTGAAGCACACTCCATCCCTCCCTCTTGGCTCAGGAGGTTATAATCACTAATGCAAAACTTTCTCTTTCATCAACAGAATGTGCAATAAAGTCTCAAAGGCCACCAACATAACAAGATGACAGCAGAGCTAGACTGGTAAAAAGATTAATTTATGTTCAGAGAGATTACAGTCTACCCATAATGAGGCATCCAGTGTGTATTCGTAATCAAATCCAACAAACAGATGTTGGACATGAAGGCATATGAGAAACTACAGTTTAGAGGAAGAGACAGAAGTGATGCCAAGGAAATATCTTTCTTTCCCTCCTCCCCCCCATAAATATTAATATTTTCTTCCTCTTCTTGTATTTGAGAGAGTACAGTGCAAAAGTCAGCTATAAGGCCCTGTGATCTGGCCTTTATCTTGGACTGGCTCTCCCTCCCCTGAGGTGAAAGGTGACAGCTCAGCCCGCACAGAGGGCTCAGACTCTAAGGAACACTTCAGATGAGCTGGGATTGCTTTGGCAGGAGGCTCTGCACCTGGCATACAAAAAGCCCAGTCTAAGATGCACCCGCATCACTCACAATCCTAAAATTCACAGAGTAACGTGACTTAATCTTCCCTAGCCCCAAGAATACTGCCTCCTCCATGTGAGGGAAAGGAAAACAACCCAAAGAACAAAAAAGCCCTATTTGTCTAACCGGAAACAAACCCTGTGCAGTGATACTGTCCTTCCAAAACCCACACACACAAGGAATACATTGTAGGGCGAGCCGTATGTCATGAATCTCAGTGGCAGAGCTCTGACCTCATAATCCATTCATTATCCAACCAAAGACCTTTATGATGGTCTTAGTTTGGGGAAGAAACAGTGTCACAAGAGAATCCCCGCATCAAACCGATCCCCAATTTGCATAACTATGCTTTGGGCGCTGCTGCAATTCAAGGTAAATTAAAGAAGACTGGAAGCTTACACTCTGCCCCGGTGCATGGGAATACATTTTTTCAGGAGTCATCCGCTGATCTTTCCTTATGTCACAAGTGCATGCTTGCTGTGGGGTTTGCACTGGGCTGTCACCACTATCCAGCCTTTTGGCAGACCTTTACGCATTCTCTGACCTAAATTTGCAGTTTCCAGAAAGGCCATATAGTATCTATCACCAAGTGATTACAGGTTGCCCCTTATTTGTGAGAATGCCTCATGTGACAGCACCATGAAGTAACAAGCTTACCCTCACTGTTAACATTTAGTACAAAATACGTATTTCCTCTTCACTTCTGCTATGGGAAGATTTGTTCCTTTTTTTCCCTATTGCTATATATCCAATATTTGTGTGGATTTACATCTTCCCCCAGTATATTTTTCAGTCTTACAGCTGTCAATGAGGATCAAGTTTAAGCTTTATAACAAGCTACTGTACATGTGCCTGGAAACTACAGGCAACATGTGCTTAAGTCCACACCTGTGAAACAGAACAACTCCGAAAGTGTTTTAGTTTCCTCATCAGTTTTTGAATGCTGTCCTTTAAGCTTTGGGAGACACTCTGCAATTTGTTTTTGCTGTGGGAGGGAACTGTTTTTTTTAATATGTTATAAACATACAGCCCTCAGGAGTTGGAGCAGTGGAAAAGGAAGGGCAGCTTCTCTTTGCTATCTCAGGAACTGCAGGATCTGTGTGTGTATTGTGCCAAATTTTATCATTTTGCAGAGTGATGCTATAACTTTCTCACACTCAACCATCTTATAAGGAAGCGCTTGTATGGGGAACAGAAAATGAATAATGTGCTCTCCCTCAACTCAATAAAGGGCATACACCTGCCTTTGATTTTGACAAATGTCATCTTTATAAAAACTTCAATGATAGGAGAACATGATTAATTTCTATCTGAAATATTATCAGGTAAGCATCATAGCCGGAAGGAAATCACTGGAGCAGAACTCAGGCTTGTTGCTCAGAGTTACAGAGCATAAAATAATGACTGGATCAAATACCAAAGACTGTTTTAATGATGCAGAGAAAAAGATGATAATATTAAATTGGCAAATTTATGAGTTTTCGCTTTTTGATGGGGGATGAGGCTAAATCAGTGATTAAAATGCAATTTCATGTGAAGAGGAATACTTTTGCATCTGTTACTTAATGAAAAGAATAAATGACATCATATTGTGGCCTTTCACTTCTGGTGTTCTACAGAACCTGCATTAGGAGCATAATCAGCTTCACTTACATGTGCAGTTCTAACAAGTTCAGTGAGAATGCTAAACATGTTTGGTTACTATAGAGGGAAGACTCTTCTCACTCCTTTGAATCTGAAAAAAAGCTCTCATTTACTGGAAGGTAATACCATCTTAGATGATTTTGTTCATTGTATTAATATATTATCTATTAATTGTCATAAGAATTAACCAGTGGCTATTTAGAAGCTCAGATTTAATTTACCTGAATCAGATTTACAAGAAGACATACACTCCCCAAGGCCTTCAGGTTGTTCCTTCCAGGTGTTAAGTACGAGCATTTTCACTAGCAGAAATGTCATGAAATAATTGGTAGGTTTGCCTATTTCCTCTATTTCCTACTTAAAGTGAGAGGAAAAAAATTAAAAGGAGATAAGAGACCTTTCAATAATATTTGTTTTAGAAAGGTTATGGTTTTAAATATGTATACAAATGCATATACAATCAGAAATAGGCACCAAAAAAATCAGGTGTGGTATACTGCAAGATATTGTTCTAACCTCTTCTTCCTGCAATGACATTTGAAAAAGTGTGATGACATTTTTAAAAAATATGACATTTAAAGAAAAATTTATTCTCACATTAAATGACTTTGTGAGTTCCACTAAAGTTATGAGAACGTGCTCTTTTTTATCAAAATAATGTCACTGACGTCACTAAGGAGGGACTGCAGCTGCTCCAAGTTTAAGATTGCAACAGAGTCCCTGCTGGAATCTCAGTTTGGACCCCACAAAAACATTCCACTAAAAAGGGGGTTTCCCTTGCACAACCACAAGAGGAATGGCAGAAGAAGAAAGATTTTATACAATCAACCTACCATCATGTTTCCTGTTTGGGTTGGAAAATTCTGGCTTTCTCTTACACTGTAAGAAGTTACCAACTTCTACTTCCCTGTTCAAACCATAGTTTTTATCTTGTAGTGGGGAAAAAAGTAATAAATCCATGGGACACCAAACAAGGTTAGATGTTCTTGTGTTCTTCCTATCAGGCTTCTGCAAAACTGAATTCCACGCTGCTTTTCATTCCTCAAATTTACCCTCCACAGCAATGTTCTCTTGGAAATGAGGATTTAAGACGTCACACTGTCATCTACTAATTTTCTCCTATCAGTTTGTTCCAAGTTTCAAATTCCCTGTTCATTTTCAGACAAGCCTGACAGAATGCTAAGTACAGGGTGAGTGAAAATTGACACACAGAGCCATTGCGGGAAAGGTTGTAGCATATATCCTTACAACAAATCTGAAGACACAAAGAGGATACTCATGGAAATAAGAGGAGCAAGAGGAGTTCTCTTCTAGAGAAGAAAAGTCTGTGGGAATCAAGGCTCTGTGTATTGTGCTATTCAAGAACTACTTATTTTATGAAACATGGAATTTGACCTGTCCCTTACCTCCATATAAGCGATGTACATCCTCTCCCTTGTTCTCTAGCACCACGTATCAGAGCTTTGTGGTTTTTTGGGTTAACTCAATATTTCAAGTGTCATTAAAGGTGAGTCTCAAGCTGCTATGTGATGGGCTTACTGATGTTTAACTAGGAAATTGGCCTAGAATCAATCGTTGCAATACTCCTTTCTCAAGGTCTCGCAACAAATGGTTAACACAGGTAAATTGCACAGCCTTTTAAAACCAAGATACTCTGCGACCCTAATACTGGGAGCAAAAGATACTATCAGCACAAAAGTTTTATAAGCAAAGCTAAGATAAGAGAACTCATAGTTTTTTACATGAAAAACAAGGAGAGCAGGGTCCAGGCAGACTCTGCTTCTTCACATCCCAGACCAAAGCCAAGCCCCGTCAGCATGTCCTGTGTGAACTGGCCCCGGACAGTTCTCTTTCCTCCCTCTCTCCACAAAATAGTTTAAAAAAAATATTTAGTGTCCTTTTGATCTTTTGGCTCCTTGCCCTGGCATGTCTTATGACTTCGGCCGGAACCTGGAAGAAGTATCTTCCTAATTAATAGCTCAGGAATTATTTCAGACTGCCACCCACCAGGACTGTTTAGCTGGATGGATTGTGTGACCTTTCAGCTGCTTTTCTCCAGCCTTGTCCCAGGGTACTGCAGTGACCAGTTTGTGGCTGTGCCCACCAAAATCCTGCCTACCTCAGGCAACCCCCTTTCTGTAGCAACCCTAAAAGTGCCTACTAGGGCCTGCCACTACTAAACTTTTCCAGTTTATTAGGACATTTTTATATGTTCTTTTCCCATGCTTCAGACACCATCAATGCCGCAGAATGATGCCGCAATGCCCCATTCCCTCTTAAAATACTTTGTGTGGTTAGTAAACAGCTCTGCATTCAAGACCTAACATACAAACTCTTCCTAGGCCTTCTTTCCCAGTCTTTCAGACCATTACAACTGTGTCAGCTCCTAGCAAAGTTCTTCCACCTACAACATAACCTATAAAAAGTATGTTAACATTTAATTGTAGAGTCTGTATACAAACATGAGAGAGGGATTCACAGACAGACATAAACCAGAAAACAATGTCCCTAAGCACAACTTTACGGTTAACACTTTCAGATGAAAACTTATTTTGAGAATCTCTGGGTTTTGGTGTCTACCATGAAACATCTGTAAGGACCCTCAATTTTCAGAAGGTTATGGGAAACCGTATGCTGAAGCACATGTCCTTTTAAGGTATTTTTACGGATCATCCAAAGAATAAGACATCCAAAACAATTAGTCACTCTTGAAAAATCTTGACCATTTATGTAACCTTATTTTTCTAGTTGTGAATAATTGACTGAGCTTGTGAACCCACACACTCAAATTCACAGCATTTCTTTATACGTTTGTCTGTTTGTCCGTCACACGGCAGCTTGGGAATGCTGCATTTTCTCAATTAAAAATGTTAGAGACTATTCCAGATGCTCACAGCCAAGGAAAATGAGCACAGCAGTAATGGGGAACACAAAGAGCCTTCGTCATCTGCTTTGTGTTTCCACCCCTCCCTCTTAGGTCAAAGGCTTGGCTGACAACATTCATTAACGCTTTCTGAAATAACAATATCACTCCCTCATCTCTTTCCATCCCATCTTTCCAAAAAAGCTTATCGCGCTGTTCCCCAACAAATGTTTTACTTTCCAAAATAATGGGAAGGAGGAAGTGGAAGGTGAGGGACACAAATGCAGGCTTTCACAGGAAGATGGAGACTGTGGGACACAGGTAGCAGAAGTAATGCCCATGGCATATAACTCTTTATGGAAGTGTGATTAGTCATCCTTGTGTGATGGAGAAGGCTGGAGAAAGAAAGTAAGGAGGAAGAAGTGCACATAAGATGTCCTTCCACCAGGGAGGATAAGCAGAGAAGAGTGTCTCCTTGATGGAAGTCAATGTCAAAGTAGAAATAACACAGATACATACTGTAAGGAGTTCTAAAAGCTTCCTTCAAACTTCAGGTCATAACTGACAGCTTGGTGGACTCAATACTCAGATGTTGGAAGCAGGGGCCAGTGTTGAGGGTTCCAGGAAAAAATTATATTTTCATGCTAGGGTAAAGAGGGAAAGAGGGAATAAAGGAAAGAGGGAAAGAATAAGAAATAAAAAAACCCCACCAAACCCAAGAAAAAGAAAAAAGAAAGAAAAAAGTAAAAGACAAAAAAAAAGGTAAAAATAGAGCATCACATGAAGGCCTACCTAGTGCTTCAGTTCATTGCACTTTTCCCCTCAGTCACTCCAGCTAAAACACACTTAGCCTTGGTCCCTGATTCAGACAGTTCTGAGTTTGCAGTTCTTTCAAATGGCAGGAAACATTTCTTCTCAGGCATAACCTTACCACCTTCAGCAAAGGCAAACCAAGGATATTTGTGGCCAGTAATGTTTTACCTCCTAGCAGGACTCAACATTCAGCTTGTCATTAAACATTTAGTCTGGGAGACCAAATTAGCCCAGTATAGAAACATGGCTACATACTTGACTTTTGTGTGTTTAACAGATGCATTGAAGGAAGCTAACCTAAAGTCTACACTACACAGAAACATACAGAAAACAAATCAACCTGATGGAGCTGATGACTACATGCCTACAGTAATTATGTTTTCAAACCGCAGAACAGTGTATACACATGAAAAGTTGACTGACAATCTTGACATTTTGATGATGGCAAAAGAGAAAACATCTAGATAAACTTTCCATAAATACTGTGCAAGCCTCTGTTTTGTCCACACAAATCTGATAAGTGTGTGCACAGATGAAGAAATTGCATGTGCAAGCTAAACCATGCAATCAGCAGAGTTTCACAACAAATGGATGGCTTTACCAACATACTTGGCAGATGAATCAGGCTTGTGCTTTAAATGTTTGGCTCTCGAGGCTAATCCCAAGATGCATTGCAGTTATACAGGTAAGCATAATTGTTAACTTAGGTATTTACACGTACTGCTGCAGTAACCTGAAAAAATGTACAGTCTGCCTCTTTAGCGCTATGGGTGTTGGGAAGGAGAGCATGAAACTTACCTGAATAGCCAGCAAAAAAGCTAGGAGCTCAAAAATTTTTATTTCTACCTTCTAAAAAGTTACTAATTTAAAAAATATGACAATTTAACATAGCATTATGCCCTTCTAAGATATGCAGGACATTTATTAAAAGATCTCCTGCCTTGAAACGAGCATACTAAAATGAGCTCCAGATTACACTTACCAAGTACTCTCTTGATTTCAGCTCTCTGTGGAGCCTATGCCTCCTCCATAGCACAAACTGATCCCTCCGGCTGTGTGGTACATCACAAGGAGGAGTGTGCTAGCCTGGGTAAGATCAGTAAGCCTACCATAACATCTGTCCAACATGGAGAAAGCCTGATGCCTCCTCGGCAATCTTAATTCAGATTTCCTAGCAGCCTGGAGGAGACCTAAGATTCATGGGACAGTGAAAGATGGGCTAGAAGAATACTTTCAATATGTTTGGTTTAATACTAAATTTTCCTGCCATGCTGCAGTTCTGCATGAAATAGGAGCATGCTTTTGAGAGTGGTAGATATTTCTATCAGTGTGCAGGTATACATTAAAGCAGCAGGCTGCTTTACCTTACACTCTCCTCTTAGTCACTTCTCTGCAGTGACAAGAGTTTAACACCGCCGCTGAACTGTCTTTGCTAGATTAGCCCCCTGACTCATTCCTGGCAGTTCCTATTTTGCCTGGTTTTCACTGACCCTCCTCTGCAGACCATCCCACTCCCCATCTCTTTCTTTGTAAGCTCTAAACATATTCAGCTGCTTTCCTGCACTCAGATTACTTATCAAGTACTTCACCCTGTGTATTTCACCTTGCACAACTTAAATTAGGATCTTACCACTAACGAATAGATGCCTCAAATATTATCTACTGCCTTTAAAGTAGGTGCTACTAATGCAAAGTATTAATAGACGCTGATTTCTAAAGACATCTTAAGTTACTGGTGCCTGCAGTTGGACCTCAGTGGTCAAAGTGTTCTTAGAAGCCAGGTCCACCATGCCCCAGTTTGAAGAAACCCTAAAACTAGCGTCCAGAATTCCAAAATCAGACTCTTCATACATAACCCAGCCATCTCTCTTTGGAAGGAACCATCAGTCTCATGGGCAGCTGAAAGCATGAACCCTCATTTGTGATGGACTGATTAGAGGCTCATGTGGGTCTCACTTTGGATTCTAAAAAAAGACAAGTTTGGGTGGCAACATCTTGTGTGCTGGCACCTTCTACATTAGAACTGGCAGTAATGCATATCTCTTCCATTAACTGACCATCTATTTGCATGTAATTTACAGCACCATAAACTACTTGGAGACTTCCAGACTTCTCAGTTATATTCATTTTTCCCCTCAACGTTCAAAAGGCTCAAAAGTCACAGGGAAACTAGACACAAACATCTTTGGGCTAAAAGAGTTAAAGCTCAAGGGTTGGATTTTGACAACATACTATGCTTGAGTTCCACTAAGATAGGAACTGAGCACTTGAATCTCCTGAAGCACACAGCTCTCTTTTTCAAAAGATGATGAAATCAAAGCAGATAACTGCTTTTATAAGTCTTGTTTCTTTCCAAAACTGTGTGAGCAATGATACCGTGATGCTGGCATGGCTAAAGGTTCAAGTCCTTGATTTTTCCAAGTCACCCTGATTTGGCATGTTGGGAAGGGCTGTTCCATTGAAAGTCCTTGCTGCCATTTAAGTGGCCAATAATATGTATGCTAAACACCACTGATGCTTTTACACTATTCCTTCCAGGCATCTGTAAATAGCTTAAATCTCTCGGAAAGAACCCTTCCACCTTTTGCCCACAGTCGTATTTGCATACGCACAAACTTTGCCATTTCTTTTCTGCATCCTTACAATGTCATCCATCCAACATTTACTCAATCCAGCCAAATGGGGAAAGTGAAAACGTAATGTAGGCTGCTTGCTCGTCTGAGCCCCGCGCGTAACCCACAATTTCAGATTCAAGCAGTAAACAGCCATCGTGGACAGGAATGATTATATAACAGAGTTCATCTAGAGGATGAGTTCAGAATCAGGGGAGGGGAGGCACAACAAGCTTTCCTTCATAATGGAAAATGAACTCAGGAAAGGTGGAAATTTTACAAGGAGACATGAAAATGTGAAATGAATACCCTTTGGTTCCATGCCCCAGAACTCATCCTCCCCAGGCTTTGTTCTGTGGAGAGGAAGTAGGAAACAAAAACGAAAATATTTCTGGCATGAACTGAGAGCTAAGAGAAAAGTGGGATGGGGGGGCAGAATGACTGCTAAAATTCCATATTTCCACATCTGCTTTCAATTATAGTTATGTCAAGTCATTTTATTATTTGACGAAACCAATCCAAGGAATTAGGCTTTTGTCGGATGCCTTGAAATGTCATTAAGCGCTCATACATAAACACACACACAAATACAGTCACGTTTTCTATCAGATATGTGTGATTACTAGCCTGGAGGGCAACAAATAGAGTGAGGTGTTACCTACTTGCAAACCATTAATTCCCCACTCTCCTGCCAGCCTTGCCCTCTCACATAAGGCCAGAGCCAGGGTGAGGTCCCCCTTTCTCCAGCGTGACCCAGGGTTCACAAGCTAGGACCAGCAGGAGGAGAAAACGGGAGAGTGAGCATTGCTCAGATTAGACCAGGAAGGGAGGAGGGAGAAAAGTGTCCGTTTACAAGTTATAATTTTGTCAACAATCCAAATCTGGTTTTAAATTAAATATTAGCAATAAACTCAGAGAGAAAAGATTTCCAAAATGCATGACAAAGGAAGTGCTAGGAGCATATGTCTTTTCAACAACTCAACAGATGTCTCTCTTTCCCTCCCAGTTATCCCAGCCCATCTATTTAAGGTTCTCTATACTTTTAAAAGCTGGAGTCCTCCGACTGCTGTTTGTATACTAGCTTCAGAGGAAATCCCTGTAGGCCTTCTGCTTCTTTTACACAACCCGAGGTATGGCTTTGGTGGAGTGGGAAGTGCTCAACACCTTCCAGAAAAAAAAACAAAACCCAAACCAAAAACCCAAACCCTGTGGACGTGCTTCACTAGAAACACCAAAAGCGTATAGTATCAAGGGTCAACTAGCCACTTCCAAAAAATAAAAAGGAGAAAGAGGGGGAAAAAAATAATAAATCTCTTCTCTGATCACTTAATTTGTGGCTTTAGAAAGCAGTATTGCTTTACTGCTCAACAGGACTGTGATCCCTCATGATAACAGCTGAGGAAATAAAATCTGTGTGTTTCTTTTGGCATTTTCTCATTTCGGAATCTGCAGGCTTGGTGATGTGTTTTCACTCATCATGCTGATATTACAGCACAAAATGGCCTGGCTTTTCAGTATCTTATCAATGAGGCAGCCTGGGGAATCCATCACTGACACCTATTTGGGCCATAAAGCATAATCCTGGTCCTGAAGGCATTGCTTCCCTGCTTTACTGACTCTCCCATGAAAACTTTTGCTTTAAGATTTTTTAGGGATTTTGGTGGGTTTTTTGCAAAAATAACACCAGAGGTAGTACTTCATTTTCTTGCATGAAAGTCAATGGCTTACAAAATGAGACTTTTTGATGGTCAGACAGCTTTCTTTTATACATTTGTGTGCTATATTTTTTGTTCATCTTGTAAGTATAGGCTGAAAATTTTCTTAGCCTCTAACATTCACACTGCCAGAGCCCCCACATGCCATTCTTTGCTCTCTCCACTCCATGTGGACCAACTCCAGGTACTACAGCTGGTACCTACACACTCAAAGGACTTTTGTTTTCCCTTTCTTTCCATAATGAAAGCTGCTGCTTCCCTTCCACTATCCTAACGATCACATCTGAAGCCCAAACTTTGTTAGACATGTGGTCTATGACAAAGATTGGCGACTTGACTGCTCTGCATGTGCAACAATGGGGTTAACCACAAGCAGTAAAATCCATAGCTTAGCACATGATCCTGAAACATGTCACAGTGATACTGCCATTGCATCTGTGGCATAAAGCATCAGGATTTATTCAAAACTGATTCAGGTTTCAGCAGAAGTCCTAGAAACCTAGGCTGCTGATTGAGTGAATAAGAAATAAATCTCCAATTATATTCTACTGGCAATTTTTAAAGCCTGTCTTTATTTCTCTTTTCCCAGACTCCTTTTGTAGACGAAAGTGATCAATAAGAGACAGCACTTCCCCCCCCCCCCCCAAAAAAAAAAAGTTGTAAGTAATACAGGGTATATGATGAAAAATAAGGAGGAAGATACTGTGTTATTATTCACCTCACTTGAGTCAATAATAGCGGTGTTTAAATAGGATATAGGAGTTTAAAAATTAATAGGAGTAGTTGCTTCTTGTTTGGTTATTTTTTTAAAAATCCTAAACAGGGAGGTGAGAAGAGCTATCCCAAAATATATGCTTAAATACATGCTTATCTGAAAATCCAGGTGGCTCAGATAAAGGACTAAAACATGGACTTCAAAATTGCCTGTCAGTTCTTGAAAATCTGGCCCCAAACCTTAGCCTGTAAAGTGAGCTGACCATCCAGAGATGCCCTGAGATCTTCCAGACAGACTGCAATCATTCATCAAATGTCTTTTAAAAAAAAAAAAGGCACTGCAACACCATGATTCACTCAACAAAGCTCCAAATGGAAAAGGATCTTCCCTTTGGAAGATTTTCACTGTCAGAAGATGCTGAACAGCAGAAAACTTTTGTGGTGCAACACCCCACCCACTTTTGCTGATGGGTAATATACAGAAAAAAGTACATTTATTTCCTCTTTTGGACGTTTCATATATCCCATCTCTAATTTTAGCATGTATTCTTATTTTTAATTAGTTAATGACATTGGAAAGTTTTCAGGATAAAGAAAGCATTTGCAGTGTGCACTTTTCACAAAAAATATGCAGACACGAACAGCAATAAGCAATTGTTTTAATAAAAATTGCAAAAGATTTAGGGGACCAGGGATTACTTAGACACATGGAACAATTTGAAATCATTTACCATACTTGAGATATTTGTGTGTTGCATAAGGCTGTCTCTGGTTACAAATACTGTTGGTTTTGACTGGAGGAAGAGAGGAGGAGGTAGCGATTTCTAGCATGCTCTCCCTGATAGTGCTCATGCCATTTGTCTCTTTTGACTACTGCATAAACAGCGGTTGAAAGCAACAGCACAGCTCAGGGTAGCTTTGAGAGACTTCAATTCCAAGGTGACCCTGCAAACTGGGGCTGCAAGCACCAGCAAACACTAATACTCAGAGAAGCTACTTCTACACAAAGGGAGAAGGCAAAGATGAAGCGGGGGGGGGCACGGGGGGACTAGGGTAGGGTAAAAATTAAAAAAAAATCAGGCATAGAGTTCATCAGCAGAAACCCCAAGGGGAAACATGGTCTGTCAGTGTCTGTTGGGCACTGTGGTACCAAAGCCTGCTTTGGGACCAAACTGGAGTTTTAAGGTGAGGGTGTGAAAGGGGGGGGG